>JAZDUH010000043.1:12082500-12407500 GCA_036419115.1 Scarus forsteni
CCTGATTCATTGTCTTTTTAATGGTTCAAAAAGGTTCTGTACAGTATATAGTATACTTAAAATTTATTCTATAATTTAGTCTAAACAGTATTTGTCTTGTTTATAAGTGTATTTCCGTCTTAAAACTAAGTCACTTGGATATAATAATAATAATAATAATAATAATAATAATAATAATAATAATTTAATTTATTACATTTTCTTATCTTTTTTAATCCATTGCCTTAGAGAGTTGTTAAAGAAACTTGCCAGAGGTGAATTGCAATAGGGCCCTAGCCGATATTTTTGCATGGGCACAAAGTTTCAGGCAGGACCACAGGACGAAACCCAGGCTTAAGTTATGTAAAAGCTGGGTATTTGGTGAGGAATATTGTTTTTAAGGCCCTTTCACTTAACAGGAATGGACAACACACATTTTTTTGTGACAGAGACTTGTTTAACTTACTTTAGGCTGTGTGATATGTTAAACGTGATGGTGGAGTGTGGGACAAATCCATTCAAAATTTTGTTGATTTCATTGTTCAAAAAATAGTTTGAATAGGTCTTAATGTTGGCCTACCTGTTTTGAATAACAGGTAGGCCAACAAAAATGAGGTTCTAAAAATAAATTGATGAAAACACCTGCACCAACAAGTTAATTTTGTAGAAAATATGACATAACATCCTTTAAAGTGTAAAACTCCTGTTACTATGAGTGCCATTATCTAAAATCTCCCATGTTTTGAAATATTTCTTGTAGTGGGGGTTTTGAGTTGCACGCTTACAACGATGGAAATCTGTTATGTCACATAAGAGCTGAGCCCCCTCCCCAATCCTAAAGTCTGATCCTCAAATCGCCCCTGCAACTCTGATCTGATCAGAGGCGCTGCCAGAAATTTTTGGCCTCATGAAAAGATACCAGATTGAATCCCATCTCAAACCAGCTCTGCAGTCTCTCAAACTCAGCATGGGTAAAACAAATCCATGTTTAAAAAGACTATACTTCTTAGAGCCAAGTGATTCTGTTTAAATGAACTCGAAACAGGAGAAATTATAGAACAAATGGTGAACTAAACCATGTGCAATGCAGAACTTTCTGGCATTTGGACCATTTTATTTATATTATGACAAGCCCTCATAAATCTCTGCTCTGTTAACAGTGTAAAAAAAAAAAGTCATGCTTTTACAGAACAAACATTTGCCTTGCTCTATAACCCTTTTTAAAATACCCAAACATTTTAATTTATTCGGTTCAGCAAGAGCATAAAACATGAAACCAATATCCTGATGGATAAATGTTTATGAAGGCCTCTATTTTACATAAATATTTTGCAGGATTTAAGTAAAAGTATTCCTGACTTTTACTCTTTTTTGCAATTAAAATCGAGAAAACTTGGTATTTTGGAATGCAAAGAGAGGACAGACCTTTAATGGAAAAAATGAAGTAAATTGATGAGAAAAATAAGAGTAATATCCTAATTTTCAGAACCTTTCTAGCTTTTCGGTCCTTTACATCCCCCCTGGATTCACAACAGCAAAATGGAGCAGCAGATACTGTGACAGACTATACAGGTAAATTTTACTCACTGCATATTGGCAGATGATAGCACCACTCTGAAAGAAAAACAGAAAGTCACTGACGGATGGATTTCTTAGAGTAATAACGAAAAAGGATATATGAAATAAAAATTTAACACCTACCGATTGAGTCGTCAGCACAGTGGGCCGTAGACACCAGGACGCTCACAGCAAGGGCAACGACAAGCCACTTCATCTGAAGTGAGGGACCACAGTAAGACACCATTATATTACAAGCCAGCAGACATCCATGCTGAATAGGACTAGAGGCAGTTTGGAAACACTAGAACTGAATCTCGATCATTTATTTGATTTAATTAAATTTTTAAAATGATCAAAACAGTCGAGCTGAAATGAGCCAAAAAGAAAAAAAAATATATATATATTACTTAGTTTCTGCTTTTAAAACAAAACAAAAAAAAAAGCTAAATTGCGGTAAAGATCAAAGCGAAGCGCGTGCAGTCACTGAGGCAGCGCGGCTGACAGTGATTGACGTGATGAGCGGCAGCAGCAGCAGGAGCGTGTCTTACCTTTGACGCACCTGTCCCTCTCTCTGCTCACAGCTGCGGAGACTCTCAGCCCCTTTTATCTGCTCAGCACCTCCAGCAGCTGCCCCGAAACCGCCTCTATCAGACATCTGGGGACGGTTTTATCTCTCTGCAGGAATGTTTCGGAGGTGATTGTTCTGATTGTCTTCGGAGTTTTCTGACAAAGGGGTTATTCCAGGAGAACTGGATTGATGACCAGACGGCAGGCACAGATGCTGCCTTTGACAGGGAGACTTTAACGTCAGGCGGAGGATGACACCGGCACGGGCTTTGCTGCAAAGCACTAATATTTGAAAAACAGATTGGGAATGTTTGGGCAAATTGGACGAAGCTTTTCCATTTCACCTACTTGACCAAATGAAGCAGCTTTCAGTTTCAGTGAAAAACTGTGCTTTTCAGTAGAATTGTTTTAAGTAGTGGATTAGGTCGGTAAGATTTTTTCCCAATTTGTGTTGAAACTGTCCTAGTAGGTTTTCAGCGCATAAAAAGTCAGTGAACAGTAACCTTATTTTTGTGTCTTTTGTCACCAACCTGCAGTCTGGGCCCCTTATGGGATCTGTCAGCTTTAAGGCAGCCAAAATTTGGTTTACACATATAATCTGAAACAGTAACAAAGGATACATACCTACAAAGTGTATTATTTCTTTAAACGTCTTTGGACAAAATGCCTGCTTAAACTATTTATTAATTTTGACTTAAGTCCATTTTAAATGTAGCCTAGTATTCAATGGTTAAATAAAACCATTAATTATTTTTATTTATTTTGCATGGCATGTATGTGTCGGTTCCTGGAAGCATTGACTCCTCAAGTATATATATACATACATACATATATATATATATATATATATATATATATATATATACAGTACTGTACAGGCCAAAAGTTTGGACACACCTTCTCATTCAATGTTTTTTTCTTTATTTTCATCACTATTTACATTCTAGATTCTCACTGAAGGTATCAAAACTATAATCGAACACATGTAGAATTAGGTACTTAACAAAAAAGTGTGAAATAAATGAAAACATGTCTTATTTTCTAGTTTCTTCAAAGTATCCACCCTTTGTTCTGATTACTGCTTTGCACAGTCTTGGCATTCTTTTGATGAGCTTCAACAGATAGTCGCCTGAAATGTTTTCCAACAGTCTTATGCTGCGTTCACACAGCGACCCAGCTACCAAAATTGCATCGCCCACCGAACAAGGAACAATTTATGTCCATGTGGGAAACATTAGTCAGTGAGGACATTAGTTCCACCTAGACGGATCGCGTTAAACTCACAGGTAATGCCGCTGCAGAGCATCAGCTGCAGTGTTTTGTGTTTCATAAGTGAATGAAAAGGATACAGCTGAAATGATGTCCGCTTATACATCCTATTAGGGTTGTAACGAAATGGTCAACTCACGAAACGATACGTAATACGAAACAGTGCTCACGATACGAAATACTCACGATACGAAATAAAAATTAAGGAAAATCCCCAACAGTAGGAGGTTGTGCAAAAATCTAATTTTCTTTATTTTCTTCCTAATGCAAAAATAATAATAATACAATACAAAAAATATTGCTGCATCAGTACAAAATAAATGCTCTTTGAAAAAAAACAAAATTGTAGTTTTTTCCCCTTATTTAGACTACAGTGCAAATACAAACATAAAATCTCAATAAAAAGTGCTTTGTTATTGTATCAATCAGGATAAGTACATTCTTGAATGAAAAGGAAAACAAATAGCAGTCCTCAGAGCTGCAGTTTAGACCTATAAATGTCTGAAATGTGAACTATAATATTTAGCCTGTAACAGTGCATATACTTCTGATCTTCAAGTATGATCAAATTCTGTCAACTCAACAGTAGATGCAAAAGTCAAATTGTTTTTTATGCAGACTTACACAAACATAGTGGAGCACTTCTTCGGTTTGTTATGTGTTCAATGTGGATTTTAATGTTTCCTATGAATTGACGGTCAGTAAAGGGACCAGGAAGGCGGGGCAAGCGGGTCAGAGTTCAGAACGGGAGAGTTACGGCGTGTTCACACCGAAAGCGTTGAACGCGAGTGTATTTGGCGCTGGCGAAATCGCGCTTAGACGCCGAAGTTTTGACGCTGGTACAAATATGCAAACAAACGCTCACCGCTTGCTGCGGCATCGTCCGCCATTATCATTTCATCATATCATTTCATCGTCGAATATGGCTCCGATTACCACCATCGCTGCTCTGTACCTGCTGTGGAGAGGTCAGCTGCGGGCTACGCGCCGACGTCTGTACTGGATGCATGCTACCCTACGGAGGCGGTGTGAGCTCGGTGAGTTCCACCGTCTCTTACAGGAGCTGCATCTGGACGACGGCCGGTTCCGGTCAGGCTTGCCCAGTTTGAAGACCTGCTAGCCAGGGTTAGTGCCAGGATCTCCCGCCTGGATACCAACTACAGGCGCTCTATTCCAGCTGCGGAGCGCCTCTCCATCCGTCTCCAGTTTAGCAGTTTAGTTAGCAGTTTGTCAAACTAGCAAGACTCCGAATCCCAGAATGCCCTGCGTCACTGACGATCTCCACGCTGATAGGCTGTCCTGGCGCGTCAAGACGCTCACTCGAAAAGTTCAATTATTTCAACTCGAGCGTTGAGCGGTGAGCGGTGAGCGGCGAGCGTTTTTTCGCTCGAAACCCTCCCCGCTCAACGCTCGAACGCTTGACGCCGCTCTATGCTCGCCCCGATGCAGCGTCAATTCGCGTCTTTACATTGACTTTGTATGGAATGTCAACACGCAAAAAATTTGCGACGCTTTCGGTGTGAACACGCCGTTAGTGTGTGTGTTGTTTGAGCGAGGAGGGTGAGAGCCGTTAGCAGGAGGTGTGTTACTACTCACTGTTTTGTTCGTGAATTAAAATTGTAGTTGGCATGGTCACAGCCCACAGTGACTGTTAAATAAAAGCAGGTATTCGCAAGTCGGAGTCGCCTTTACTCTTATGTCCGACGGACGTCACAATACAGCCGCTGCCTGTCTTCAATAGTTGGTAGTTGTTCTCGCCGCAGTATACGGCGAACTGCAGCGGCATATTTTGCACACGGTTGTTGTCTTGTCCGCAATCTTTTCACCGTTCTCTCGTCTTTTACATGAGACGCAAAATTGGTCCACACAACCGATTTATTTGACGAAGGAGCGTCAGCTAATTCCCCCACTTTGTCCTCCTCCATATTGCAGGGAGCGTTTTGCTACGGGAGGCGAGGAGGGTTTATTTCGTCCTTTTATTTTGAGCGTTTTTGAATTTTATTTAGTCATTTTTTATTTTGCGAAATTTCGTGGGCTCATGTCCGGTGACTGTGGAGGCCAGTCATCTGGAGTAGCACTCCATCACACTCCTTCTTGGTCAAATAGCCCTTACACAACCTGGAGGTGTGTTTGGGGTCATTGTCCTGTTGAAAAATAAATAATGGTCCAACTACATGCAAACCAGATGGGATAGCATGTCGCTGCAGGCTGCTGTGGTAGCCATGCTGGTTCAGTATGCCTTCAATTTTGAATAAATCCCCAACAGTGTCACCAGCAAAGCAGCCCCACACCATCACACCATAGACTCCATGCTTCACAATGGGAACCAGGCAGGCAAAATCCATCAGCTCACCTTTTCTGCATGGCACAAATACATGGCGGTTGGAACCTAAGATCTCAAATTTGGACTCATCAGACCAAAGCACAGATTTCCTCTGGTCTAATGTCCATTCCTTGTGTTTCTTGGCCCAAACACATCTCTCATGCTTGTTGCCTTACCTCAGCAGTGGTTTCCTAGCAACTATTTGACCATGACGGCCTGATTCACGCAGTCTCCTCTTAACAGTTGTAGTAAAGATGTGCCTGCTGCTGGGGCTCTGTGTGGTATTCATCTGGTCTCTAATCTGAGCTGCTGTTAACTTGCGATTTCTGAGGCTGGTGACTCAGATGAACTTTTTTTCAGCAGCAGAGGTGACTCTTGGTCTTACTTCCCTTGAGCGGTCCTCATGTGAGCCAGTTTTGTTGTGGCCCTTGATGGTTTTTGCGACTGCCCTTGGGGACACATTCAAAGTTTCTGCAAATTTTCGGATTGACTGACCTTCATTTGTTAAAGTAATGATGGCCACTTGTTTCTCTTAACTTAGCTGATTGGTTTTTGCCATAATATTAAATCTAACAGTTGTCTAATAGGGCTGTCGGCTGTGCATCAGCCTGACTACTGCACAACACAACTGATGGTCCCAACCCCATTAATAAGGCAAGAAATTCCATTAATTAACCCTGGCAAGGCACACCTTTGAAAACCGTTTAAGGTGGCTACCTGTTGAAGCTCATAAAGAGAATGACAAAAGTCTGCAAAGCAGTAATCAGAGCAAAGGGCGGATACTTTGAAGAAACTAGAATAAAAGACATGTTTTCATTCATTTCACACTTTTTTGGCAAGTACATAATTCCACACATGTTCATTCATAGTTTTGATACCTTCAGTGAGAATCTAGAATGTAAATAGTGATGAAAATAAAGAGGACACATTGAATGAGAAGGTGTGTCCAAACTTTTGGCCTGTACTGTATATATGGCTGTCAAGCATTAATTTGGATTAATCCATCATCATGATTAAAAAAATTAAAGCAATTAACCCAGAGTAACTCAAAATCATCACAAAACAGCTCTGGCAACTCATTTAAGGCAGTTTGTCCAAGTAGACTTTCCAAAGCACATGTTGCCGCACATGGGCAAATAGGCAGTTTATCATTCAGAACCAACCAACTCGAAATGGAAGAGGCGAATGCTGTTTTCCATTTACATTGGAAAGGGACATCATCTCTGTGTTATCAGCATTCCAGTTAAGTCTGAAAACAAGTGCCCATATACTTGGCTAATGTTAACTGTTGTGGTAGCCGTTGTTAGCATGCCCCATTGTAGCAGGCAAGTACCACATGAAGAATGTACATTCCACTATCGCAGCATTTATACATATATATATATATCTCATATATTTTCCACAAAATTAACGGCTTGCAACAAAGAACCCTCATGCAAATAATATAGATTAAACTATATTATCAAACTTAATCTAGAGCAACCCTGTGATTAATCTGATTAAAAATTAAATCATTTGACTGCCCTAGTATGTGTATATATATATATTTATTTATTTATTTATTTATTAGTCACAATCACTGAAACTACACTTGAAAAACTTTCCTGAATGATTTAGCATTTGAGCACAGTGAGGAGGCTGTACTTCTTTAAGTGGGGCAATTTTATGTTTTATTTCGAGTGAGACTTTTGATCATCTGAATTGTACACCTAACTGACATAGCAGGCAAGTTAATAATCAACAAATGGTAAGCTAAGTAAATGATTGGTTGAATGAATTACACATGATTTTCCAAATTCTGAGGTTGCGCCTAGCCTTGCCTCCAGGCACACTGGCCTGCCTTCACAAACCATTTGAAAGGCACTGATTAACAGGGTACATGTCAATTTTTGTGCAGAACCATGCCAGTAATTAGCCCCAAAACTCATGTATTTTTGGATCATTGTTAAAATCTATCTCTGTGATGAAAGAATTATTGCTCAGATTTGTTTATTAAAAGAAATATGAGGATCATTCATAGTCAAAGATTGCTTAGTCAGTTTGTCATGTCCTTTTTTTTAAATAAAGAGCTAAAGTCTTGTGAGAAGTGAGAGCACATTCTCAATGGAATTTCGAGATTAAATAAAGAAATGAAAGAATGAAAAATGATATGTAAGCCAAAATAAGTTCTAAAATTGCATCTGATCTAAAGCATGCTGTAGTAAGTAGTGATGTAAGGTTGATTTAATGAAAATCATCAGGAGCAGGGCTTCCCCTATAGCCTGCTGAACTGACCCAGGTTGACTCTGTGAAGCTCCTTCACTCCGAAAACAGCAGAGCAATATGATGTTTATTTTTGTAAAACTTGGAATTTTGACAATTTGGTGCATTGGCCTCCCACATCAAATGCTTCCAGTAGTCAAACTGGAGACAAGATAACTCAGTGGCTTGCCTCCAAGTCAGCTCAGACATAAACAATTAAAGCTCAAAGAATAAATGCGATGTTTTTGAAGACCAAGGTAACTATAGTCATATGCAACTATAGTAAACATAAATACCAAAATAGAGATTATACCAGCTTCAGGTGGGTTGTGGGCAAAAAAAGATGTTGAGAGAAGAATCCTGTGCTTTTATTGTGGAGGGGATATTTTTATGCACTAAGGTGCAGTCTGTTCACACTCCATAAAAAGGAGTGGTGATGATACCGTGCAATGCTAACTGACAAGCACTTTAATTGTACAGCATTTGTTATGTATTCAATGAGTAAACACTCATCTAAGCTTCATAGTTTTAAGATATGCCTTTGGAAATATGAACAGTTGCTCACCACCTGCAGTTGGACCTCCACTCACTTTTCACCCAGAGGTTGAGAGCTTGGTTGGAGCTCTTGTACTTTTAAGTATATAATAATACATAGTTATGGATTTCATTATTATCATGCTTAAGGACAATAAAATAGGCTATGGTGTACTTTATGGACACATTGGAGAATAAAAACAAGAATTCCTTTAGTTTCATCTGGACATTTTAATCATTTTTGAGGTTATGGTCTACATGTGGAAGTGTTGGGGGCATCCTTTTGATGGCAACCTTGCCATAAATAAGTCTGCTTTTGCTGGATGTGTCTACCTGGAAGCTACTGCAGTTTGGAAAGTGTGTTCTTTATGATGTGTGTTATAGGGCAGACTTTTTGTGCTGAAAGGAAGTATGCTGTTGAGTTATGTAGGAATATGTAAGTGTTTGATTCAAAGTATTTTATCTTTAAAAAAACAGAAGAAATAAGTGCCGTACAATGACTCAGAGGAAACTGGCTGGCTACAGGCTGAACCTGTAGTGACTGATTTGCATAAGTGAGATGCACAGACATTACGTTTCTAAGAAGGACATCACACCCTGACATGGCAGTGTCAATTGTGCTGCAAGCTGGTTTGATCCAGTACATTAGCATTCAATGGCAATTAAAGCATTAAGGAAAGGACAATGGAATTGTAACATTTATCGACAATCCTTCCTGATTTTGATTGCAAAGCGTTGGTGCAAGCGGCATGACTGGGCCGTTATAGCATACAGTGTAAGCATGTGTGAGTTGGTCTTCTTTTGTAAATAATTCAGACACAGTGTGTAAGACATTTCAGTGGCTGCTGCCATGCTGGTGACATACCATCAAACCTGAATGTAAAGCAGGGCAGTGAATCAATTTTATAAAACAGCCAGCATCAGTGAGATCTCATATAAACAACTTTGTTGGCAGTATTTGATTATAAAAGGGTTTTTGTACACAGACTGTGTCAGGTCATACTTAAAAATAGCCCAACAAACCAGTTGAACGTAGTTTACCCACTGATGTTTTGATCCTGTGTTAAACAGAGACCTCAGTTTTGATGTTTTCTGTATACTTCATTAACTCTTCACATGTCAGTTACAGAAGTAAAAAAAAGTTTTCCAGACACCCTTAAAATTTTTCACAATCTCAAATAAGAGCATAAAGTATTCATCGGAAAGTGTTTTATGTGTTTCAAAAGGTGAAGTGGTACTAGACAGATACAGACAAATGTAAAAAAAAAAAAAAAAATTTATCATTAACAAGAAAAATAAAGTCAACAAAGTTTAAACATGTCAGTTCTCAATATTGTCTGTATCAAGGTCAACAAAATAACGGAGGATGTGTTCAAAACTAAACAAAAATAAATAAATATACCATCACATCAAGTTAATATTAATTATCCCTGCCATTAGAACACAGTAGATTTCTAATCCTGGCTGACATGTTCTCCAACAGCCTTTCACACAATCGAAGGGAAACCATGTCCCATTCTTCTTAAAGCTAGGGTCTGCAATTTGATTTAGATACACTTTTTTAAACTCTGGTTAAAATGGTCTTTATGACCCGATGGTAATCAACTCATAATGTGTTCTTAAAACAGAGCCAAAAATATCCGCTATCTACAGCAGGAGTAAAACAGGGAAAACCCCAACCAATAATCATGCCGGGATACCTGTTTTTAAACCAATCAAATCCTGTCGCCATTCTGCCCGCCTACTGCGCGTGCATTTACCCGGCGTGCACAGACTCATATGAGCACAGCCAAGCTCATATGTATCAGAGTCCGCCGGAGAATGCTTACCTTTCAAGTTTTGTCTTTGGCTTTGGCTCCCACAACCCCAACCAAGCTCCAGTATCCCTCACATTTTAAGACAGATGTACAAGAAATCTAAACTAAACACTTTGTTTTTCTAAGTTTGTTCTGCTGCTCTAATCTCGCGATAGCTGCCACCCAGGCTACTGCAGGTGGACGTTCTCGCGAGGCTTTTCCTTCTTCTTCGGTTTTTGGCGGTTGGCATCCATCATTTTGGAGCATTACCGCCCCCTTCAGGCTAGAGACAGGGTTCAGTTTGGAGAGGCAGAGGAATGTTTTTATTATTATATCGTCCCACGGGAGATTTACGGGAGATTTACGGGAGAATACTAATACAGGAGGACGTGCGGAGGGTTTGGAGATGAATCAGTCTTCTGGATATATCAGCCGCGCACGTGCATGTGAGCGGGGGCGGGCGATTAGGTGGAGCCCTGAGGAGATGCTACTTTCAAATTCATGCTAGTTTTCCAAAATCGCCGACCCCAGGTTTAAGTTACTTACTTCAATTATTTTTGATAATTCACCACAGTTTTTATAATGGCCTTCATGTCCAGGAATTGAACTGGACACTCTTGGACCTGGATACAGTGCTCCCACAGTCAAGTTGTTCTTGCCCTGGATGTGTGATGAGGAGCATTATCTTGCTGAAACATCCAGTTTGACCTTGATGAAACAGTGCAGAGGGGAGCATATGGTTTTCACACAACACTTGACATAGTTCAGTGTGCATTACAGACAGTGAGATGGCCAACACCAGCAGCACCCATACATCCCCACATCTTGATACTGCCCGCACCATGCTTCATGGTAGCTACTGTACATGACAGCAGTAATGCATGGCCTTCTGCGTACTCTAACATTAGCAGGAGGATTCAGCTGAAGACTGGGCTCATCCTACCACAGAATCTTCTTCCAGTTCCTGGCTACCAGGTTTTTGTGTAATGCGACCCAACATTGCTGGCCGACTTTTGTCTTCAATTGATCAGAGGCTTTTTGATAGCCTTGCAGGACCAAAAACTATGATCTAAGAGTCAGTCATGCACAATGTACAAAACCCAAAACCAGTGAAGTTGGCACGTTGTGTAAATCGTAAATAAAAACAGAATACAATGATTTGCAAATCTCTTTCAACCTATATTCAATTGAATACACAGCAAAGACAAGATACTTAACCGTCGAACTGGTAAACTTTATTATTTTTTGCAAATATTAGCTCATTTGGAATTTGTTGCCTGCAACATATTTCAAAAAAGCTGGCACAAGTGGCAAAAAAGACTGAGAAAGTTGAGGAATGCTCATCAAACACTTATTTGGAACATTCCACAGGTGAACAGGCTAATTGGGAACAGGTGGGTGCCATGATTGGGTATAAAAGCAGCTTCCCTGAAATGCTCAGTCATTCATGAACAAGGATGGGGTGAGGGTCACCACTTTGTGAACAAATGCGTGAGCAAATTGTCGAACAGTTTAAGAACAACATTTCTCAACGAGCTATGACAAGGAATTTAGGGATTTCATCATCTAAGGTCCGTAATATCATCAAAAGGTTCAGAGAATCTGGAGAAATTACTGCACGTAAGGCCAAAAACCAGCATTGACTGCCTGTGACCTTCGATCCCTCAGGCAGTACTGCATCAAACACCGGCATCACTGTGTAAAGGACATCACCACATGGGCTCAGGAACACTTCAGAAAACCACTGTCAGTAACTACAGTTCGTCGCTACATCTGTAAGTGCAGGTTAAAACTCTACTATGCAAAGCCAAAGCCATTTATCAACAACACCCAGAAACGTCGCCGGCTTTGCTGTGCCCTAGCTCATCTAAGATGGACTGATGCAAAGTGGAAAAGTGTTCTGTGGTCTGACGAGTCCACATTTCAAATTGTTTTTGGAAACTGTGGTCGTCGTGTCCTCCGGACCAAAGAGGAAAAGAACCAGCTGGACTGTTATAGGCGCAAAGTTCAAAAGCCAGCATCTGTGATGGTATGGGGGTGTATTAGTGCCCAAGGCATGGGTAACTTACACATCTGTGAAAGCACCATTAGTGCTGAAAGGTACATACAGGTTTTGGAGCAACATATGTTGCCATCCAAGCAACGTCTTTTTCATGGACGCCCCTGCTTATTTCAGCGAGACAATGCCAAGCCACATTCTGCACATGTTACAACAGCTTGGCTTCGTATTAAAAAAGTGCGGGTACTAGACTGGCCTGCCTGTAGTCCAGACCTGTCCCCCATTGAAAATGTGTGGGGCATTATGAAGCGTACAATACAACAACGGAGACCCTGGACTGTTGAACAACTTAAGCTGTATATCAAGCAAGAATGGGAAAGAATTCCACCCGAAAAGCTTCAAAAATTGGTCTCCTCAGTTCCCAAACATTTACTGAGTGTTGTTAAAAGGAAAGGCGATGTAACACAGTGGTAAAAATGCCCCTGTGCCAACTTTTTTGCAATGTGTTGCTGCCATTAAATTCTAAGTTGATGATTATTTGCAAAAGAAAATAAAGTTTCTCAGTTCCAACATTAAATATCTTGTCTTTGCTGTGTATTCAATTGAATGTAAGCTGAAAATGATTTTCAAATCATTGTTTTCTGTTTATATTTACAATTTACACGTGCCAACTTCACTGGTTTTGGGTTTTGTAGGTGGAAGTAGACACCAGTTTGACCACTACTGCTGAAACTCATGTGATGTCATTGGGTAGTATTCCTTGCACATGCGGATCAGGATGCAGACATTTCTTGCTGAATGAAACCCTTGGACGCTCAGATCGTTTTTTCTTCCAAGCTGTTGGTTTGTTTGTATTTCTTCAGTGTGCTTCCAACAGCTGAGTGACTGTATCTGACTTTCTGTCTTTCTGGCAGCAGCTGTACCCTTCCTGGCTGAGAGTGTGTATCTTCAGTTGTGGAAATAAGTTCCTTGTTTTTGTTATTTTTGTTATTTTTGTTATTTTTGTCTATGACTTTCAAACATGGCATAGCCATGGCTGCACATATAGTGTCTTCAATAAAAAGCATGGCTTTAGTCATTGGTTGATCAGCGGTATCAACATGACACAACACTCAAAATGTCTTATTGACTTGAATGAAACTAACACATTTTCAGTTTGTAATGACTTGCTATGATTCGTTTAGTGTTTAAGCTGTGACTGTACTGAAAGAAATTGCACTTGGAGACCAATGCTGCGTTCACACCACAAGCGACCCAGCTACCAAAATCGGGTCGCCCACTGACGTAGTGTCGTGCGTCCATAAATACCTCATTTTGGTCACCATTACTGTCGGCCGTCGCTTGGTGACGTCACGTCCGCTCGAGTTTCACCGTGATCATATGATATATTATAGGATGTATAAGCGGACATTATTCCAGCTGTATCCTTTTCATTCACTTATCAAACACTAAACACTTCAGCTGATGCCCTGCAGCATAACTATCTGTGAGCTTCCCGCGGTCCGTCTAGGCGAAACTGATGTCCTCACTGACTAATGTTTCCCACACGGACATGGATTGTTACTCTTTAGTCCAGATGAAGAACTGTCTGTCCAGGGTACCGTCACACGTGCACACACCTGCTGATTGATCAACTTTTTTTACTTTCACATCGCGCGACAAGCTATGTGGTAGTGTGAGAAGCGGCTGTCGCATCGTAGGAGGGTTAGCCCCGCCCCATCGCGGCTGTACAGTGACTTTGAATGGAGAGTGATCGCTGGGGTAGTAGAAGTAGCATCCGGTGTGAACACAGCATTAAAGGGAAAGTTCAGTATTTTTGAAGTGGGGTTGTTTGAGGTCCATGTGGCCTCTAAGTACATTAGATGCAGTAGAAAGTTCTCTCCGCTGATTCTTTATGCAATATATCACAAATTCATGGAGTGTCCGGACACTATTTTCCACTACTATAAAGCAACAACAGTAGAAGCTAGCTGGCATTTGTTTTTCTGCTGACTCATGGCTGACCCGGTGCTGTAAAGCTGGACTCTCTTCTTCTGAGAGAAATGCAGTCTGCTGCCAAAGGTGTGCAGGACTGAAAACAAGTGACCCATTCTTCAAAGGATGGACACCATTCTCTACTTTGATAGTAATCATAGTATTTATGTCAGAAATTGTGATTTAAGGTGAAAAAAGTTCTGTTTGTTTCTTTATGAAGATTTTAAATTGCAAGTAGCTGGATTAGAAATGTCTGCCAGGTCACATCCTTGTAAATCACGAAGACATCACATTACCCTTTTAGATACAAGCACTGTTTTTTGCATTTAAAACAACACATTTCATAACGGCCATAAGAAGCATTATGCATGTCAGGTGAAACAAATGAGTGGCATGTAAATGTCGTGAATTTATTGGGTGTATTTTCGGTATACCACAGTTTCAAGTTTTTTGCTCACTGGTCTTAAAACTGTGAAGCTCACCGTAAGCCAACAAGCAGCATACAAATAACAAGCATTTACATATTTCACTTTAAATTATGGTCAAAGATCAGTCAAGAAACAATGGAGCTGTCATCAACTGAATGCAAACCTTTTTTTAAGATAGATATCGTAATCTGTTGTGCTAGTGTCTCTGACCCAGTGATACTTCAGGGTTAAGCAAATCAACTCCACACCTGGTACTTTTCAGAAGTGATGACTAACACACATGCCAACGTTTCATTTCTTTTTTACAGCATCCTTCACATCTCTGAATCCGCCCTCTCCACGCTGTTCTCAAGCCTCTCACCTTTCAAGTGACTAACTCACAACATGTCAATCAAAGAGAAAATGAAATCTGGATAGGTCATGTAATTGTAAAGATGTTCAAAGATCAAATCCTCAGAATTGTTGAAATTGTTTTGAGGAGGCAAACATAAGAACAGCAATTGTGAGCTCATTTAGTCTTAGAATATTGGTAACACAAATTAGCCTAAGACAGTCAAACAGAGATGAGGTTGTGACAGCACTAAAATAGACCTTCCATAATTAAACACATTTGACTGGAGTATAATACACTAAAATTAAAAGTCCAAAAGGATATCCAGCTTCTTTCTGCGACTTTCACAAGAGGCATGGGCATAGTGTAAAAAGCGAACAGTGGAGGTGGACATTAGACATTTGAACAACAGAAATTCAAAGGTAGCACTGTTGCCTACTAAAGGTAAAATGCCTCCTTAAAGTACCAACTGCTTTGTACTTCTGGTGGAAGGATAGGAAAAAAGATGGTGTTTAAATGTTATTACGAAAAAAATGTTCCTTTCTGGAACAGAAGTTAAAATAAAATTGATCTTAACCTTGTACCCTCCAAAATCTAACCATAAACCCCAATGAAGTTGGGACATTGTATAAAACATAATTTAAAATAGAATATGACTTGCAAATTGTTTACCACCGATATTTAATTGAATACACTGGAAAGGCAGAAAGACTTTGTTTTCTGCAAATATTCCCTCATTTTGAAAAATGACGCCTGCAGCACACCCCAAAAATACTGAGGAAGGGGCAACAAAAGACCAGGAAGTTGAGGGATGTTAAAAAGAAAATAACTGTGTGGAACATTCCACAGGTGAGCAACTTAATTGGAAACAGGTGAGTGTCTTGATTAAGAACCTTCAATCTCTTCAGGTCGCACAACAGAACGAGAAGCAATCGTCAAAGCTGTTTGATTTCTTTTTATAATGAGCTGATATTGTTTAAAAATTCTTTTTTTTTTTTTTTTGCAAAATTTGATAATTACATGAGAAGTTCAGAGTAAATATATGAGGTATGGCTGTAAAAGAGTGAGACTCGTGCAGTAATTAAATTTAACTGAATATGAACATGTTACGGTGTCTTCTCCATTAGTCTCCTACCCTTCTACTTCAACACACCACTAGGTCTTCCCCTGATCAAAGCAGTGCAGCAGGTCTTCTTCAGACAGTTGTCTCAGAACCTCTGTTGTTCTTTTCTTAACCTCTGAAACAGATTCAAAATGAGTTCCTTTGAGTGCAGGTTTGATCTGATTAAGAAAAAAGTTGCACAGTGTTAGGTTAAGTGAAAGGGGAGATAGAAACTGCTTTACCAAGAGCACAGTGTGAGCTGGCACTTTGTCTTGATTAGGAATGAAGACATTTTCTAACAGCTGTGATTTCTTTCAATAGACTGAGAAAAATACCACGCCAATTTATTTAGCCTTTTTGCCCTCATGAATATACAGAATACAGAACACGCAAAATACTGGGAGAAGGGAGAAGAGAAATGTAATTATAGCACCCACAATGTGATTTATCAAGCCTGCTACTGATTGCGCGCTGTGTTGTTGCATCTATATTTAGTACGTTTAAAAAGCAGATGCAAAAAAGGCACATCGTTACACATGGACAGCTGCGGTCATTGTGGATAGAAACAGGAGTCCCACAAATGGAATATTTTCCATCACTGACTGAATTTTTTGATGGAAAAGGCTTGGAGGCTGTCCGTCATTGTAATGAACTGTAAAAAGAGGGACAATTCAGTGTGCCATGCAGACACATGTCTTTTTTGCACTCTTAATACATTGTGGAGAAGGTTAATTAACCTGTGTAAAAACAAACCTTTTAGCCATAATCACTGTTTTGTCAGGCAAGATTGCCTGCTCAGTCTGTGTGCGTGAATGGAAGACTGCTCTTCGCAGAGAGATTATTGGTGATGAAGATGTGTAACTATGTGAGTGCTGTCATTTAGAGTATGTTTAGGGCTTCTAAGATGACTTCTTTAACTCCTCCTCTCCACCATCTTCACCAGACTGGAGAAACCTGCTCCTAACAGAGGGGGTGGACTCAGACACAACCTCTCAGCCACATACAATGCGTGCTAAGCTTTTAACCCAGGAAGTTCTCCAAACATTCACACCTGGGAGCATGTGACCACAACACCTCACTTGACAGGGGAAGGCAACAACCCATTTTGGGTAACGACTCTCAGGGCTACATCACCCTGTGAGGCGTTTCTGAGTCCATTCTCCAAATCTTCCCCTTCTATTGTTGTTGTCTTCTTCTCGAGTAAGTATAAGTATCTGCTTCCTCCACCAGCTTTTTGGAACTGACGAGGCTTCTCGCATGAGAAGCAAAACATCTTTCCAAAACTTATCACAGTCTGGTTGCTTCAATTCTGAATCTTCAAGATAACCATGACTTGGATGAATGAGAATCGACACAGATGTATTTCTTTACAAGTAGTTGATCACATCCAACAACTTCTTGAATAGTAACCTAAGTTTTGATGTGACCAGGACATTCATCATCTTGGACATCCTGTGAGGTTTGTGGAAGGGAAGGCAATGTTCCTAAGACAACAGAAGGAGAAGACCTAGTGTCCAATCACAAAAAGAGCCCAGGAGCTGCTGAGGGTGGCTAAGATGCCACATAGCATCCAGGTAGATTTCAGGACCGGCGCCCAGACTTGTAATTGTGTTTCGCTCTTCTTGTCCCTAAAATCCACCTGTAGACAACATGGCGGATCGTTATGTCGGCAGACATTAACGCGGCCCATTTGATTTAAAATGTTTTAAGCTTTTTCTTACTAAATAAAAATAAAACAAATGTTTTATGGGGTCTAATGTGGATGGACTTTACATACAAATAGAAACATTACATCCTATATTCACCGTTTCTGTTTGGCAAAATGCTGCCAAATTCTACACACTGCACCTTTAAGACCACATAATCCGTCCATAGATCCAGTCCCCACCATGGCCAGTATTCTGTAAGACATGGCCCTCAGCAGGAACACCACTATCCTATAGAGTGGGAATCAGCTTCTACAGACCCAATACAGAGCTCCCAAACATCTCGGACTGTCAAGAGCCCTGAAACAGCAAGGCAAATGAAGACCACAGAGGCACCACAACCATCACATCTGAAGTCAAAGAAAAAATCTATAGCTTGGAGGCACAGCCAGAACCCACTCTCAGCCAGATGACCCCAAACTCTTGTTCCAGCAGCTGCTCTGTCCAAATCTGCTACTAAATATTAAAAGGACAGGAAATACATGGTGCGAACTACGGGGGAGCCAGGAGAGTCTCAACCCCCTTTGATAAGCCATTAGCTCCCCTGAAAACATGATTTGTGGAATTTTGGAGGGGTCTCTAGCATAACTGTTGCCATAATATTGTTTTTTTCCCCCATGTATGTCCTTTTTGTTTTGTTGTATTGTGATAATCATGAATCGTGTAAAATTAGGTTGTTTTAATGTATGACGTGCACAAGAATAATTCATCACACTATTTCACTTTAATAAAGGTGCATACAATTGTTGTCCTACTGAGGATTGGAACTCTTGTAAGCAGCCTGGCCGATTTCTTTAAGAGACTGTGAGGAGTTTCTAAGTAATTACAAAAAAGTCTCACTTTTAGATATATGCCTGATGGAAATAGACACTTTAAGATGAGTTTCATAGCATCTAAATAGGTTATCTATAAATGCTATTCCTTAGCCTTCTGGTCAGGTCGGACAGGGCTGGACTGGCCTGGATACTCAACTTCGGGAACAAAACAATTAAAACTAGAGCAAATTTATATTATTTTGTTATTTATATTACATGTCTTAGAGCACCGGGCTGTATAGCGATATATAGCCGGCTACAACTACGATAATAAGTTTTCCAAAAAATTGCTTGTTGTCACACATCAAAAACTACCGCTACGTAACTAGAAAGAGATACATTACCTCGTCGCTTTGCATCCTGTAAGTTGTTGAAAAAAGAAGTTGTAAAGCAATGCAGAGTTCTGAGGAAGGTCTGAGCTGCATAACAACAAACAAACACACGCTTTGGATTGCAGACGTCTTTTGGTGCGTTCCAGTTGTAGTCAGAAGTAGGAATTTTGAGTTCCAAGTAGGAAACTTAACTGGATCACCCCCTGAAGTCTGAATTTCCTACTGGGAACCCGGTGAAACCTCGGCACCCCCGAGTTGATAATCGAAGATGGATGCCCCCAGTGTGAACAGTTATTTAGTTCCTGTAATAATCAATTTATTCTTCTTCTGACTGGGGTGTGTCGCTCAAGATCAGCTGTATACATCATATTGTTAGACTGATATTTACAAAAATGCTGCCATGGTGATAATCACATTCTTCATACAACAACGCAGGGCGTGCTAACAACAGCTAACAATAGCCTGGTAGATCGGCATGTTTTTTTCTGACTTCAACTGGAACGCCGATAAATCGGAGATAATGTCACTCCCATTTCCGAGGTTACTGGAACGCAGCATTACGACAGTCGCCGCACGTGCTCATGGGTAGCAGAGTCTTTATTTCGCTGGTAATAGATCCTCCTCATAGCACCTTTAAATTCATGATGGCCATGTCTGTGTGTCGTCATTGATTGGTTTGTTGAGGCGTGCCATAGTATTCCTTTTTTTAAATTATTTTTTTATTAGAGAAATGAAGCATGCAAATATATATGTTTGTATTTACACAACCTTTTCAGTATTATCTACGTTATTTTACAACATCGGTTCCCTCTTTTCTCCTTTTTTTATGAATAAACATGAAAACTCATGAACCACGGTGGCCTGGTATATTAACAGGAAGAAAAAAAACATTAAAATAAAACAAAATTAGAATAATAATAATAAGATTAGTTACAGTTACTACATTCATTTTTGTGTCAGGGAAACAAATTTAATCCATTTTGCCCAAATTTGGTCGAACTGAACTTTTTGAATTCTCAGGTAGTAAGTCAATTTTTCCATTTTGTATATCTCAAAAATGATTTCAAACCACTCCTTCAATGTGGGAGGTGATGGGTTCAACCACCCCCTTGTGATTTCTTTTTTACTAGCTGCAAGAAGAGCCTGTACTAGTTTGGCCTCTTTCCCTAGAATCATTAGTTGAGTTCGACCCAGATATAAAGTCTCAAAGTTTTTTGTGTATCTCCCTCCAGTATGATGTTAACTTAGGACATTCCCAGAATACATGAAAATGATTTGCCTCCCTTGAGCCACATCGTCTCCAGCAGGATACATTGTTGTTTTTATATTTTTCTTGGAGTGGAGTCTTAAAATATCTTATAGCATGTTTCCGGCAGTGTTCCCTCCAGATCAATGAACTGGTTGAGGACCAGTGGAAGCTCCAAATTTCTCCCCACGCTTCCTCTGATAAATTCAAATTTCCTTTTCCCAAATTTCTTTGATAGTATTTCAAAGGTTATTTTACACATGTTAACAGAGGCTTGATTCTTTGTAGCCAGGCTGAATTTTTTTGGTTTTGATTAAGATTTGATGCGTATGTGTGGGTTGGATGTGATGTGTGCTATATGTAACATAAGGCAAGCAGACATACAGGCTTTGACTAATTCCTTGCTCTGAGGCGTCCGCAAATGAACGCATCCCCCACCCCAACGACAGTGAGCCTGAATGTTGCAGAATAGTTCACACACTGGGAAAGTAGGTAACCTCATCTGTCCTGAGACATGCAGTATCACCTGTAAGCATCAGGAACAGGCCAAAATTATTTTTCCAGACCTGCCTATTAAAAATGGTACTCTGTCTCTTCACAATAAAAGAGTCTGTATCTGAAACTATTTCCTCCACATATAAAATAAAAGACTTAAACATTGAACATTTAGTGAAAAAAAATGTGCATGGTTTTAAATGACACCTCTGTCTTGCTTCAGTTATTAAACCAGTGTTGTTTTTATAAGTCAGCATTGACAGGCTTAGTTTGTCTATTTTTCTTGAGAAGCTCTCAGCTGAGTTAAGTTACTCATAAAAGTGTCAAAAGATGAATACAACAAAGGCCACTAAAACCAGCCTACCATGCAGATACAAAGCAAGGAGGGGTTGTTCTTTGGAAAGCATGTGGTTTTCACATAGCCGTCTCTCTGAAACCTCCCCATTTTGGCAAACACACTCTACCTCAGTCATACCTGCTCGCTTTTCTCATGATTCCAGGTATGCTGATTACCTACTTCCTTTGAATCCTTCATTCACACAAACAATAACCACTAGTCATTTAGTGTGTGTTTCCTCATAAATAAGGTTACACCTCTCTCATTTAATGTTCTAGTCATGTAATGTTCATGAGTCAGTCAAATATTCTCAACATCTGTTGTTTACTGATGGGTTAGTGCCAGCTGCAGTGTGTATTGGGTTTTGTAAAAACACTAAGGGAGATAAGATCTTAAAAATGAGTCAATATTTATGCACCTATGGTAAAGTATGTTTTTCTCACAAGGCTATCATCTAGGTCTGTGATGATTATGGAGCATTTCTATAGTAAGGTATCAGCTCAGTTCCTCTTTATTGTATTTCTGTCAGTTGGGGATTTTACCTGGTATATTTTTTGTGTATCACCTCTAGCAAAAGATCAGAAATAAGAGCCAGAAACACCCTTGCATATAACTGTGCCCTTCTTCTTGTGTTAGCAGTTTCACACACCTGTACAACAAAGACCCCACCACCTACCACTCCTTTGTCCTGCATCTATGGGATGTGAAATTGGCAGTTACCAAAAATCTTTCATCTCTTTCAGCATTTTGTACATTGTTCTTTTTATGAACCGTCTGCAATGTCGTCCAAAGATTTAAAGAATCTGGAGAAATCTCTGCACGAAAGTGTCAACGCCAAATACCCATGACTCTCAATCCCGCAGGTGGCACTGATCAAAAACAATATCATTCTATAGAGGAGGTTACCATGTGAGCTCAGGTACACTAAAAAAAAACATTGTCAGTTAAAGGTGTAGTCAGCGATGTGGGAGAAAACGAGTGGAGGGTTTGTTTATATTTGAATTTAGACCCGCCTCCCGAAAGCTGATTGACGTGCATCGTCATGGAAACGGCCGCAGAAACTGCGTAGCTGACGTACGTAGCTAAGGAAACCCCGACTGGTCAGACAACTTGACTGCCGTTATTGAAAACATCACAACAACAGTACATTTTGGCAGATTACAAAATAAGATGAATGCCTGATGGCTGCTACTGATATGTGAAGCACCACGAAGCTAATGCTGCTTAGCTTACCTATCCAGCAGACGGACGGCGACATCCGCGTCCGTGTTCAGGTCTTTCAATACGCGGAGTTCCCTCCACCATCGGAAAGCAACACCAATGTTGACCCTGGTCTTTGCCCTTCATGGTCATAGCCCTTCTTTTTCACTTTTCACTCCTCTGACCTTTTCTTTTGGGCTGTTTTCAGCCATTGCTACTGCAACTATTGTATCTCTCTCTTACGCTAACTGCGCACGCTACGCAAACTACGACTCCCCCTCCCCCCTCTGTCTGATCTGCGCATGAGTATGATCGCCCCCTGGATGAGGGGGGGTTTACTTTGTTTTGGTAACTCGGCCCGAGCCCCAGTATTTACCGGCTGAACTTCAGAGCCAAGGCTGTATATTGAGACCAAATTTTTTTTTTCAACATGCTGTCAGTGGCGACATCTTGTGGATGGAGAGGAGAAATACGATGAATTTGACAAAAAATGCATCAGATTAGAAGATTAGAAGATCGCTGAGTACACCTTTAACACAGTATTTCACTCAATACAAGTTAAAACACTACAATGTAAGGTGAAAGCCATGTATCAACAACAACCAGAAAAGCATCTGACTTCTCTGGGCCCTAGCTCATCTGAGATGGACTGATACAAAGTGGAGTGGGCTGTGGTCTGAAGGGTCTAAATTTAAAATTGTTCTGGAAATCATGGACATCAGGTCCTCTATGCTAAGAGGAAAAGGACAATCTATATTGTAATAAGCAAAATTAAAACATCAGTATCTGTGATGGTTTGGGGGTGTGTAACACACCATAACTGCAAAACATTGTTAATACTGAAACGTACATGGTTTAACAGGATTTAGAGCAACATATCCAAGCCATCTTATTCAGGAACAGTCCTGCTTACTTCAGCAAGACAATTCAGGAAAGCAACATTCTGCACAGCATGGCTCCATATTAAAGAATGCCAGTACTAGACTGGCCTGCCTCCTGTCCAGGCCTGTCCCCCACTGGAAATGTGTGAAGCATGATTAAAAAATCATCAGCATGTGAGCATGCGCTCTGCTACAGTGGTCAGTTGGTGTTTGCACCAAGAAACGGCACACCACACTTGGCTGATCGGGGGCCTAGAGCACGAAGCAGGATTAATGTCTCAGCGAGGTAACTTCAGGGTTAACCCTGGTTTATCGATAGCACAGAGCTGGTTCATTTCTTATTGGGGTGGATAACCATGGTAACCTACTCTGAACTGCTAACCTGCACCGGGGCAGGATAAGTTGGAGGTTGATTCTGACTGTCCTGCTGTCATTGTACATTCTCCTGCGGACTCTGCTATATAAACTTCACGTCTATAGCCCCTTTCATAAATTTAAATGCACCAAAAAGTGGTTGACAAATAACAGGGATGCAACTCTTAATTGAAACAGCACAATATTCCATTATTCCATCATGTCATTCCTGCACTTTATTCATTGTGTTTGAGGGCTTTTTTCTCTTGCTGATTTTTAAATTGTTAATTTGGGTCAGACATCAGCTCGGTATGTTTTTCTGATTTCATTGTGGCGATGACTTAAATCTTAAATGTATCATGAAATGACATGAAACAGACCAACCTACCAGACGCAGTTATGTTTTTGTATTTATTTTTTTTCTGTTCCCATGACCTCCGCACTACAGAGGGATTACATCTGGGGGATGATAACTGTCAGACATGCAATATATTTGCACAGTATATTGCTTCATGAGATTCATGAGTGTGATCAGTGTCAGATTTAGCCAATGATGAGAAATGTGCGTATTTTCAGTCTGCTATGCGTTGCCACGCGTATTGCCTATGATTGACAGCCGCTATGGTGTTTCCTTTGGCTTTTTCATCTGCATATTTTTAATCCTATCAGACGTTGCTCTTCTCATGAAATATGGAGCTCTGTCAGTGTAGCTTCTCAGCCTGTTTGCCGCTCATGATTGCAATTGGTTTGCTGCCTCTTAACCCTTTCTTTATAAGTGCGCATTCACAGCTGTCTGTTGATAATCTGCGTCATGCTATCGATTATTCTGATTGCCACTGTTGGGGTTACTTAACCCTGGATAGGTGTGAGTGTAAGTTTACAGCGTTTTGTGCTATAGACCCCTGGAAAGGACCCATGCACTAGAGCAACTTCAATGTTGTTTTCTGCAAAACCAAGTCACAGCACTATTTGGAGTAAGCCCTCTATCTATTGTGTTGTTTGTGGAAGAACTCGTGTGTATGTATGCAACTGTGTCTGTCTGTCTGTCTATGAGTGGATGCTGTTGGCTGTTGCAGCTGCTTCATGCTGCCGTCTGTGGTTGTTTGGGTTGCTGTGGAAGTCTGTGTAATGTGCTTTTGCTGCCTAGACACAATTGTGTTCTACTTTGTTAAAGCTGGGGTTGGCGATTTTGGAAAACTAGCATGAATTTGAAAGTAGCATGTCCTCAGGGCTCAGCCTAACCGCCCCCCCTGCTCACATGCGCGCGCGTGGCTGATATATCCAGAGGACTGATTCAACTCCAAACGCTCAGCACAACGTGTATGTTTTACACTACACCAAGTCATGTCTCAGTCAGCGGTAAGAAAACACCAAACAAACGTGTAAAGTTAGTTAGTACTCACACCCCGATGTTGATCGAGGTATAGGTAGTTCCTCTGCCATTCTCTACATAGCTGTCAAATCTCCCGTTTTGGCCATGAAACTATCGGATTTTCCATATTTTATCCTCTTTCCCGCCGTCCTCCTGTATCAGTATTCTCCCTTAAATCTCCCGTGTGATGATATAATAATAAAAACATTCCTCTGCCTCTCCAAACTGAGCTCTGTCTCCAGCCTGAATGGGGCGGTAATGCTCCAAAATGATGGATGCCAACTGCCGTAAAACCGAAGAAGAAGAAAAAGCCTCGCGAGAACGTCCACCTGCAGTAGCCTGGGTGTCAGCTATTGCAAGATTAGAGCAGCAGAACAAACTTAGAAAAACAAAGAGTTTATTTTAGATTTCTTGTAAATCTGTCTTAAAATGTGAGGGGTACTGGAGCTCGGTTGGGGTTGTGGGACGGCTCACGGCAGGCTTCCCTTATTTTTAAAGACAAAACTTGAAAGGTAAGCATTCTCCCGCGGACTCTGATACGTATGAGCTCGGCAACACGCACCCTGTCTGTGCACGCCAAGAAAATGCACGCGCAGTGGGCGGGCAGAATGGCGACAGGATTTGATTGGTTTAAAAACAGGTGTCCCGGCATGATTATTAGTTGGGGTTTTCCCTGTTTTACTCCTGCTGTAGAGAGCGGATATTTTTCGCTCTGTTTTAAGAACACATTATGAGTTGATTACCATCAGGTCATAAAGACCATTTTAACCAGTATTACAAAAAGTGTATCTAAATCAAATCGCCAACCCCAGCTTTAATCTGTCTATACTTTTTTCTCAACAACATCTTTATCTTAACATTTGGGGCTCTAATTTCATAGACCAGGCGCAGACGTGGCGCACCTGCCCTGCGCCCTGTCTGCCCCTCCCCGAGAGGGTGTGTCAAGGGCACTTTGCAAGTTTCCTGCAGTGGGAAGAGAGGCGCACTCCAGGCGCAGAGAGGCGCATCCACACCTCCGTCCCTGCCCCTTTGCGCAAGTGCCAGAGAGGGAGGAGAAAAGGCTTGAGTGGGTTTAACACAGCCGGGTGTTGTCTTCACCAATCAAATGAACGCCCCTCCTTGCCTTTAAATGGGCTGCGGCCGAGGCGCAGCGTCTGATTAGTCTAACTGATCCCCGCCACCGTGGAAACAGTGTGCTGGAAAGACCGGGTAGCGGAGACGCTCAGAGCTGCTGTCCCTTCAGCAACAGGGAGAACGGACTGGCCATCGGGGCGTGCATCGGAGGCCATGAAGCGCGCCACCGTGTGGGCCAGCTCCCGGGACAGATGTAATCTGTTCCTTTGTCATTAATAGGAGTAAAAAATTAAGAGACAGTTACACAGCAGCTGGCTTATCCAGCATACTTGTGATCCACCTGCATTCCTGGTTTGTCATCGCCAAATAGCAGAGCTTTTGGTTATATGCTGTATCTCCTCCTCATACTCCTTGCAATAATGTAGCCTACTCCATCTTTTTAGATCATGTTAAAAATAAAGACTAAAACAGAGGAATATGGGAAATCCTTAGTGATATACATTTATTTTCTCTTTTTTTCTCCCTCTTTTCTTTGAATTTAATGAAATGAGAGAAGCAAGAATAAACTCAGTATCGGATGTTTAGGCTGTTTATTGTTGACTTGTAAGATGTGCATCAAACTTCCACCTGCCGTCAGGTTAAGTTTCCATTATGACAAACGGCTTTAATCCGACATCAGATGTGATGGGACAATTAATAGAGATACAAATGTAAATGCTGGTTCAGACGGTTACATTAAATAGTGATTTCTGTGATTGTTTATTGCATTAAAATGTGCCTCTGAGGCTTTGGTGATGTGTGCGCACATGTGCGCCTGTCACCAAATTACAGCTGCGGAGGGTGCGCTTCGCCTGCACCGGAAATAGACCAGGTTGGAGCTGGCGAGCATTCAGCGCACCTTCCGCACAGTTTTTTGCCACGAAATTGTCACTGCGCCAACATGAATCTGTCGGCACCTCCCCCTGGTGCGCTGTTACACCCATCTCTGTGCAGACGGTCTACCAAATTGTCAAATTGGCAGCGCATGGCGGTGCACCGGACGAAATTAACACTGCGCGTGGTGCGCCGGCTCTGCACCCCCTGTGCTGCGCCACAAAATTAGGGTCCTTGGTGTGCCCCATACGTTCTTTCTCTTGCAGGGTTCTATGCCAGGTTTTCCTGCTGTACAACACTGCCCAAGAAGAAGACACACAAAGAAGATCTGATAATCTTGAATAAGAGCTTGGGATGACACACGGGCATTGTTTATTTTGACTAGTTCCGGTATGGCTGTGAAGTTTGCAAGGTAAAAGGAATGGTATTTAAAACAAAATGAAGTGTCAAAGTTTTTCCCTGGATCCACTTCCTGTGCAGCAGAGAATGATGGTCTGTGCAGCCTAGGGATAGACACTGATGATTCACTTCCACATTTAGACTCAAAACAAGACAAGCTGTACAAAGCTGTCCCACTTTAAAGGAGTGTCAGTGCACGAAGATGATGAGCAAAACATGATGGGTAAATTTGACCTTAATATTGAGCAAATGGCTTCATAAATGGGCATAAATTGTGTTGCTTTTTGTGTTAAAATGTATTTGCTTTTATTAGTGGAGTTCAAGCTTCATGTTTCAATTGCAGGACAATTCGGTTAAGAATTTGCAGTGAGACAAAAATTCTCCAGGCCGACATTTATACACCACTTGGTTTATCCATTTGACTACAAAACTAAATTTTTATTGTGTTTTTTGTTGTTCCTACAGCTTTGTCTATGCCAGTAAACCCTCCCTCACCTCCGTTTTTATGGTTCATTGTAGTTGTAAAAACTGAAACAAACCTGAACAACAGGTTGTTTTATGATAGCTCTGAGGTCAGAAAGCTTGTGAGAATGTTTTTGTAGCTTGTCAAACTGTATTTCCCAGAATGTTTTACTCAGGGATAACTTGCCATTGTGTTACTCTTTGCACTTCTGTGCTTTGATTGAATAGTAAAATTTAATCAAACACTCCAGACCTTCTATGACTCTGTTGTGGTCTCTGCAGTCTTCTCCACAGCGGTCTGCTGGAGGAGCAGCATCACAGCAGCTGACAGGAAGAGGCTGGTCAATCTCCTAAAAAAGGCCAACTCGGTCCTGGGGTGCCCTCTGGAACTTGTGGAGGAGGTTGGGGAGAGGAGGACTACAGCCAAGCTGTCCTCCATGTTGGACAAAGACTTCCACCCCCTCCAACACACACTCACTGCACTAAGGATGCTCAACCTGAAGTGTGTGATGGAGAGGTATCCCAGGTCCTTCCTTCCTGCAGCTGTTAAACCCTACAACAAAACCTCTCCAGTGTGCAATAAACTGTATTTAAATTTATAACATATAATAACATCTTAATTACATTACCATGTACATAACCACTGCAAATACCACTGGTATATGTATTTTATTTGATTTTAATTTGTAGCTTTTTTTCTTTCTATTTCTTCTTTGTATTCTACAGCTGCTTTAAACTTGGAATTTCACCACTGTTGAACTATTAAGGACTATCTTATCTTCTCGTTTCTTAACTTA
Source organism: Scarus forsteni (assembly GCA_036419115.1). Classification (NCBI taxonomy): domain Eukaryota; kingdom Metazoa; phylum Chordata; class Actinopteri; order Labriformes; family Labridae; genus Scarus; species Scarus forsteni. The sequence goes on from JAZDUH010000043.1 coordinate 12,110,947, forward strand.
TCCTTTCTTTTCTTATCTTAACTTACAGCACATCAAAGGGGAGTTAATGGTGGTAATCAGTTTGCAGAAGCTGATCAAGGTATTTCAAGGATTTGTCGACATTGCTATATGAGGTGAATGCAGTTATAAATGCCTTGGCTTAGCTTTAAGAACAGAATTTCAACTTTTATTTCCCATACAGTATGACTGTCCTTCTTGCTGATTTTTTGTGCACGAAAAGCCCATCTGACTGATAAGAAAGCATTCATTGGTGTAGATTGGTGTTCGACATGACTGCTTGATTGCGCTTGATTTACATCACCCCATTTTGATCAACTTAAGGCAGAAAATGACCAGGTTAATGAGTGGAACAATCATGTATAATGAAATATGTGTTTGACATGCATATAATGATGTGTGTATATAAAAAAAAAATCTTTGGGAACTGGTTTGATCATAGGAAATTGAAGAATAAGTCACACAGAGTCAAATTAGGTGAATGGGGAGTGTGATCAAGAACTGTGATTTTTATGGGCCAGAAACTGCTTTACAAACAGTGCAATGTTGATTTGCTATTGACCCTTCTGGAGCCCATTCCTCCAAAATTATATCCTCAGGGCACGATCTACAAGAGGTTTGTGTGTATGAAAACAAGTCAGAACTTGAAACCGCATGCAAGTCTGATCTACTAACAGGGTGCACTGAGGATTTCATCTGTCAAATGAGCAAAATAGCATGTGCAGTCCTTTTAGCATGTTTGCCCTCATGAATAGATGGCAAATGGAAATAGAGGGACGATCCAGTGTGCCATGTAGACACACGTAAATTCTATGTTGGTGTCTGCATTACAGAGGAGGTCATGTTACCTGTGAAAGAAAAACTTCATAGCCATCGTCAATCCACTTAGAGCTGACTGCATCACACTCTCCACACACTGACAGTGATTTTAGGAGCTGTCAGTGTGCATGGAGATTGTGACACTGTCAGTACATAAAAGGCAAGTGTACCTGTGCGGCCTGTGTGTGTGTGTGTTTGTAACTGTAAGACTGCTCTTCACATGAGACGTTACTGATGATGAACCTGTGAAACTATGTGAATGGTGTAATCAAGATTACGTTTATAATCAGAAAAGGAAATTTTAAAATGACAGATAAAAAAATGGCATGAAAGAAAAGTGACAACCTTGCCTTTTAAAATGACAAAAGAAAAAAACTTACTGCAAGTGTGCCATTTGCCTCCAACTCTATGGCTTCAAACTTCATTTTCATTTATGGCCACTCTGCCCTCTCAAATTCTTCATGATGACAGCTGGGAGCACACGCAAAATCCTCCTTTAAATAAGGCAGTCCACATCACTTTTGCACCTGTTATAAATTGCACATGTAGTCATAATAGATCACCCACAACATGTCCCACAAACAGCACACAATTCAGCACTCTTTATTTTAGATCTTAGTAGATCAGGCCCTCAATGTCAAAACAATCAGCATGGCCTTGAGTTTGAACTTGCATTGTCATGCTTTCTTCATCTTTGGTGATGAGGGCACTGGGCACTGCATTGACTTGAAGCATCCTTCAATTTTTCCCAAATTATCATCATTTCATTTTTGATACCCCTTTATCCCTTTCAGGGTCAAGGGGGCTGGAGCCTATCCCAGCTGTCATTGGGCGAGAGGCAGGGTACACCCTGAACCAGTCGCAAGCCGATCGCAGGGCCACATTGAGAGACAGACAACCATTCACGCTCACACTCACACCTAAGGGCAATTTAGAGTCACCAATCAACCTAATGAGCATGTCTTTGGTCTGTGGGAGGAAGCCGGAGTGCCAGGAGAGAACCCACGCATGCACCGGAAGAACATGCAAACTTCACACAGAAAGGCCCCTGTCCGGCCGTGAATCGAACTGGGAACCTTCTTGGTGTGAGGCACGTGCACTACCTGCTGCGCCACTGTGCCGCCCAATTTTTCCAAAATGTCTTAGCAGAATTGCTTGTAATTTTCCTTTTGATCATGAGTCAAAACTTTTTGGACAACTTTGTTGAAACACTCATGTCACGTTGAACTGTCATGCACACACACATGCATGTGATATGCAGTGTTCCTCATAAACCACAGTTCTTGGATGAAAAGATTTAGTTGCTGTTTTGTTCAAATTCACCAAACCAAGTTTCATCACTGCATTATATTGAAGTGGTATACACTGCTGCTGACACGTTTTTTTTCTTTAGTCCTATCTATTTTGCCTGAAAAGCACAGAGCTCAGGGTAAAAATGGGCAAGCATTCCATAATGATGATTTCACTACATGAAACCAGCTTGGGACGCTTTGCTCACACCTAGAGTGTGAAAATGCAAATATTTTATGAATACAAAACAAGCATCAACACGCTTCAAAGGTGTCATGTAGCTGAAGTGCATGCAACGTGACATTGGCTTAAGATACATCATTAATAGTCCAGCATATTCAAAACACTCATGATGTAACAAAGTAAAACCAGTATATCTCTGGTGCATCAGTGTTCAATTAAGTCTGTGAATCATGTTCATTGGGTTCATTTAATTTCCACCCAGTATGTGTTTTGACATCAGGGCCCATCAACACGAATGATACAAACTCAAGATTCATCTTCACCTTTATTTACAGTCAGGGATTTATCTACTACATTTTAACGGTTAAAACAAATTTCCCAATGATACAAGATCGATTCTGCTCACAGTAGCACACTGTGGTGTCCAATCAACTCTATAGTGTCATTTTTCTATCAGCATTTCTTAAGGATTGGTAAAGAATTATCACTAAGTCTAAAGAAAATGTGAGTTAAACACTAACAGTGCAAGAAGTTAATTAGTGCAGTATGCATGATTCTTCACAGTTAAATCTCTTTGCTAAGCATTTCACATAATCAAATTATTTGAAAGAGCACAAAGACATGCCAGCAGAAGAAATAACAGGACTGGACAAGGGTCACTGGGTGCAGATGCTGTGGTGAAGACTGTTCTGTTGTGAAGGTTCCTCACTGGTCGAAACACGTTGTTATATCCTGCATTATGTGGGAACATCCTCAGCTGGTGGAAGAAGAAAATATGTTAGTTTTTAACTTTTGGAAGACTCAAATAATGCTGGTCATGACCCTTGCAATGTTTTCTGTGATTTTAGGTCCCAGATATGCTTCCAAAATCAGAGCAGAATTCCAAGTCTCTTGTGAGGTGGTCTTATGTACTGTCATTTTATACAGGTTATTGGCAGTGTTTTCCTATCCAGATCTTTGAGATATTACCATAAGTTTAATATTAAAGATGAGTGCAGGGATGACGTCTTTTTGATGGCATTGTGCTTGTTCCCTCAACTTTAAGGCCAATGGGATTTTCACTGTGCCTTAGATCATCACTGATAATAATGCCTGGAGTGACCAAATTAAATGAAACACATGTTTGCTTCTCAGTGAAAATCTTGACAAACAACAAACCTCCACAACTTTTTAAGATTAAAAATAAATGAGTGAACAGCTATCATTAAGCCACCATGAAACTAACATGTTGGTTTGATTTAGAACTATTTAAAAATTCCTTTGTAAAACATTTTGATTTGACCTCTTGTTTTAGAATTACATGATGTGATCTGGTGAAGTTTGTCCTAAAAACAGTGGCAATGGTGTGTGAATAAACAACATGCGGTTCCTTGGAAAGAGCTATCTCTTTCTTTCTTGTTAAAACCAAGAAGTTAACACTTCTGTTATGTACTTCCTTTCTTTCCCGTATTTAAACAGGGGAGAGAGGAACAAAAATATATATTGTTAATATGAGCATACAGTAAAACACCCATAAAATCCAAATATGAATTTGATATCATAAACATTTGCTTATTAATAACAATGGTTGCAGTGATGGTATTGAATGAAACAACAATATTATCAAAAGTAAAAGTGAGGCACAAGAATTGTTACTATTAAAAATGTCTCTACTTGCAGTCATTTAGAGTGATCTACTTTCCACTCAGCACAGACATTATGATTCAAAGTAGGGGTGGGCGATATGGGAAAAATATCATATCACGATTTTTTAAAAATAAAATCACGATTTCTTCATGATTCCTTTTTGCTTTGATTTTTCTAGACTTATTTGCATGTTTGACCCTTTTCCCTATGTTTGACATATAAAACTTGTAAAACCCTAAAAGATAAACAAAATGCCAATTAAAGCCAAAGAAACTTTCTGGACAGGTTTTAATTTGAATAGTGCAGTTTTAATAAAAATGTGCAATAAATGTAAACATAAAAGGTAATGAACAACAATATTAACATTATCTCTTAAAAGTGCAACAATTTGGAACAAATGTTATATAACTGCAACGTCTATAACCTGAGTGAATAATACAGCTGCTTTAGAACATACTTTTGTTCAGACATCTTCAAGCTTTTATCTCCTTTTCTCTTTCCGCCATGGCTTTATGCTACATAACCAAACAGGAGATCCCACCATGCACTGCGCGTTATGTGCTACGATTGGTTAGTCGGGTGCACGTCAGTCTCTGCGCCCACATAGATGATCGGACGATCTTTCTGCTTTATGAGATCATCCCCACGTTATAATCCTTAACGATTTAATATCGTCATGTCACACACCCCTAATTCAAAGTGAAGCTCATTCAGTTGGAGGGATGTGAGTCACTGAATTTTCTTTTAAACGTAAAGGTGTAGTCATAACTGAAAATAGGTACCCTCCTATTTAACGACAGGTGGAGCACTTATTAGTAAAGAATCACTGGTGCCACATAGTCTGCTGGTGGCAAACCTAGAGCTGGCAGCAGTTCAAATTCCCTCCTTTTCCACCACAAAATTTGGAATAAAGAAGGATTTGGGGATTTTTTTTCCAGCCATATAGGACAAGGTAGTTGGACTCTGACCTCAAATGTTTTCCAGGCCTGGATATTAACTTTATTCATTTTTGTAAACAGATAAATTATTTAAGGGGTGGGGCTAAGTACGCCAGACTTGTCAACAAGTACTAGCTTTTCAGTTGAGGCTTGCTATGGTTATGGCTTATGGTGTGTTTTTTTAGTTGTATTTACATTTTAGTATGTGATACATGTCTCCTTGCATGATAGAGCACCTCTACAAACAAAACAGAAGTCTGCTGCTCTAAAGGTTATGAAAACAATTGCACTTTGTCCAAATGGTCTTGATAAGCAAACATGTAATTCGCGTAAACCTTTTTTCCATAAAACTTATTTCAGCAACATTTAAAAAAACTCACAAAAAAAGCCATAGCTTAATCAAAGCTGAACCTGAGCAATGAGGTAACCTTAGCTCCACTGTCATCGAATGACAGTCAGGAACTGATCCTAATCTCAGTTACTGACTCATTAGCAAATTCTTCATACGCCAATGAGTTACAAAAGTTATAAAGATGTGAACATAACAGACATGCCAAACAAACTTTAGTGATGGAGAAATGACAGCATGATTTGGATGATTTGATTTGTGATAGTATGGCTTAAAGGAACAACAGTTATCTCAGTATAGATCAGATTACTAAACAGATGTCTCTGGAAAGGTCTCATCTTACATGTTACAGTAAGATTGTCATCATGCTGTCACCATAATACATTGAGGATCATAGATTATTTTTTGATGGCTTACTGTCACTATTTTTTCCCTCTTAAGTCTTGAAAAGAAGTTTAGAAACATTATTTTTGTTGAATATTTCTTCTTATATCATTGAAATGGGTGATTTTTCACCTTATGTGATCAGCTTGTAAGGATAGTGCATTTATGGAATGAGCAAAATTGATACACTTGAGTATTGCCCAAAAAAGTGCCAAATTCCCTTACAATATTCTGCTGATATACCCTTAATTTTGTGCAGCAGATGGATCTGCCTGATTCATGCCTACAATCAGGCAAATCCATTTTGCAAAGCTCAAATCTATTTTCACAATTGTGATTGGACAAAAAGCGCAATTTTGCTTGTATCTTTAGGAGAAAAGTTCCTCAATAAATAAAAGGTGAGGAACCAGTCACCTTAGGGTGTTCCCTTCCTGGCTGCTCACTTCACAGTGTGCTAGTTCACCAGCCTCACAGAACTTGGTAGGAGGCTCCAACCTAATAATAGTGTATAATAATAGTGTACCCAATACACAGTGGCCAGTAAGTGTAATATTTGATCTCTCTTTGTTACTTTATGTGGCTGTTAGTACAGTCTCAGCCTTACTTTGACATCATTTGTGGTTAAAATTGTAAATACCCCTTGGGGTACAGTTTTAGTTCCACCTCAACAAAAGTTACACTCTTGCTTTAACATCTGTGATTGTTTGTACATAGATAAACCTTAAGGCTGGAAGTGTTTTACATTAACTGGGAAGGTTTTCACTCTGAACTTAAGCCCCGCTAGCACCACTGCATACATGAAAGCAATAACTGCTGCCCTGTTGATATGATTTAGCACCATGATTGACATACCAGTTTTCTGTCCACTTTGATAGGCTCTTTAAAGACAGTCCAGACCACAGCCTCGTTACAAGACGGGGTTGTCAGAGAGCCATTGTAGCGATAGTATCTTGTTCGGCTCACGTCACCCAGCAGATCATCAATGGAAATCTCCTCTGTGACATTAACTTGTGAGCCTAAAAGGAGTACAACAACACAAGTTTATGTGGTATTATTCAGTGTTATTGGGGTTTTTATTATTATTATTATGAATGGGATTGTGCACTTACTGATGTTTTGGATAAATGGAAGGTAGCTGGTCAGTTTTTCCCAAACGTTCATATTTGATGTCGACTCTGATGTGGTAGATGTCTGCATTGACCGAGAAGGGAAAAAAATCACTATCTTATATGTTCAATTCATTGAGAATTAATCATAAGACATGCACTGTTGGCAATTTATAATTGGGTGACCAGCTGGCATTCAGCATGCAAAAAAGAGACCTTCCCCAGAAACTGCCCACTGAATTTTCATGTTTAATGCAAGGGGGCAGGCTATAACAGGTCTTAGAAAATTAAAATAATTTACAGTCCATAAAACAACAAGCCAATTTGAAAGAGCTTTGATCTCACCTCATGATGATCAGATTCCGCGGCACTGCTTTTGGTAGAATCTGTAGGCTAAAAACAGAGTTTACATCAACACAAGTATGAATACAACAACAACATTAAGACATAAAGTTAAGGCATGTTAAACTGGGTGATAATAGTACTTCATAAAAAATCATCAATCCTTGTGCATCACTCCAATTTACTACCCAATGAAGGCCCTTGAGCCAAAAGTGTACATACACAAAAAACTGTAGTAAAACCATCATATATTCTTTTTTCCCTCGTCTTTTATCTGCAAAAATGTAGAATCTCTTCAGAGTACTTCGGGCACAGAATAAGGATGCAAGCCAGTCAAATTTCTGAAATTGCTCAAGCAGATATCAAATAGTTGCTCAAGAAATATATTCATCCATCCATCTATCTTCTTCTGTGGTCTTATCTGTGGTACCAGCCTAAGCAGGGACGCCAAGGCTTCCCTCTCCCCAGCCACTTCGTCGGGGGATCCCAAGACGATCTCAGGCCAGTAGAGAGACATAGTCCCTCCTGCGTGTCCTGGGTCTTCCCCAAGGCCTTCTACCGGTCGGACGTGCCCAGACCACCTTACCAGGGAGGCGTCCAGGATAAGATGCCCAAACCACCTCATCCTCTCAATGCGGAGGAGCAGCGGCTCTACTCCAAGCCCCTCCAGGATGACTGAGCTTCTCACCTTATCTCTAAGGGAGAGCCTGCACTCCTTGTGAGGAAACTCATTTTGGCCACTTGAACTCATGATCTTGTCCTTTCAGTCACTATCCACAGCTTGTGACCATAGGAAGTGAGGGTAGGAATAATGATTGACTGGTAAATCGAGAGTTTCACCTTTCGGCTCAGCTCCCTCTTTACCAAGATGGACCAGTGCAGAGTCAGTATCACTGTTGATGCCATACGGATCTGCCTGTCGATTCCATCCTTCCCTCACTCATGAATAAGACCCAGAGGTACTAGGAACTCCTCCACTTGGGGTAGAACCTCATCCATGACCCAGAGAGGGCACTCCATACTACTCCGGGTGAGGACCATGGACTCAGATTCTCACCCCAGCCACTTCACACTTGGCTGCAATCCAGCTAGAGCTGTAGGTCGGGATTCAAGAAGCCAATAGGACCACATCATCTGCAAACAGCAGCGACCCGATCCTGAGGTCACCAAAACGGACTTCAACACTCTGGTTGTGCCTAGAAATTCTGTCCATGAAAGCTATGAACAGAACCGGTGACAAAGGGCAGCCCTGGCGGAGTCCAACGAATAAATATTACTGAGGAAATAGTTTTTGGAGTAAACAGTGAAAAAAGAGCAACAACTGCAACCTCCTAGAAACAATTGCATCAAACATGTTGAAACAAATTTTTGAAGTGATCAACAAGAGCGGTGGAGCAACTCATTACTGGGTTACTGAGTCTTTTTTAAGACTTTATTTGATTTGAGGGCGTTTCAGACTTTTTGAGCTATGGTTTTAAACATAGAGACAGAGAGAGAGAGAGAGAAATGGGTAAAAGCTAAACAATGAATGAATGAAACATGAAACAGAGTAGAAAAAAAGTTGAAGAAGAGAAAAGGAAAGAATGAATTGACAAAATGGCATTTAACAAGGAAAACTGTGAAATGAACCAAAATTACAGAACACATAATCAGATCTAAAAGATCTAAAAACATGTAGAATAGAATAAGGTGCTAAAATGTTTGTTATCCCACCTATACAGCACCACATATACATTACATATATGCATGTACACATTGGTCTCTGCTAAAACACTCTTGCCTGGTTCACCTCATATCTCTCAAACAGAACTGAGTTCATCAGCCTGGGATGTGCCAGGTCCGAAACAGCCCCCCTCCTCTGTGGAGTCCCTCAAGGTTCTGTCCTCAGGCCCCGACTGTTCATCATTTACATGCTGCCACTTGGTCGTGTCATCAGCCGGCATGGGATTTCCTTCCATTGTTATGCTGATGACACTCAGCTCTACCTGAGGACTGACTCCGACCCCACCTCTACCACACTTTCTCCACCATCACCTTCATCCTCCTCACCCCCACTCCCCTCCCTCTCCAACTGCCTGAAGGAGATAAAGGCGTGGATGGGTCAAAATTTCCTACAGCTGAACAGCTCACAAACTGAAACCACTCTCATTGGCACCACGCATCAACGACAGTCATCCTCCATAACCACTGTATCCTTTTCTGGTCAAGACATCTCCCTCTCAACAACGGTAATCAATCTCAGTGTAAGGTTCGACCCACCCCTGACCTTTGAAAATCACATCAAACATCTGTACAAAACCTGTTTCTTAGTTCTGAAGAACATTTCCAAACTCCACCCTTCACTGACTTTCACTGTTGCTGAGAAACTCATTCACACCTTTGTTTCCTCCAGGCTTGTCTGCTGTAACAGTCTGTTTATTGGTTTCTCAGCCTCTGGACTCATTTAAAAAAGGCCTTAGGACTTTTCTGTTCACACAGGCCTCCCAAAACTGCTGCTTATGCAGTTTTTATTCTTCTTATGGTTGTTTTGGTGTTTTATGTGCTTCTGATTTTTAGCATACTCTGCAGCACTTTGAGATTTTTCTTTAAGAAAAATGCTTTACAAATAAAATGTATTATTATATGCACCTAATATACATAAAAACTCAGTTTGGATGTACATATCCTAACTGACACATATGTATTCATAAATATACACATACTGTAATTCAATAAATATTTCAGGATCGGAATCCAAATAAAAAATGACAAGAATAAAGGAAATTCAGTCAAAAAAGAGGCAAAAATGACTACTCCTGCAATGTCCCTTGACCTTCAGATCCCCCACAGAGGCTGTGTTTTTAATCTTTTAATTTTCAACAGATGAAACCAAATCCTTGCTTGAAAGGTGCCCAAGGCATGCTACGAGGAACCAAAAATGCCATTTAGCATCCTTTTATTACTGAACTGTACTGTATATCAGAAAAACACTCAACATGTACAGGCTTTTGGTGTGCAATTTGTCCAGGCTTCACACTGCAATCTCTTTGGTAAAAGCATGTAGACTGAGTAACATACTTGCTGCTCATTAAATAAAACACTGGTATGTCACAGTAGCTGATATCACCTGGGAACTTATGCAACTGGTCTGGTTTGGCTTCCTCCTGACCTCCTTTTACAATATGTGACTGCTGAGTTAGGTCTGAGAACAGTACAGAGCTTTGGATGCATCAGATGTGGCAGAGAATGTGTCATGAAATGCCATACATGCTTTGTGCTGATGAGAACAGATGCACGGGAAGGTCACAGTGATCCAAGTATACCTACATACAGAACCTATAATTAACTGCTACTACTAAGGTCTGGATGACTTGCTCAGCTCCCCAAACTGGAATCTCGGGTGTTATTCTGAGGTGGGTAGGTTATAATGAGGGCACATCACACTGTCTCAAGCTTAACAGTGAGACGGTTTTCAAACTTTGGAAGAGTTCAATGTGTGCTGTGGAGTAGGTGGGGGGGTCATCACGGGGAAGACAGCTCTTTCCAGCCTGTAATACTGCAAAATCGTGGGTTTTAGAACTCTTAAGCTAATATTTACAAGCTGTCACATCCATAAATAAACATCACAAAGCAATGATCTAAAGTTTAACAATTGTGTCGCTACTGTCAATAAAACTAAGATGCATTAATAAATAGAAAAGGATAAAGAAAAGACTAAACACAAACAGTAATCTACATTATAAAACAGATGATTGATGTCACTCTATATAAGTTTAAGAAAACATTTTGAAATCTATTTTAACAGTGTTTTAATAGGTGAATGTATCACTATGGTATACAAATAGACATCAAAATACAAAACCCAAAACCAGTGAAGGTGGCACGTTGTGTAAATCATAAATAAAAACAGAATACAATGATTTGCAAATCCTTTTCAACCTATATTCAATTGAACACACAGCAAAGACAAGATACTTAATATTTGAACTTAAATTTAGGATTTTGTGATTTTACAATGTATTTTAGTAATGCCAAAATGATTTGCCTTTCTAACTTTGTAGAGCACTAGGGCCCATTTTGCAAATGAATAATGGTCAATATAAGAGGAGTTATATATGATAAGATGATACTGACCTATTTTACATAGTTGAAAACAAAATTTATGTAGCATTATGAGCATAAGGAGCCTCTAAGGAACATCAAAATTGCAACACCTAGCAACAATATCAATCAAGCATCAATTTCCCATTTAAAAGAAAGGACATACAAATTTCTGGATCTATAAATCCTAATCTCGTCCTTATGTGAAAAGCTTAAAGCCAAGGTGTTGTGAGACTTCACCCTCCTGTGCAGCTGGTCCACACTAAAAAAACTGGAATGTGATGGCCTTTTCATGCTTTTATTAATTAATAATAGGCCTCTAGATCCTACTATATAATATGCAAGGACATTATACTGCTACCATGCCTAGTTTTAACCAGCCAAATCAGGAAAATTTCTGCTGGGCTTAAAAAAACTAATGAAGGAGTGGATGAATGTGTGTGGCATCACACACATCACAGAGGGAGGACTAAAGGTTAAGAATGAGATAGAATAACAAGATAAATGTTTGACTATTATTTTAGGATTTCTGATTTCCTTTTCCCTCATCCACAATGACTGACACTGCTGCTGATTAGAGTTACATAGTTATAGGCTATTTATTTGTTTGACTGACTCTGAATTGCCTTAAAACTCCCAAAACACAGTTCTAATGAAATAAAGTCACAAAGTAACTGTTGAACTCACTATGTAGGCTCAGTAACATTATGACAATTACCCTGCCTTTCCCCCTGTTCTCTGAGATTAGTTTCAGCTCTCTCTGCAACCCCAAAAGGTTCAAAGGGGATAGATAATGGATGGATGGATGTAATTAAATGAAATGCATTATAAGCATTAATATAAAACCCAGATATGACTTCTGTGAATTTGATTTTTATAACAAGTCCCACAAGATAGAGCAAAGCTAATACTTGTTGACATTAACTTCTTTGTTTCAGATGTTTTTTTCCTGGAAGCACAGGATTTGGAGCCAAAAAGTCAGGTGCCCCACCTGCAGCAATGATGCAATGGGGATTGTGTCTATACATAAAATCTTTTTAAGAAAGTACATATTTTCCGGAGATGTAATCTATCATACCTTCTTCATTTTGCCAATAATATTTAAGCAATGCTCCTGAAAGAAACGGTTTTGACTGCCAAGTTTTTTTTAAATATTTGCATGCAGGTGGTATTTTTGTTTTGCTTCGTTTTGTTTTTTGTGTGAATAAACATTTCCATCATATTTCTTTACTCATTGTTTGCTTTTCATCATCTATTACCTCCATAAAGAATCCAAGCACTGCCAGGCCATCATTAGTCTGGACTGCTTCCTCCAAAGTCAGGTCCTTCTTTTTGCTCACTATGTGCATCTGGATTAAAAGACAATGATGACATTGAGTCAGCTGTGGTGAGGTTTAGATATTAAACTTCAGTGTCTTTGCAGCACCACTGTACTTAAACACTTTACAAAAAAGGTTAGTACCTCCATTGAGTATCTGTGTGAGTCTACGGTGTGCTCAGAGCCCTGAGAGTCATCTGAAGACGTGCCCCAGTGAAAGTGGAACTGAAGGACAGTGAAGGTAGAACCCAAACCTCCACCTGAGATCTCCACAAAATCCTCCTTCAGGACACACTTAACTGTGAGTTAGAAAGGATAAACAGACACTTTAAACAGACTTTGTTTTTTAGAGTAAATTCGCGAAAACAGAATTCTCTGGTATGACACAAATATAGAACAAACAATATCAATATCTGTTTTCATACCACAGTGACCAAAACAAAGGCCTATGCACCCAACATGCTGACCTTTATTACTATCAACAGTCTTTAATCAAATGGCACATTCATAACTGAGGGAGAAGGCTGAGGTATTTGGTTTTTGCCTCAGTTGTTGGGATTATTGGTCCTTACAGTGTGCTATTCATGAAAAAGTATCTCCATGTTTAGGCCATCTAACAGGCAATAAATGCCCAATGATGTTAATATGACTGTGAAGTATATTGAAGGATAGTAACATGGATGGGGTGGGTTGATTACTGTTTAATAATTAATGTAGTAATCTAAATTAACCAGTAGTTTAGATAACTACATTTTACTTGTACAGCAGTTTGTCCATGTCTGGGAAAGATAGACATTCAAATCTTGTATGACAGTGTTCACCATGGACCTTATTTCAGGCATTATTAAAAAAACTCTTAATATCCCATGGACATTAGGACAAGGGAACTAAATACTTACTCAGTTTGGCTTTTTAAGAATCATTCCTGCACTACTTCAAGGTTAAGGCAGAGCACTGTTATTAAGCCTTGAGATCAATTTCAAGTTCAAAATAAATTTACTTCATATCAGCTCAAGAAGTGTCTCAGAACAAAAGAAGAGCAAACGTGAAGCTTACTTGCGTGGCCTGTGTTAACGATGTACTTGATTGCATGCTTGTTGTCAAAGTGTTTGTAGGTGAACTCCTTGAGCTGTGTGTCTGTCTTGACTGTTTTTGTGTCGATGTTGATGGGTGACTGGCGATCCCCACTGCAATATGAGCCAGGCAGGAAATACCAATTTGATGGCTTGAAATCTGAAAGGTAAAAAAGGTAAAGCATTACTTTTGATAAAAGTTTAATCCAGTGCTGATTTAGTCAGATTTACTTAGAAAATGTGTAGATACATACGGCAGTGGTCATCATAGCACCAAGAATGACCTTTTAAAAAGACAGAAAAAGAGATATAAGAGTCTCAAAGTTTCAGCATGATGAGAGACATATGTGTTTGATTTCTTACTCACTTGTTGGGAGAGAAGTTGCTGGTGAAGCATACACCTGACGACCGTTGATTGGTTGGGTTGGCCGAAATACATTTGAGACTCTTGTCACTTTAGGAAAAAGAGAGATCTAAAAGAAAAAGGGGAGGTTAACCAAAGTGATGCTGCTAAAAAGAATATGAAGTTGTTTAATAGAATTCCCCCCCAGCATAGTTTAGGAGGTCTGGAATGGCATCAAAGATCTGTGAACTTGTGGAATTTCTGTCTTTCGGGAATGTTTAGGGGCCATACTTTGTTGACAGGTCAGGGAACTAACCCTCTGCAACAGAGTATAACAACCTGTTACTATCCTCGTAACTGCTGAAGATTAGAGACAGGAGGAAATTGGACTGCATTCTTACGCCTAAAGTAATTTCATGGCTCTCCATTGACTTTGTATGGGATGATGTTTTTCCTCATGTTTGTCCAAAAGAGTGAATACATCAAAATGTTTTGTAGTATTGATATTTTGATTTCTCTTGATCAATTAGCATTAAAGTAGGGCTGAACAACATTATTTTTTACAGTGCAATTGATGTTTGCACGTAGTCATATCACAAGATGTACATTATCACCCACATGGCTCAGCCCAGCATGCTGCCAAGATTTGTGTTTTTGATAGAAACAAAAGTGGCATTTTTTTTGTTTTGTTTTCATAGCTCTCTGCCAATAAAAACTTGTCTGATATCTCTGAATAAAAGTGGATATGGTAAATGGTAATTGGACTCCTGCTTATGGAGCACTTTTTTGTTTTCTACCCATTCACACACATTTATTCACAGTCACTCACTGATGGTTGAGGTTGCTATGTCAGCTGTCCATCAGTATCAGCCAAAAGTTTTATGCCATTTTTTTTGACATAGCAGTGGGAGCAACCTGGGGTTAAGTGTCTTGCCAAGGTCACTGAGATTGAGAAGGGGACTTGTCCATGAAGGGCTCGAAAAGGCAGCACTAAAATCTTAAAATTGTTCTAAAATTGCCCGGCAGCCAAAGAGTGAGAACAAAACATGATAATGTGAGTCTTCGCCTTGAGCCAGTTAAAAGCCTTGTAGCTTCATGTCTGCATACAGCCAATTTGTCTAAATATGTAAAAAGTGCATTGCAGTAATCTTAATGAGAGAATTAAAGAGATAAAATCATGAATAATCATTTTCTGATACATACTAGGGATGGGAGGATATACTTAAACTCACGATACGCTGCGCCTCAATATGCCCGGGCCACGATATGATACGTCACGATACGATATCAAAAAAGCAAAAAAGAAATAATAGTACTGTTCAACAACAACTTATTTGTTTTTGTTTGAGTTGCACAGTGGAAAACACAAGGCCTAACAGGCAAAACACAAACAATAACACCCTCTCTAACCCTAGAGAGGTTAGAGAGAGTGTATGCTAACGAGCGGTAGGCTCGTTTTCGACGTCTTTGTCTTTTTTAATGAGAAAGCCAAAATACTGCCAGACAGATGACTTGTATCCAGACAGAGCGTCCTCACTTTCGACCTCATTCAACTCCATCATTAGGCTTTTTGGAGGCAAGGTAGTTGGTGCTAATGTTTGTTGTCGTCACTTCTGGTCACATGCACTGTTACCGGACGTGACGTCTTTATTTCGCGATCCATTTTTTCAAACTCAATGCATTTTGTCACGTACTGTATCACGATATATTGCCAAACGATATTTCATCCCATCCCTAATACATACTGCGAGACTTCGCTGTCCAGGCCTGTTTCCCAAAGAAAACCTGTGGCACATTATTAAGTGCAATACACGACAATGGAGACCCCAGACTGTATTATGTTGTTTACTCTTTTAATACAGTACTTGAAGGATTTTTAAATCTTTGTATTATGATTTACATTTTACTTAGTGGCCCAACTTCATTGGAATTGAGCTTTGTTTTAAGTGTTAAAAAAATCACAGCATAATGTCACCTAGCCACTGGCAGTATTGACCCAACACACTCTTGAGGATTATTTGAAACAAGCCTCAAATCAGGTCACACCCCCAAAACGGGCCAAGAATCAGTTGAAATCTTATCTTGGCTTTCCCATCTAACAGGCTTGACTTTAATGACCATTATCCTGACTTGTCTGCACAAAGAAAGTCATGCCTGACAGGTCTTCCCGAGCTTTTGTTTGCTGTCTGGAAGCATGAGGACAGTTTTCAGATTCATGTTCCAAGCAGTGCGGCTGATTTGCCTCAGGGTATGAGACCAGTTAACAGTTTTGTCAACTTTACAACATGACAACTTTTTATGTGCTTATTAATCTTTTTAGTGAATTGCCTTACCTTAAAGATCTTATGCAGTGTGTTTTAAGTTTTACTATTGTTGATCTATTGCTTACATTGTATTTTTCTTTCATGTTTTTAGGAAGCTTTGACTTCCATGGGGTGGACCTCAGGCACTGATGGAACATTAGACTTTTGTAGTTGGAGAGTCTAACACAGAAGATGACTGGAATGTGGAATGCTATCTAAAGATGTGCAGTTAATCTCCTCCTCTGTTAGTCAGGCTCATTAATTCCAAGGAAACCAAGATGTGTTTCAATGAACTTGTTTGGTTGACGCAAAGGAGAAAAAAAAGTCCTGCACCTGTCAAACCACCTGTTTAGCCTCATGCAGTGACATGTGCATCTTATGATCTGCGAGCTACTGATGGCTGTCACATTAGATAAGATGTAATGACAGACCAAATGTGTCACTCTGCACCACACACGACTGATAACAACCTCCAGTCTCATGTAGAGCTATTTTCTCTTGTGGATACAGTCAATAGGGGAAAAAAGAAAATACTTTACTTATCGAACACATTTGTCAAGGCAGACACCTGCATGCACAGCACCAGTATGTTCATGAACTGGTCTCTGTTCTCGAATGACGTTTACCTGCATCACTGGAAGCTTGCGTAACACTTTGTAATTCCATTTACCAAAAATCATCACTTAAAAAAAAATCCCATTGTTGTCTGGTTGAGATATTAAGTAAAAAGCAAAACGAGAAGAGTGTAAAACATTGTTTAAGTTTATGATAATGTAAAGGGGACACTTTTCTAAAATAAATTAAAATAAAAAAACAGAAAAAAAAGGTGATATGGAGTTATGAAATTTAGGGACTAGTCCCCTTTCAAAATTGTCCACTACGCAAGTTGTACATACCACTTTTTGCTGAAATGTATGAATATGCAAACATTTACAAAATCTGCAGTTTGCCAGAAATACCCAGATGCCATATTACTTCAGTAACTTCCAGTCTAACTTGACTTCTGTTCCAAACAATGAAAAGGGGCAAAGGGGTGACAGATCAGAGGTAAAAATGACAGGCAGCCACAGCATCTTATCCATTTATCTACCGCTTATCCCTTTTTGGGAACACAGGGGGCAGGAGCACATCCCCGCTGATGTTGAGCATGAAGCAGGGTACAATCAGCCCATCACAGGCCACAAAGGGAGACAGAAAACTACTCACACACTCGCTCACGCCTTAAGCCGTCTATACAAACTGAGCACGACTTGGGCAACCACTCTCCATGTAAAGTCAATGTACACCAGCAATGGGGCAGGGTTAACCCTCCCGCAATGCAACAGATACGATCTGGGCAACTTGGTCAATGAGACTTCTGCACCTGTCGACAAGTATTTTGGCCCACGACTTATGAGCAAACTGCTCCAGCTGTCTCAGGTTTGAAGGGTGTCTTCTCCAGACTGCATGTTTCAGCTCCTTCCATAAATGTTTCAATAGGATTTAGATCAGGGGTCACAAAAGGCCACTTCAGAATAGTCCAATGTTTTGTTCTGAGCCATTCTTGTTTTTTTTTTTGTTTTGCTGTGTGTTTTGGGTCATAATTCTGTTGTAGGACCCATGACCTGAAACTGAGACCAAGTTTTTTGTCACTGGGCAGCACGTTTCATTCCAGAATGTCTTGATAGTCTTGAGATTTCATTGAACCCTGCACAGAATCAAGACACCCTGTGCCAGATGCAGCAAAGCAGCCCCAGAACATAACTGAGCCTCCTCCATGTTTCACTGTAGGTACAGTGTCATTTTCTTTGTATGCTTCATTTTTGCATCTGTGAATATAGAGCTGATGTGACTTTCCAAAGAGCTCCATTTCTGTCTCATTTGTCCAAAGGACATTCTCCCAGAAGCTTTGTGTCTTGTCAAAATGCATTTTGGCAAATTCCAGTCTCACTTTTTTATGATTTGTTTTCAACAGTGATATCCTCCATTAAGTCCACTTCGACTTATACAGTTACAGATGATACGATCTGATGCTGGTGTACCTTGACCTTGGAGTTGACCTCTAATCTCTTTGGAAGTTGTTCTGGACTCTTTGGTTAACATTCCTATTATCTGTCTTCAATTTGTCATCAACTTTCCTCTTGAGGCTACATCCAGGGAGGTTGGCTACAGTTCCCTGGACCTTAAATTTCTGAATAATTTGTGCAACTGTAATCACAGGAACATCAAGCTGCTTGGAGATGATCTTATAGCCTTTACCTTTAACATGCTTGTCTATAATTTTCTTTCTAATCTCCTGAGAAAACTCTCTCCTTAGCTCTCTGGTCCATGTTCAGTGTGGTACACACCATACCAAACAGTAGAGTGACTACTTTTCACTCTTTAAATAGGCAGACTGACTGTTTGAAGTTTGAAGACACTTGTGATGCTAATAACAGGACACACCTTAGTTTAACATGTCCATATGGTCAAATCATTTCAATCTTTCATAGGGGTATCATCAAGCAAGCCAACTCACCAGGTCTTTGTGGACCCTGATTGGCTCTTGAAAGACCGTCCACACAACTGCTTCATTGCAGTTGGGCGTGGTCAGGGAGCCCATGTATCTGTAGAACTTGGTCAAGTTAGTGTTTCCAATAAGGTCATTGATGGAGAGGCTGTCGTTGAAGGCAACCTCTGAGGCTGTAAAATAAGAAAAAACAGAAACAACAGAATAATCAGTAAGGGACAGACCACCTCACAAACTCAAACCTGTTTTATTAAATTCTTTGCAACAAGTATAACAGGACCATTAAAATACTTTGTGACTATAAGAGGTCTAGAACCGTGTGGGGCAGATGTGGATCAGCTGTAGACTCTGTATAGGCTTTACCATTATTTATGACAATATCAGCTGAGTTCATTCATGTGGCATGAATTTCTGCAGGATGATTATATTTATTAGTTCTTGTTTTTTCCAGATCAGCTTCTAGAAAAAGTCTAAGATACACTGTGTGCAAACAAATGTTACACTCATATTGTTTAGCACAAAAATGTGCCATTTGAATCCTGAAAAGAAATAAATATCACTTCTATCAAAACATAATATATGCATTCATTATAATTTGGCATCAATCTAAGCTTTTGCCTGGGCATTGATCATTATATTACTCTTCTCCAGATGGTGTAATTTTCACCATGAGTATGATTGTGAGAATTTAACACTGCATAAATAATAAAAAAAATAATAATAGTGCATAAAAGTCACTGTTGCTGCTAATAATTGACATTTTCTAGGCTGGTAATTCAGTTGATAAATGATTTTGCACTATTTAAAATAATATATTTCTCACGTTTTTTGTCCATCTGAAAATGTGTTAGCATAAGGACAAAAACCTAGAATTTAAAGAGTTTAAACCTTTAAAATTCATGAATGTTTAATGTTTCTAATTAGAAGTAATGTTTGTTTAGAAAAAACTAAATTAAAAGTTTAAAAAATATAATGTATATTTTTTTATCTTGTGAAAAGCATATTTTTGTGCTTGGTGGCATGAGTGCAAGCATTTAATGCTTTCAAGAATTACTAATCCATAAAAAATCTATTTTGCTTCAAATCACTGATTTATCCCAGGCTGAAATAAAACAAAAACAAAAAAACAAAACAAAACAAAAAAAAAACTGACATTCAAATGGTTAAACTTTTTAAATAAATCATTTAATAACAGTTATTAAGTAAATTGATAGAGAAAATTATAGCTCATTGATAGCAGAATTTAAAATTACTTTACAGTATTTTACTGCTTGCTTTATAAAAGCATATTTTTTGTGCTTGATGATGGGAATATGACTAATGTGTCAGCCAATAATATTGTAAGTGCATAAGTATAAGTCCATTAACAGTTTCAGTCCATTACCCAAAACAACACGTGTGTTGTGGCTGTGCGTTACCTGATGATGTTCCTTAAAGCCATATGACCTATTTAACTTATGGCGGACACACCTTTACAAAGTGTTCTCATTATATTGTGACCCATATTTTCATTTACTTGTCTCTTCAAAGTCACCTGGCTACTGAAGGCATGTTGTACATTGTGCACATTACGTCTCTGACAGAATGTCCCAGATTGATGTTTAAGTGCAGTTTGGGTCAAGCATGATCTGTACCTGTGTTGTTTGTGACGTAGGTTGTAAGATTTCGCCATGGTCCTGTCATACTATCATCCTCGGTTGTCTAAAAGGAGGAAACAGAAAAGATTTTTTTCATAAACAGATTGATTTGATTTTTCTACATTTCTTTTTCCTCAAGCGTCTTTTTAATTCAAGGTTGTTCTCAAATAATCTAAAGGTCTACAGGCTGGGCAAGTGCATGAACTCTTTTTTAAGGATAACAAGGTGTGGCACATTATCTATGTCATGTCTTAGAATAGAATATCCCATTGTTTTTGATCAAACATGATTTTGACTGTTTGAAAACATATGTGCTGTTTTGTCAAAGTCGTTACTTTCTTACAATCTTCATCTGTAAGGCCGGCCCACCACTCAACTGTGACACTGTGAATGAATAACTCAGTTCTTCAATTTTGACCACATGTCCACATGGATCCAGAGATGAACTATTCTGATTTTGGTGTCATGACTCAGAAGTCATAATCATGTAGTGTTACTGTAATCTTTTAATTGTGCAAATGATATCTTATGTGCACTCAAAGAGATTTCCATGAAATTTTGAGCTGATGTAAGAAGGTGAAGTTGAGGGTCAGTGTCACAGGGCCTCATGTTTACACACAGTAACATTTTTTTGGATCAAGAAGGTTTTGAGGGATTTTTTTTTTTCAAACTTTCTTTAAACTTCAAGATTCAAAAAGCCAAGGTCATGGACAGTTTCATTAATCTTTGTCCAGGTGCCTAATTTTACTTTGTAAGATGTGACCAGACTGTGGAAGTCAGGAGTTAAAGAGCAATGTTTGTTTCTATCTTTTTCTTTTAAATGTAAAAATACTGCAGGAAATGTTCATCAGACTTTGCAGATATGTGTACTTGCATAGAAGGATGCAGCATTTAGAGTTTTAGGGTCAAGGTCATGTGCAATGGAACATTCCCCAAGATAATTCAGTTTTTTTTAATTCAGCTCTGTACCTATGTCCACTCTCACTAATAAATGACCTATATTAATTTTGAAGGCCATGAGTCAGAAGTCAAGGGTCATGGTGTGCTACAAAAATCTTTTGCTTGTGCAAATGATATCTTAGGTACTTCAAAGGGATTTCCACCCAACTCTGAACTGATTATCCTTTCCGACTCAGAACTGGCACAAACCTGATCAGAACAGGTTTTGAAAGTCATCTGTTAAAGGTCAAGGTCATTCATGTTCATTCTTTGCTTGTCAGTATCTTAGGAAAGCTTTTATGCTACGGCCACACCGGACGCGAATTGGCGTATTTAAACGCACGTAACGCCGAGGCTGGACGCTGGACCATTTTACAAGCTGAGGGGCGACGCGCGTCACTGCGCAGTAGAGTGAGATTCAATAGTCATTAAGTAGAGAACCGGAGCTTGTCGGACTCAGTGATGACCCGTGCAGGCAAATCCAGCTGGAAACGAATATTTACAGAACTTACCTTCAAAACCTGTCTCCTTAGCGACTTTCACTCAAGCCTGCTCCTTTTTGTTCCGGTCTCTGTAGAGTACACACATCGAATAGTATAGCTCCGGATGATGGCAAACAGCACAGATGAACCTCTCCTCCATCTTTCAGAGGGGTTTGAGCAGGAGGCCGGAGCATCACACGTCATCAAATCAATGACGTCGGGGGGGAATGTCATCACTGATTAGCTGCCGCGCCACAGGGTCACGCAAATTTGTGTCGAAAGTTCAATATTTTCAACTCGAGCATCGAGGCGTCAAGCATCGAGCGTTGAGGCGTTTGACGCCCAAACGCGCTGGACATTCCAAACGCGCCGGACGTTCCAAACGCGCCACGCCAAACGCATCCAACGCACCGCCCAGGGCAAATCTGCGTCCAGACGCGTCTTTGCATTGACTTTATATGTAATCTAGACGCACGTCTTTGCGAATTCGCGTCCGGTGTGGCCACGCCATTAGAGATTCATTTTTAACTATGCACATTTTTCTAGCCACTGAAAGATGACCTGGTAGATTTTGGGAGTCACAAGTCAAAAGTTAACTAGCATCATCTTCATCATATGCCTGTGAACTTCTATAAAGATCAGCCCACAGAATTTTCTTAAGCTGCCTTGACTCAAGAATATTTTAGTAAGGTCTGAAGTCCAATGACCTGATGATGGTTTGTGGGTTGTGAATTTCATCTGTCAAGAATTTTTTGGTGGATGTCTGTCAAACTTTGCACAATTGTCATCTCTGACTTGTCAAAACATTAATTTAAAGGTGTAGTCAGCAATCTTCTAATCTTCTAATCTAATGCAGTATTTGTCAAATTCACCGTATTTCTTCTCTCCATCCACAAGATGTCCCCGCTGACAGCATGTTGAAAAAAAGTCTGGTTTCAATACACAGCCTTGGCTCTGAAGTTCAGCAGGTAAACACTGTGACTTGGGTCGAGTTACCGAAAACAGAGTACACCTCCCCACATCCAGGGGGCGATCATACTCATGCGCAGATCAGACAGAGGGGGGAGGGGGAGTCCTAGGTTGCGTAGCGTGCGCAGTTAGCGTAAGAGAGAGAAACAATATGTGCAGTAGCAATGGCTGAAAAACAGCCCAAAAGAAAAAGGTCAGAGGAGCAGAAATTGAAAAAGAAGGGCTATGACCATGAAAGAGCGAAGACCTGGGTCAACATTGGTGTTGCTTTCCGACGGTGGAGGGAACTCCGCCAATTGAAATACCTGAAAAACGGGCATTCATCTTATTGTCTAATCTGCCAGAATGTACTGTTGTTGTGATGTTATCAGTAGCTCTGTTCGAAATCGCTCACTATCACGGATATAGTGCACTATATAGTGTGTTCGCCATTTTGTAGTGTTGTTCGAATTCTCAGCAGTTAATTTCATCCACTATATAGTGCACTACAAAATACCCACAATGCACAGCAAATTTGAGTGTACATGCGATGTACACTATACCGTACTCCCGTATACCACAATGCAATGCGGTCGTGTTTTTCCATAGAAGAAGAAGAGAACGGAGGCTGTTAGGCGCTGCTTTCATTCATAAATGTAAATAAACGTTAGAGTATCTTTAAAACGTTCATAGCGTAGCTTTTTAACGTCTTTTAGCAGCTGTAAACAGCTTCGAAATTTGCTACTTATCCTCCCAAATGCCCGGTTTGTTTACGTGAATTTCGGCGCATCCACTTCCGTCACAGGAATAACCAGCTCATCTGCTGACGCTACGACGTTTAGAGAATTTCAGTGCAGTGTCCGAAATGTCGTTTGGTCATTCCCTATATAGTCCACTATTTCATTTACACTACATAGGGGATAGTGAGGGAGTGAATGAGTGGACGATTTCGAACACAGCTAATATTGTCAGTCGAGTTGTCTGACGAGTCGGGGTTACCTTAGCTACGTTGGTCAGCTACACAGTTTCTACGGTCGTTTCCATGACGATGCATGTCCATCAGCTTTCGGAGGGTGGAGCCAGGGGTGAGTTATGAAGGGAGAGGCGGGTCTAAATTCATTTATCAACAACCTCTCCACTCGTTTTCTCCCACATCGCTGACTACACCTTTAACTTAGGATATCAGGTCACAGACACAGTAACCCACCACTCTGCTTTCCTTTTTGTAGTTGTGAGAAGTTTAACTTATTGCACCACCACCAGTTTAACTCCTTTATACTGAAATTAGACTTTGGTGTCATACATACTTCTATTAAAAACCCAAGAACGGCAATCCCTGCTGGATCCTTCGTCGGCTCCTCCAAGCCCTTCTTCAGACTGACTATGTGCATCTGCAAGGGTTTATAAAAATGGATGAAAACTGAGCACAGGAACAAAAGGTGCACATGCTGTAAAGAAGACTCGCGTGTTTTGTAGGTTGGATGTTGTTGGATGAAGCTGTACCTCCATTGGATATCTGGTGCCGTCAATGGTGTGCTCTGAACCTGGATGATGTTCAGTGTCGCCCCAGTGGAAGTGAAGCTGAATTGTAGAGTATGTCCCATTAAGTCCACCTCCACTCACTTCAACTGTGCTATCCTCAAAAACGACTTTGGCTTGATTAAAACAAAAAAGAGAAGAGTGTGAGTGTTGGACCTGAAGCTAAGTCAATCTTCAGAATCAGATTTATACATTTCTATCTCAGCTTTTGGAGGGACCATGTAACTTTGATTTGTCTTGCATTTTTTGACTCTCCTTTTTGTATTTGTGATATTTTATCTCATAATTTTGACTTTTTAATTTCAAAATTATGATGTATTATCTGTTTATGATTAATTTATGCCGTATTTTTGACTTCGTGATTTCAGGATTCATTTATATCTCGTAATGTTAGATTTAATCTCATAATGTGATTTGACTCTTTATCTTTCACTTTGACCAAGTACCAAATATGATGAATTTCCTCTCATTTGTTTGATTTTTTTTACTTTTTAACTTGCTGTCTTGCAATGATGTCTTTTAGAGAAAAAAAGGCTTTTCATCTTGACTTTCTGTTCAATGTTTAAATCAAATAACTTTGACTTTCGATCCCATACTATCAATGTTTATGAAAAAATAAAGACTATTTAATCTCATAATTGTAATATTTTGTCTCTATAATTTGCAATCAGTTTAACATTACTCTGACAGAGTGCCTGATCATTTTGGCCTTTTTTTAACTTTTGACTTATCATGGCGTAACTTTTGATTAATCTTGACTAATCACAGTCACTCAGTAATAATCATATGCTTTCTTCCTCATGAATTTGACATTTATTTTATCGTTTTGACATTTCTATCTCAGTATATTCTTCCTGTCTCTTGATGACTTTCTATCTCATCATGTAGTTTTAAAGTACTTTCATATCCAGGTGACACATAATTATAACCAAGTACAGGATATTTCACAGCTTTTGTCTATTTTTTTTTTACTTTAATCTCTTAATTTTGACTTAGTACCTTAAAGTTTGACAAAGTAACTCATATAATGACTTTTATCTTATATGTTTAACTTTGTACTTTCAGAATTATGGCTCTATCTCGCAGTGATGACGTTTTGTCCAACAATTTTGTTTTTTTAATTTTGGAGCTATAATTTACTTTTGTAAGAGTCTGACTTCTATGACTACAGTGATGCATTCTTTACTTTCAGGGTTATGACATTCTGTCTTGTAACTATAAATCCTTTGTTTTTACTTGGCTTTCATCTTGACTTTAAGTTTCATTTTAAAAATGATTTACAAATTCACTTTGTTTTTCTTTTTACAGTATATCCAAATAGTTGGTGTCTCAATCTCCCACTTTAACTTTTCATCTAGAAACATTTGCTTTTTCATCTCATAATTAAACTGTTTGTTTCATATTGTCATTTTGTCTCTTCATGTTTAACAAACTTCTGACAAAGTGCATGCTCATTTTAAGTATTGCTTCCATACAGTGCTCCTGACTTTTCATGGAGTAAATTCAAATATTTCATCTCAAAATTAAGACTCTTTGGCTCATAATAGCTATGTCATAATCTTGACTTATCTCAGTATTTTTTGTCCCATAATGATGCCTGTTTACTTTAAAATGTAGACTTATCTCTCACTTTTTGTTTTCTTTTACTTTTGACTTTGTATCCTATAATCAGGACTCAGTATTTCATGGTTATGAAATCTGTCTCTTGAATTCAACTATTCAATCTCAAATTAATGTTTTCATGTAATAATGATGACTTCAGTCTCAAATCCAGACTTGTCTCATAGCTGTGACTTAATATCTTAAAATTTAGCCACTATTTTTATCCCTTCAAATGTTCCTTGCATCATTATGATGTAAGAACTCATTGTCATGACTAATTGATATCTAAATTATTACTTTCCATTCACTTATAAGGATTTTTTTCAGAGACTTTTACTTTTTTTATCTCATGATTCAGAATTTTGTCATATGCTTATTACTAGCGTTGTGTTACTCAAGTCTTGGTCTCGAGACTGGTCTCAAGATCCCATTTTAAAGGTCTTGGTGTTGTCTCGGCCTCGGACTGGCCGGACTCGGGATTTTTTGTCAGGTCCGATCAAGACTAGCACTGATCTGCTGTTCTTCAACATCATTAATGTTAACAAGGAGGAGCACTTGTTAAAACATCTAAAAACATTAAGTTCATGTGTTATTTCCCCCTGTAATGACTGCAACCTTCCCGATGTTGTGACTGAGGGACATCCCCCTTCATTGTTTAGCCTTGTCATGGTTTTGAAAATAGATTTTGATGGTCTTGGTCTTGTCCCGGTCTCAGCTCATCTCGTTCTTGGTCTCGATTTGGTCTCGACTCCCAAAAGTCTTGGTCTTGTCTTGGTCTCGGTGCATCCTGGTCTCAGTCAAGTCTTGGTCTCGAATAGAGTGGTCTTGAGCACAACACTACTTATTACTATTTGTCATAGTTTTAACTTTTCATTTATAATATTTGATTCTTTATATAACACTTTTGACTTGAGTATTAACTAGTGCTGTCAGACGATTAAAAAATTTAATCTAATTAATTACCGGATTTATAATTAGTTAATCTAAATTATCGCATTTTAATCTCATATCTGCTTAAAGTACCCAAATAAAGAATTTGAATTCTAGGATATTATAAAATTGAAGTGCATGACTAATCAAATGAATACACTAAGAAGTGAAGATTTGTAAATCCACATTTTTATTGTTGACTAAATAAAACCAAAGTCAGGACAACCAGAAAATTCTAAGCTCAATCAGGCAACTCAAATTACACTTTAAGTGTGGAGGACATCCAGCAAACCAATTAGGCCTGATACATTATTAAAGAATGTAGTACAAATATAGATAAATAAATTCAAAAGTAAAATAAGACTAAGTCTCAAATATGTCATTCCTGTTGTCACCTGGGCTTTGTTTGGTTTGACTAGAGACGCATGTGTGAAGTGACGTGCCACTGCCATGTACGGGTCCTCCAGCTGGCCAATATTAAAATGTTTGTGTGCTATGATTAATCTTGCGATTAATTTTTATAACGCATTAATGTGCGGTGTAATTAATTAATCTAATTAATGCACTAAAGTGACAGCCCTAGTATTAACATATTTTTAATCAACTCAAAGGGATCGTCATGAATGATAATCTTTCATGATGAAGACAACAACTGGGAACACCTTGTGGTGGGCTTAGTGCAGTTAAGTCTAAATCCACCTATCAGCCTGTTTTCATGGATAACAAAACAAATGTTTCTCTTTTTTAACAATCTAAGTTTCAGAAATGTTCCTCTGTCATGTGCCTTTTGAGAACTTCACAAAAACTGAAATTGAATGCTTTAAATGATTTATATAGGGGGAAAGGAAAACACAGGTGTTGCTCTATGTACCTGTGTGTGTATCAATTTTGAAGGTTTTGAAGGCGTGTTGTGAGGAGAAGTTGGTGAAGGTAAAATCATGCAGGTTTTCATCAGTAATAACAGCACTTGTGACTATGTCGATGGGAGACTGCCTGTCTTCTCCACAGAAAGTGCCAGGGATGTCTTTCCAGTGAGTGGGGGTGTGTTCTGTAGAAAAACACATAAAATATACTTTTAATGCCACATTGTGATTTATAAGTGGATGGTGATGAAATGTGAACCCTGAATGAGTGTGACATGTTAAAGTTATTTGTTCATACCACAGCCAGTGTAGCACCAGTCACTTCGAGAAGCTGGAACAGAAACCAACAGTCAATAGAGGCGACTTCATCAAAACTTCCACTGGTGAATACTGTAAATGAAACTAGCAGCCTCAAGGGGGATGGGGTTAGATCAGTGCGCTTCAGCCTTTTATCACCCATCAGCTTATTTTTAAGGAGATAACTCTGCTGACTGCAACAGGCGTGTTTCCAGTAACATGAAACCTAGATGTTAACATGGTGGACACAGGGTGTAACCTCCAGAGAAGAGACTGCAAGTCAAACAGGTGAGAAGAGGGCGGTCAGGACGGGTTGATACTGCACTGCCGGCTTCATGTTTCAAGCTAACACACCCAACTCCATGGGATTACTGAACCTTATGGGGGATTTACGGAAACAACTGTGTTTGGAAGCTCACTCTTTGGTTAACATATGAAGGGCTTCTGGCTAAATATTTCTTACCTGACTTGTTTTTAATCCAGCCATGAAGTGTAAGGTTTTATGCAGAAATGTTGTCATTTTGGTTCCACTGAAATAATTAAATAAGTGATTATATTTTTAATTTTTAATACCACTGCTTTTTTAGTAAATATTTTTTTAAAAAGCAAGGGATATTATGAGACCTTTTGGTCTTTCTATAAACCAATTAAAAGCTCCCCTCTTCTTGTTTACTTTATGGAAATGTCCAAAGATCATGTTAAAGGATTAAAAATTGAAAAGACATCATTTCCTAAAAGGATTAAGAAAGGAATGTGAGTCATGTGATGTAGCTCTTTCTTTAGAAAAAAAAAAAAGACAAAAGAGGACCATAAATGTCTAAATAAAACAAAAACATCAAAAGAACTAGAAAATCACTCGGAGAGCGCAGACCTCTGCCAGCACCACAGTCCTCATCCATATTGTGATTTTCACCATAAATATTAGTCCTACCTTTATTTCATCAAAATATTTAGATTCCTTGACCATGAAAACATACCATTAGCAATTGGATTCATAATTACCTCCACCAAGGAGGTTATGTTTTCGGGAGAGTTTGTTTGTCCGTCCGTCTGTCTGTGAACAAAATACCTCAAAAAGTAATGGATAGATTTAGATGAAATTTTCAGGAAATGTTCAGCGTGGAAAAAGGAAGAACTGATTAGATTTTGGTGTTGATCCGGATCAGCGTCTGGCCGCCATGCCGAAAAATGTGATTTCTGTGAACAACTACTGAACTAAAATAGATATCATTATGATCCAATTGCTAATGGTATGTTTTCATGGTCAAGGAATCTAAATATTTACATGAAATAAAGGTAGGACTAATATTTATGGTCAAAATGACAATATGGCTGAGGACTGTGGCGCTGGCGGAGGTCTGCACTCTCCGAGTGCTTTTCTAGTGATATCTATTTTAGTTCAGTAGTTATTCACAAAAATCACATTTTTCATCATGGCGGCCAGACGCTGATCTGGATTAACGCCAAAATCGAATCGTTCTTCCTTTTCCCATGCTGAACATTTCCTGAAATTTCATCCAAATCTATACATCACTTTTTGAGTTATTTTGTTCACAGACGGACAGACGGACGGATGGACAAATAAACTCTCCCGAAAACATAACCTCCTTGGCGGAGGTAATAAGTGAAAATGTGTGAATAGTTTTTAATTATAGTGATTTTGCTGTCTTCAGTTTGTTCTCTGAATAGTAAGGAACCAGATTCAGATGTAAAAAGGCTTGGTGATTTATGCTATTTGCGTTATTGGTATACAGTTTTATTTTGATTTTTGTTTTGTCTTTGTGGTCATTCAACCTTTACTACGGTAATCTGAGATCATTACAGCATAACAATTATAATAGAACAGGCTGTCATGAAACAAAGATGTCTTTAATGGTGCCTGAGGTAGAGCTGGACAATTCATCCAATTTTATCAAGATTACAGTTACTGCCTTCTACAGTTATTGAGATTGAGTTACTAAGTTTAAGAGGTTGCAGTGCAACAAGTCATATTAAACTTGTCGTTTTCCATTTCTGTTATTATTAGCATCATTTTGATATTTGTAAGTAAATTTCTATGTATTGCCCGTTCTTTAATGATAAATGATCACATACTATCACTTAAAGCATACAATGCAGGTTTTTTAATCAGTGAGTAATGGTGTCTCATAATCTTGATCTCAATATCTCTAAATATTGGGATTTTCAACATAATTGAGCGCCCTTAGCATGAGGTCAAGTGTTAGAACTTCCACATGCAGTGTACAATACAAATCCAGGCCGACTGAAAATGGCAAAAAAAGGCCTTGGGTTGCAAGGAGGGTTAAGAGCCCAGTTTAACACAAACCTACTCGCTGAGGTTCACACACCAAACAGCAAAGCAGTTTAGTGGATAAATATCACATGATGAGGAAGGAGAGTTGCAATATGACTCTTATGTAAAATAGGCAGAGTTCAAGATTATTATCACAGGAACTAATCCAAGCAGTGCTGAGTTACAAAGATACTTCTTGTGTTTATTACCTTTTGCATTCATGCAGTTAAAAGCCTTCAGTTAAACAGAGCATGGAGGATGATGCACACGACATCAATGTGTTCTGACAAAATGGTTTTAAACCTGTGATATGTAAAAAGTAATATGAACATATAAAATAAGGCTGTCAAACTGTTCAAGTTCAGGATCATCAGTTGACTAGCAGTTCCACAGTCAACTATCAGTTGCACATGGCGATGTGTCCTTGGGCAAGACACCCCAAGTTGCTCCCACTGCTGTGTCAGTGGCGTATAAATGGGCATGAAAGGGCGTGAACGTGTTAGAGATACTGATGGATAACTAACATAGAAACTCAGAACCAACAGTGAGTGAATATGAGAGTGAATGGGTGTGAATGGGTAGGTGTAAAGCAGTTTTGAGTAGTCAAAGACTAGAAAAGCGCTATATAAACTCAAGTCCATTTACCATTTGATTTTATCCACCTGTGGCCATTGAAGTGATAGAAACACCTGAACTCAGTGATTTGGATGGGTGAGTGTGTATATGTAAATTAGTGGCATTTATTTGCATCCTCCTTGATGTGTTAAAGTCTTCGGTCTGTCAAATGTAACTGGTTGAGCGTTTCATTAACCTCTTGAGTTTTGATATACTGCTGTTAAATACAGGCAATATTCTGCTTCTGTGAGTCAAACACATTCAAAATAAAAGCTTTAATCCATAAATACAGATTCAAAATAATTTTGGAAGTCTGATCTTTAGCATGAGGGAGCTTTTCATGTTATATTCACTGCAAGTTTGTTGCATGAATGGATCATTTTGAACTGAAACAAGGTAGACCTTGGTATAAACTCACACCTAAACTATGTTTATTGGCGTAAACTTATGTCATGGCTGCAGCCCTGGATCAAGACAATCCACTGATACTGTATATTCCAGCACTTATCCTCTGTCAAAGTTACTGACAGACAACAATGTCCTTCAAAGTGAATAAACTTATTTAATGTTGTAGAGAGAAGTAAACACACCCACAGTTGCACACAGAGTGAATGCTGAGCTGCTCTGTGTATGTTGGTGTGCCTCCACTGTGGTTTGTGTCATAAATTCTTATGTTGTGCTTTCTTTTTCTGTCTGTCTGTCACTGTGGCTGCAATGTTGAGTCTGACCTACATTATGAACTATTTAGGCGTAGGGTATAACCAAATGCCTGCATTTTATTATTTCACATGATCCTTCAAAATGTAATGTGTGTGTTCACCACATGCCTTATTTCAAGCACTTATCTGAAAGTGAGTGTTCTACATCCCATTAACTCTGGGGGGTTGGGAATCAGGACATGTTAAATGCTAACTCACTTCTGTGTTCTTGGACTCATTCATGTACCACTCTCTTTCAATCAGAAAGTTATCAGAGACAATGAGTAAATAGGCTCTGTGACTTTATCCTTTGACCTATTACTTATTTGACAACAAGCATTCGTGTAAAGTCTCAGGTGTGGCTGATGCGGAGACAATAAATAAACCGACAAGTGACCTGGAATGCTAAAGCAGCAATTAAAGATGAGCTCATAACAGCAATCCCTTAGTATTTTTTATGATGATTTTAACATTATGAATTTAATCAATGTTTGTGGTGGTTGTGGTTAGAGCACTAGTTTTGCAACAGTTACAATTTTGGATAAGTAAATTTATAAATGGATTATTTGTGTCATTAGTTAACTGCTTTATTATTACATATATTTGATCCTTGTCTAATTTCTTTTCTTACTAAGAGAGCACATTTATATATCAGCGTCATTACGGTGACTGTTTGTTCTCTAATCTTCCATCTTTTTTATCGTCTCCCACTTGTTGTTTTTTAAGTGTGTATATTTAGTATTGTATTAAAGATTGTTTACCAAAGGCTTTTATTTGTGCAGCTGCTGTCTGCGTTGGATAAAAATGTGAGACTGTCTACTAATGAAATGACTGTGGCAAACCAAACAACACATTAAACTACCTGACCACTATCCAGATTTTAGCGCAGCTATCAAATTATCTTCTCTATCAAATGTTTTCTCTCTTTAAACACGTGGCTTTCTATTCAAAAGGACTATTTGAATTCACAGAACACTGATTAATCAGTTATTTAACAGACTAAGATGAATGCTCCTGTGTTTGTATGACCCATAAAAGGGAAAGAGGAAGAAGGAAGAAGCCTTATCATCAGGCATGTATTCATGTATTTGCCACCCCCCGCTTTGCAAGTCGAGGGTCAGGGAAGTTTTGTAACAATAAAAGCACTTTTCTCCCTAAATGAACTATTTTAATATATGAAACCAGAACAATAAATTACTGTCATGTAAAAACATACTGTGGAGTGCAGTTTTTTTTGTGAAACAGACTCCTCAATTCAATGAGAAGAGTTCTTTTAAGAATCCAATAACACCAGGAAAAGTTGCTGGATTTGTAGCAAGGCTCTTTTCTGAAAATGTCACAATAGGCGTCTGAAATGCAAAGTTGGCAGGTTGGCAAAAATAAATAAAGAAAATTTGTTAAATATTAAAAAAGGAGAAAAAGAATATGGCACTGGCCAACTACTTTGTAAAGTGTCTTGAGAATAACAATGGTTATGATATGGCCACATACAAATAAAGATTAAAGATCGATTAAATGATTTTTTGCTATTTTGGCAATACAAATTCTGGCGCACGGTGGGTGCAAAGTGGACAGATAACATGCCTCAATTATACCTGTACATGGGTATGTTTTGGACAAAACAAAAATCAAAGCAATCAGACTGTCAGCTCACGAATCCTTTAAGACTGACGGCATTTGGTTATTTACAAGGTAGCATTCTCTGTTTGGTAAGAATTTTAAATGGGCTATTAAATCAGGAAAAATGAATTAAGAAATGTTTTTGTTGTTGTACTATCAAAACTCCAAATGTTTGCAATTTTAAGTCCTAAATGTTGGCTAATAAACACAAAAATTCAGTCTAACATTTGACCAGTGTGCAGAGGTCCTTGATGGACAAACAATATCACCTTCACCAAATCAGCATGTTGATGTCTTCTAAAAAAACAGATATGCCACAACATCTCTCTCAGCCTGAATGCAAAAGATAATGTAACTAGTCTTGGCTAAGATATTAAGATTTTTATTATTACTCAGTTCAAGTAAAAAAAGATGGTTTGAGTGATATTAGCTTAATAATATAGCTTAATAACAAGTTTCTACAGCTAAAACTAGCCTCTTCTATTTCAGCAAAATGCTACTCTGCATATTTATCAATCATTAAGATGCCTTATGATGCAATGTTGAATATCATTTATTCATTAAAAATTGTTTCAAGGTAGCTGAATTGCGCACAATGCTTAGTTCACAATTTGTAGATATAGAAATGGATAAAACATTTGACTTTGCTTACTTTTCTTATTTTTTTATGTTGTTGAAATTGATTAAATGTACTCACCACATTCAACCAGTGCCCCAAAACCCATGAATACCAGGAGTGAGAAGAGATGCATCTTTTGGAGGATAAAGGAGATCTAATGTCAATTTAAAGTAAGACTTCTGAATAATGTTGATGACAAAGCTGTCCATTTAAGTAAGGATGAAAAAAGGTGAACTTTTAGTGACAAAACCATGTCTTCTGTAATAAGTTCAAGAAAATCAATAGGATTTTTATGAACCTTCAAATTATCTTACCTTTCTCCAAAACAGTTAGTCCCTTAAGTTTTTAAAGCACTTCACAATAAAATGAGAAAAACAAAAAAGATGTAAAATCCTGAACAGTCCAGTCCAGAGAGGAGAAGTTGAAAAGATGTCCCACTTAGTTTCTTGTCACTGATATAGAGCAGGAGGGAACATACAATAGGTGGGAGGGGGGCGTTTGTGTACACCACCAAATCAGTATGGGGGACACCTGTAACCTGACCACTGGTCTTTTCTGTCAGGACGTTGTTGTCAAAATGCAGGTGTTATGTGTGAGGGTGTCAATGATCTGGTTGAGGGAGTTTAAACAGCAAAGTTTGCCTGCATATTGTCATTCCCTTTGATGGCTACTGTTCAGTGGCATCAAACTGAAGTTTCAATCACAATGCTGGCTGAACATGATTGTTGAATATCCAAATAGACATGTCTAAATGTAGACTTTGATGAAACTTTTTTTACCATTAAAATGCTGGAGGCCCTGTTCAGTGCTCAGTGCTGAATATCACCACAGTAATGTAACCTTTCACAGCCCTGAGCCAGCCTGATTCAGTATCTGGAATCAGATCCATCTTGCTAAGCTCCAATCTGCAACATTTGTGCTCAACCAAATCAGCACAGCCCAATCAGCGCCCTTTAGTACAGGAAGAGGTGGAAGATACAAGACAGCATGAAGTGGCTGCCATTAAAGTGCTTACACACCGGACGCTACTTGTACTACCTCGGTGATCACTCTCCATGCAAAGTCAATGTACAGCCGCAATGGGGCGGGGCTAACCCTCCTGCATTTGCTGCATACAGGACGATCACGTCGCTCGTCAAAGTTAAAAAAACGTTGATCTTTTCAGGCGATGTCGTGTGTGGCTGTGCGGCAACAGCCAATTAGTGGTGTGTGTGTGTGTGACGACACCCGTGACAGACAGTTTTTCATCCAGACTACAGAGGAACAATTAATGTCCGTGTGGGAAACATTAGTCAGTGTGTACATTAGTTCCGCCTACACGGACCGCAGAAAACTCACAGACGATGCTGCTGCAGGGCATCAGCTGCAGTGTTTTGTGGTTGATAAGTGAATGAAAAGGATACAGCTGGAATAATGTCCGCTTATACATCCTATTATATGATATATGATCGCGGTGAAACTCGAGCGGACGTGACGTCACCGAGCGGCAGTCGACAGCAATAGTGATCAAAATGAGGTATTTATGAAGATGCGACATGGTTTCAGCAAGCGACGTGATTTTGATCGCAGAGTGGCTTGCAGTGTGAACGCAGCATAACAGAGATTAGCATAGATGAGAACAGGTTCAGGAGCAGTTCTATCAGATTTTGACTGTTTCTTTGTTAAATGAAAAATAAATAACACTACAAACTCCGATTGTCAGAAAAATTATTCCTTTATCAAGTATGTTAGAAAAAATATTCCCTTGTTTTACACCTCTGACTGGTGGAGCCAATGTGAAAGATGACAGGAGAGTAGAGTTGTCTTTAGCTATTTTACCTGTAAGGAATGAGCAGCTTACAATGTGTGCAGCTTTCTGTCAATAAAATCTGCATGGTGTAACATAATAATTTATACATAGCAAATGGGCGGGACAGTTCTGGCTTGCATCACAACAGAAGACGTCAGAGCGTTGTTGAGTGCATTTGTCAGTGGGAGTGTGATAAGTCTCGTAATTGTTTTCCTTATCCAGGTTAGTTCAACCACAGCTGTATTTCTGTCCTTAATGTTGGCTACAGATACAAGTGTGCCACAATTAAGGAGTCAAGTCTTAGTGATGTTGTTTTTGATTTCACACATCCGTATAAAAGAGCACACAAAAGCACACCCCACGTCATAACTATGTAAGATAATACAAGTAATAGAATGTCAATAAGGTGATCAGGTATGGATAAGACAATTAAACATTAATAAAATATTCAGTATATTTAAACTTTCATAACATTTATAAAGTAAGTATATTTTTGCTTTGTTTCCAACATGTTTTGACAAGCTTGTTTTACAAAGTTGCTCACGTTCTGCAGCGCTTGCTTATGAAATTATCTGATTGGCATGTGATAAATGTTGATTAATGGAACGGTCATGCCAGATAAGCTTCTTAAAGGTTCTGCCCTCCTCAAACACTTTCTACGCAATCTTTCTCAGATGGACCAGTGAAATATCTTGAACAGTTCATCTGGTGTGTCATGTTACTAGTCATGTCCTGTACTAAAACATACTAGGAGGGTTAATGTCCAAATAAAGATATCAAAATTTACCTTTTGTTTTTTTTGCTGAAAAGAAATCAAAGACTTGAGACTGAATTATGTAATCAGTCCAACCCTAAATAAAAGTGAATATTGCTGTAAAGGCATTAGGAAATATCCCAAAGCATTATTAAAGGAGACATATCATGCTGATGCATGATTTAATACTTACATATAATATGATAAATTTGAAAACAAGACCGTACACCCCCTTAATTTTCAAAAAATTAGATATTGTATTTTTTCTGATATCCTAGAACGAGATTTGATGCCTCTGAAAATAGGTCATTGCGAGATGTCCGCGAGATTTCAAACGTGACGACACGAGGTACCTTTCTTTTTATTGGAGTAATCTGATAAAACACTTCCTCCTCTGTGATGTCCGTTGGCCACAAAACCGTCACAGAGGAACACATCCGTCCAGCAGGGGTATATAGATCCCTAGCTCACATTCACTCATTACCAGCTCTGGCCTGCAGGGGGACTCAATACGCGGTCGCTGCTTTGAGCCTGCTGGAAAATACAGTAGAAGAAGAAGGACAGGCTGGCTCAGCCCCTGATAGAACTGACCAATCAGAGCACAAAGGGCTGTGACGTTGCGAGGTAACTGTAGGTCATCCTCAGATCCGAGTGTTTCAACGAGACCTGGATAATGGCCTAAAATGAGGATTTTGAGAACGCTATTGTGGGGCAATGAAGGAAATAAATTACTTGTACTGAGGGCAGAAATGCTTTACAGGCATCCTAGTCTGGCATAGTGAAAAGGAGAAACAAGCATGATATGTCTCCTTTAACCCTTGTGCATCCCTTTAACAAAGGCACCAAATAAGTCCCTAAGGTAAAATTTATCAGCTCAGAAAAACATCCATAAATAAAAAATGAATAAATGTATCATTCCACTTTTTTTTACATGGACACCTTCAGGAGGTTCAGCTGTAACCATACATAGCAAATTTTATGTTGTTTCAAAGTTTTAACCCCTTCAATGCCAGTTTTGGTGAAAAAAGTCCACTTTTAAAAAATACAAAAAAAAACACAAAAAGTGAAATATTTTTAGTCCATTGCTTTAAAAATGTCATGTGTTCTGGGTGATTATCAGAGCCTGGGAGTGTCAAAGATTGGTAGAAAAATTTATTTGGATGCATGTTTATTTTTTGTGTAAAGTCACATTTTGTATAAAAGGCACCAAATAAGTCCCTAAGGTAAAATTTATCAGCTTAGTAAAACAGCCAAAAATAAATTATGAATAAATGTATCATTCCACTTTTTTTTACATGGACACCTTCAGGAGGTTCAGCTGTAACCATACATAGCAAATTTTTAAGTTGTTTCAAAGGTTTAACCCCCTCAATGCCAGTTTTGGTGAAAAATCCACTTCTAAAAATACTGAAAAACAGAAAAAGTGATTTTTTTTTTCATTAAATTGCATTTAAAATGTTTTGAATGATTTTATCAGAGCCTGGGAGTGTCAAAATTGGCATTTAAATTAATTTGGATGGATGTTAATTTTTTTCATGCAGGGTCAGATGTTGTATAAAATAACCCAAATATGTCCCTATGGTTAAAATACATCAACCGAGAAAAACTGCCATAAAAAAATGTTTATATGAATGTAACACTCATTTGTTTTTACATAACCACTCTCAGTTACTTAAGCTGTAACTAAACATAACACATTTTTATTTTGTTCCAGAGTGTTAACTTCTTATATGCCAGTTTTGTGAAAACTTTTAAAAAATACAAAAAACCCCCACAAATTAATTATTTTCCATCCTAAGGGCCACATAGTGTGTAATGCCAGGACTTTAGAGATATTTGATATTAACTTTAGAGAGAGCAACAAAAGTAAATACATATTTGTTCCCACAAAACAGCAAAAGGTTATATTAGTATGACCTTAACGAACAATTATGGATGACCTGCGGCTGTGGACCATGTGCTCCATCTCGCATAAGCCACCAACTGAAACGCCATCATTTAATCAGTTTTAGATCAGATAACTCATTTTAATGGTAGTTCAGCTAGATGCTGATATATTAATTAACATCAGTCTTATCTGGATTAAATTCATTAATGATCTTAATGTTAACATCAGGCTGATTCCTATATCTGTGGTTGTAATGATTTTCATGGACAGTAAATTTCTTTACAACCACATAGACATGAGGGCCCTCTTGAAAACAAGATCACACACCTCAAGGGGCTAATCTTTCATAAAATTATATTCATCAGAGACAAATATGACAAGGACAGGTCTATGATTGGCCCACGGATCTGTCAGTACCTTCAATTCTTGCTTTTGTTCACTTGTTTCTGCTCACGTCCCTTTTTACGATCACATACCCAACATGAGACTGGATCTGCTCACGATCTCCAGGTTTTAAACAGGTTTATTTCTGCTACTGTTACTGTAAGCTCTCTAAAGAAATACCTTCCTGTAGTTTGGTTGGCCCAGTGCTGCTCATGAATGATTCCTGTTGGACTTTGGAAATATGAGCATATGTGTATTTTATATTTATACAGGTGTGTATGTGTGTATCCGTAAAACAAAGAGTTTGTCTTCAGCCTGCTCGATTATACAGTGTTTTGAGATAACGCTTGTTATGAAACGGTGCTATAAAGATAAAGACTGATTGATTGATGGACTGATTGGTTTATTGATTGATTGATTGATTGATAGATTGGTTTATAGATTGATAGATTGACTGATTGGTTGATAGATTGATTGATGGATTGACAAAGACTCCCAGCTGGCTGCAGCAGGCCATGTCTGTATTTGTGGGGGACTAAGTTATCCTAGTCCTTGACTCCCATCTAAATAAGGGACCACATGCTGTGTCTTCTGGTCCACATCATCCTCGGTGTCTCCATCTGAGCTGACTTCATCAGAGGGTCTTCCTCATCTCCCAGTCCGAGGAGGTTATGGACTTCAGCAGTGCTGTCGCTGTGTCTGCTCAACTTGACCAGACAGAATGAAATTAGACCCAAACTGATGGACACATATAAATGTGTTTATCTTTGTGCAGACAAAGGTAAACTTTTTCAGGCTGTTTGGGGTCGCTGGGGGTCAGCTTTTGAAGTTTAGGAAGCAAGATGTTTTTAATATGGGACAAAGAGCCTGTGTAAACATGGGTCTGTGAGTGGCTACATGCTGAGGTCAAACTTTTAGCCTGAATGAAAAAGTAAGCATATGTAGATGCCCCCCTCCAAGCCCCTACCCTACCCACCCACACACACACACATGCAAACACACACACACACACACCAACACACCCCCACATACACAAAAAAACACCCATGCACACACATACCCGCATCAGCTTCAACTATATTGTAAACACTGAAAAAACGATTTTATCATTTTACATTGAAATGACCATAATTAGAGGGCTGCATTTTGGCTCCGCCCATATTCACACATATGCACAAAATTTTGTCAACATACACATGCACACCACACTTTGACATCCCTAGAACACAACCAAATCAAAATAATTGTAAATGTTTACTGAATTGGCTTTTCAGGGCATGATTTCATACAATAAGGGAAATACGCTGTCATGAGCCCTCAGTCTTTGATATACAATATCTGAGAAAATAACACTATCTCGTGTGGAACAAAAAGATATATATTTTGAAGGGTTATCAACACCAAGGAATGAAAATAACACTAATAATAAAATATCATACTGCAATTGCAGTGTATTAAAAAACTGTGGTTTGAATGGGAGTCAATGCGATAAAAAATACCCTTAGGGACTTCTGTGGGGCTTTTTTATTTTTAAAGTGTATTAAAGACTTAAAAAAATAATAACTGCTGAAATATCAAAAAGCTTCAGAAAATACACAACCTGACCAAATTTGATGCCATTTACATCAACACAACCAAAGTTATCCACAAAAGAGTGTACAAAAAGTAAAAAATACCCCTAGGGATGCACAAGGGTTAACTATGATGTTCACAAGCATGTAGAGGTGGGGGTAAGTATTGATACTCTATCGTGGTAATTAATATGATTCAATGCATTAGTTTTGTTTAGAGGAAATAAAATCAATTACTCATCAAGTCTACACTTTGAAACTAGGTCAGACAGGCAGCGCCGTCGTATAGGGGGTAATTGGTGACGATTATAAGGGCCCACACACAGCCCCCAGTAGCTTCTATGACAAAATTATTATACATACACTGAAATAATATATATTCATACGAATGAATCCGAATTAAATCAAAGCCACAAGGCATGCAATTTTCTAATTTTAGCTATTTCAATAACCGCCTTTGCCCCTTCTTAAAAAATTGTTTGGTTCACACCAAGATGCGCTCTTCCTCAGCGAAAGTAAGTGAGCGCGAGCGAACTCCAGCAGGGTTAGGATGGCCCCCAAAAAACACAAGTCTGGACACCAAAAAAAGAGTTGAAAAGGAGGCCAGGAGTAGAAGCAGCAGAGCAGGGGCCCAGGACGTCAAAAGCTTTTTTTCTAAGAACGGTGAGAGTGAAACTACCGAAGGCGGCTGAAACACCGCCTACTTGTTCATTCATTTAATGTCTGCAACATCAGCTTACCTTTGAAGGGGCGCAGGCTGGAGCCCACGTTAGCTGTCACCTGGCCGCGCTACACTCTGGACAAGTCGTCAGTTCACTAAAAAAAATCGCCAGTTCCTAATTACTACTAATTCGTTACTACTAATTCAGAGGCTACTGCAGTAATTGTGTGTTTCACCAATATTGCCGGACAGTGCTCCAGTATGCGCCCACTCAGAGGCTGCATTGAATTGTATTATGATGCATTCAGGTTCTGCTCAGTAATTAAGAGCATCTGACGAAGGTCAGCAACGTTACAATGATGTGTTCAATGCGGTGTTTTAAATGTGTTATTAGTGGGACATTTGGATAGTCTCAATACAAAAAAATTAATGTTCAAAGTTTTGTTGTTGTTGTTTGTTTTCATAGCAGCATAAAGCCAAAGACAGTATAATAGCTGGCAGCAACAAAGAAAAAAGACTATTTAGAATTTTGGACAGTTAACACTGACTTTTGAATTGTTTAAAAATATTTTTTCTTTGGGAAAGTGAAGCTGTCCACTTAGAGATATGTTACTAAGAGGCCCATTTAGATTTTTTCCATGAAACATAATATTTCATGTTTATTTAATGTAATATACACAGTGGAACAATAAACCTTTATGCTCTGCTGCTCCAGAATCAGCGGCTACCTATTTGCTGAGTGGTCCATTGAAAGTTTATTTGCAATCAGAGGTGTAATAGCATGTTGCAAATCAGTTAAATGAGAATAAGACAACCAATAACACATAATTTACATAATAATACTCTGGCTTGTTAAGTCGCTACTTGTAAAAAAGGAAACAAATTGGGTGTTATTACACCAGGCACCGTCAAGAACACTGAAAAAAAGGAAAATCGAAGGTTGTCATGAATGGGGTAGAGGGGGCCACACCAATATTCTTTCAGGGGGCCCAGAATTCTGAGCAACTGCCCTGCAGACAGGTGACGTTAATTGTGCTGGAGCGTAAACAATCACGACTTCACAGGAGACAGCAGTAGAAGGAATGCACCGCCAGCTTTTAAACCTTTGTGTAACCTTACTTTGAAAAGTAAAAAAATGTCTCCTAAAGATTTGTTTGGATGTCAAAGGGAATCCTGTAATCTTGGAAAACTGTGCCAAAAAGATGTTCTTCAGCTATAATAATCAGAAGCCAGGGATAATTGTGAGGTTCTATGACATTGAATTTTGACCTGACTTTAAAACTCAACATCGACATCTGTAATGACATTAGAGCATTCTTGAGATACCTGTTTTCTTCATATCAAGAAAAGACCAGGAGCAAACTCTGGTAGCACTGCTTTCTAATTTGTTCTTTTTTTTACTTTGGCTATTGAATGCCTTAAGCTATGTGATTGGCTATTTGCATCAATGAACAGTTGAACAGGAGAACCTTGTAAAGTTTGTTTTTGCTCTACAGGCCAAAGACCACAGTGCAAAAGATAAACCTGACAAATATGCGTTATAACGTTTATGTTTGTGTACATTACAAAACAGGTGCCATATGAATAAAAATATTGTATGCGAAGCCTGCGGTCATGATTCAGCCAGCTCCTGCACAATTCAGGCAGCCTCCGTTGAACACCTATAATCTCCAGTTTAACCTGTAAAGAGGAAGTGGAATTTGACACCAGTATTGTAGTCTTGAACAACAAAACTTTAACACATATATTTATACAAAAGCACAATCCAGATTAAGGATATTACATGCCACTGGAAGGTGCACAATACTTAATACATCCCTTAAACTTAAACATAAGGCATGGCCAGACTAAGCTTTAAATTGACAGGTGCTCCTGAAACATGATACAGATGAGGCTGAAATGGATTTGTTCTCTAAACAATGGATTAAACAGTGGGCCGTAAGATTAGGTAAACCACTGTAGGAATGTTGACTGTGGATTGTAATGTGAGAAGTACTGTATTCGTGTCAAGGTAAGAAAACCCAAAAAACTAGGAAAAGGACCCAAGAGCAGATTTCCCAAAAAAAGGCTTTTACATAAACTAAAAGGGATCAAAATCCAAAAACAAATCCTTTACAAAAAATCCAAACACCAAAACAAGAACTCAGACAGACTAATAAATTCACATCACTGAAGACTTAAACAAACTACCAACAAAACAGGAGGATCACTGGAGTAAACTCTGGAGGAACACTGAGGCACTGAAGACTGACGCAAGTAAGGCCACGAAGATGAACGATCCTTCATAGAGAAAAGGGACCACAGAGACTGAGGCATCATCCACATGAAGACAAAACGCTGAACAGTTTCCAAAACAATCGTCATAAAGACGAAGGCGTCTCAGAAAATGTGTGCGTCTACATATATGAATGCACTTGATATGCATGAAAACGCTGTAAAACACATGCCAGATCTCTAGGGGCGCTGTAGCAATTAGACAGAAACAAGTGGAAACAGACAAAAAACAGTGGGCATGCGCACTTGTGGCAAAAGTTGTAAACAGAGATTGTGATAAAGTGATCATAAAGTGCCGTGTCCTCGGTAATTGTTTGTTCAACTCGGTGGTGATTGAGAAGAGGAAGAGTTTGCTGCAACAGGGATAGTAGGGTCACTAGCTTCAGCAGCACATTTGCTACACGTTAGAGGATGACATTTTTCGGGAATTCCCGTGGGTCACGTGATTCCCGCAGGAAATCCCACGGGATGGGAGTCATTTTTTAATTAATCCCGTGATCGGGACGGGATGGGAAAAAAAGCAACAGGAGCGTCAATAATAGATGATCATTTTCAGCTGTGTTAAACAACCAGATGAACAGATGCGTCCAGTTTTGTAGTCATCTCTCAGTGAGAGCCAACACTCTTGACAGCGCTAGCAACACAAAAGAACCACAAAAGTGGTTTGACTTCCTGTCACCACCAGAGGTGAAAAGCAACTCGGAGCGGCTGCCGGCGACACACATAGCAAAACAACACAGAGGGAGAAGACGACACGTTGAAAAAAAAGCTGTTTACATCGACTGAATGTCAGGCAAGTGAAACTTAAAGGCAAAGCCTTTTATATGCACTGTACTTTTACCTAAAATAAAAAATGCAACATTTTTTCAGCATGTTTGGTTTTATTCAAATGGGAACGGGACAGGAGTAGGAGTAATTTTGAGTGGGAGCGGGATGGGAGTCATTCTACGGGAGTTGGACAGCGTGTGGCGCATGAGTGTCAATGAAGATATGAAACTATGACGTGGGCGTATCTGAAAACTTGCGGAGAGCCAGTAATCACGGAGCTGCGTATACGGCATTTCAAAATCTTTCCACTCTGGAACCTCCTTTCAAAAATGATTGTTTACAGACCACCAAAATGCCGTCTTCGTATAGATGATACGCAGATTCGGCAATAAGCGTAAACGTTTAGACCTCAGTTTGTCTTCATGTGGATGGGGTCTTAATACACAAGGGGAACATCAAGCACAGGTGAGACAATCACACAGGTGGAGGGAATAATCATCAGAGAGACACTGAAGGTAAGGCAAGAAAACACCACATGGAACAAACAGATTTCAAAATAAAACAGGAGACAAGACACAAAACGGGTAACTTAACTGAGATCAAATATACAATCAGAGTGACAGTAAAAAGGAAACACAAGAGGTCCAAACAAGGAGCATAATACAAAATAACACAAAATAATCCAAAACTAGCTGAATCATAACAATTGGCTTGGTGTGTAATCGTCCTTTGGGAATACATTTTCAGTTGCTCAACTCCTGATATTTGCAGAGTTTATAGGTCAAAAAATGAGTCCTGTTTTCCAATTCAGATTAAAGGC
This sequence comes from Scarus forsteni, assembly GCA_036419115.1. Lineage (NCBI taxonomy): Eukaryota > Metazoa > Chordata > Actinopteri > Labriformes > Labridae > Scarus > Scarus forsteni. Next base: position 12,155,577 of record JAZDUH010000043.1, read on the forward strand.
CTGCTTATGTGTTTGCTCTTCTCAAAAATACCCTTTTCAGTTAATATGAGCTATGAATGTAAAATGTAGCAGATTACTTATTCAGTTTTCTTTTCTATCAGACAAAGAATAAAGGAGATGTTTTTTTGTTTGTTTGTTTGTTTTGTTTCTATGTTGACCTTTTTCTGCTGTCTTCTTCATCTTAACACTGCCACATATCCCTGTGAACTGCTCTTCCCAGGCGTGGTCAGCCTGACTGTCAGGTCTATCAGATGACACAGATAGAAAACAGTTCTGGTGTTTCACTAAAAGCACAAGGTGCTGAAAAGCAAACGATTGAATACGTTGTAGTATTGTTGGTCTTTTGGCCTTATTGTCAGTGGAAAGACAGTGGACAAAGTTAAAAAACAGGCAAGTGTGGTGGGGGGGAGTCAATTGTAAAGGTAACAGGCAGGAACTAAGTCCAGACCATAAACTGAGCTTCAATACGTGGGTAAGCAGATCTCACGAGAAAGCACTTGATAATGTTACATCTATGCGCAATAGTTCCATGATTAATCACATGAATTCTTGACACTGAAAACTCACACAACTTGGAATCATGTTGATAACATTTGAATGGACATGGTGAATAGATCACCACCAAATTCTAACCATATTAATTTAGGCCATTACCAACATCTCTTGAAAATATCAGCAAAATCTGCCCAGTGGTTTTTTGCATAATCTTGATAACAAACAAACAAACAAACAAGCAACCAACCATACGCCGGCAAAAACCTATTTGGCGGAGGAAACTAGGTTTTCAGCACCCTGTAAGGTAGAAATATTAAGACTTGCAGTTCCGGTACGGCTATGATACAACCTCAGCTAGTGGTATCTTTGAGGCATGGGTACTACCAGATAAAATCTGATTGGCCACCCAAGGTGCAACCCCCGTCAGAGTCAGAATTTGAATCGAGCAAGAATGAGTCCAAAATGCAAAGTGAGTCATCATTTATCACTATCGCTCTTTACAACTCTTTGGATGTCACTAACAGAAGGTGATGAATAATGACTCAGTAGCCTATATTTTCATTGTCACAGAGCCAAATGTTTTTGTTCCCGGTACTGTTTATTGTTCCAAATGATCTGTTTATACATACACCAGTGGTTCAGTGAACCCATAAAACAGGTTTCCTGTCCTCTAAGTTGTCCTTTTGCTCATACCAACACCTGACAACTTGATGACTTGTCCCTGTTTATGCTACAAACAAACACTAGAGTTTTCCAAAACAAACACCTGAGTACCTCAATGTTCAAAGAAAGGTTAGAGAGTGACTAAAATTAGAATAAAGTTAGCCAAAACAATCAAAATATGTGTCAGTAAAACAAAGATTCAAGATGGCATGATGTTTGTTTGTGGTGTTATTTGAGGTCTTTTGAATTGTGAGTATCACAAAGAGCATAAAATTAATTTTCAGATTCTATATAATGTAAACAAATAACAACCGATCATCCGTACATCTGTAGGTGTAAACCTATCAGACGTATTGTTATACGATGTCTTGGCTGAGTCAGTGTTGGCTCTGTAACTCTGGTAAAGACTTTCCCTCCATCTGTTCTTGTGTCAATGACAGAGAGGGGACTTTTTGTTTTGTTACATGACCATGGGCAGGCCTACACCTGGTTCACTTGCAGCAGGATTCATGCTGGTGAATCTGAGAGCTCGTGGAGTTAACATCGGAAAACATTTTGATTCACATGAACCACAGCTAGATGTCCCTCAGTAAACAGGATGGGATCTGCTGGAAAGTTTATGTTATATTTGTGTTATTTCATTTGGTTGGTCTATTGCAGTGGTTTATGGTTCTCAAATGCTGTTGCAGGCAAACTGGGCCTTGAGGCAATTCAGGTGTGCTTTGGGAATCTGTATTTTAACAAAAATTCAACAAAAAATAATGAATGAGTTTTGAATATACCCCATTAGTTATTTGTGTGTATCAGTTTTTTTATTCATCAGAAACTCAAAGGATTCTTCAGTTGGTTAATCCGCTGTGGGTGGGAGGAATTATTATTTCCTAGTAAATCCATTGGTAATCTTACTTTATTCTCAGTACCTGACCATTCAGGCCTAAATGTGTGTTGCTGCATTAACTCTATCAATCAAGGATCTTTTTAACAAATTCTTATTGAAATCAATATCTCAAAAGTAATATGGTTGTCAGTTAAATTATAGTAGACATCACTGCATAGAAAGGAACATGTATTGACTGAAAAGCAGACAATTGCCCAAGTCACTCCGATCAAAGCAAGTCTCAAGTCATTTGATCCAAGTATCAAACAAGACCCAAGCTTTTTCTGTTGTGGGCAAGTCGAGTTGAGTCGAGTCACAGGTTTTGTAAAGTCAAGTCGAGTCGAGTCACACACAGACACACACACGGGCTAAGACAATTCACCTTAACTCATTAATCCTAAGCCGATTTTCTTTTGATTTCTCGGTAAATAACGAACCAGCTAGTGTTAGATTATCTGTCGTTAGCTAGAGTTAACAAACACGATCTAATATTTCAACACACATAACCCTCTTTACTAATGTTAGCTTTGCTAGTTTCATATTGATCACAGGTCGGGCTAACGTTCCTGCCATATTGACCTATGGCAGGAATGTTACCTCCCTGGAAAACGTTGGCAGGTTTCACTTACTTGGCCTCATGTGTCCTGAGGTGGTGGATAAAGTTCGATATTGTGCCCTCTTTTCGCTTATCGAAGCGTTGCAGGTCATGCACTTGGAGCGTCTTCATTTTCCATCTGATTTAAATTCTTTATATGCAAAGAAAATAACTTGCCCACTGATCATCACTGTAGCAGAAGCGGGTGTGTGGTAGGAACGTATTTGTGTAGTACTGTGTCGTGTGTGGGACAATAATAGGTGATGAACAAATGTACTGTGAATGGAGCATCAATAAAGAGAACGTGAAAGGAAAGAGCGGCGTGTATCTCCTGTCTGGCTCGCCATATAAAGCCTGAGTGCGTGCAATTTTCTGAATCATGTTGTCTCAAAACAGGTCTGGTCTGGAGACATTTTCTCCCTCGTCCGAGTCGGGTCTCAAATTTTTACCTCCCAAGTCCGAATCGAGTTGCAAGTCGTCTCATCAGCATTTCAAATCAACTCGAGTCCAAGTCCCTATGACTTGAGTCCAATTGTCTGCTGAAAAGGTACAGTAGCACATGTCAAGAGGCTGTCTTTCATGGTATAAATATGGTGTGCCCTGAGATTTAGTGTGACCTATGACCTTAAAGGTGTAGTCAGCGATCTTCTAATCTTCTAATCTTCTAATCTAATGCGGTATTTGTCAAATTCATCGTATTTCTCCTTTCCATCCACAAGATGTCCCCACTGACAACATGTTGAAAAAAAAGTCTGGTTTCAATACACAGCCTTGGCTCTGAATTTCAGCAGGTAAATACTGTGGCCTCGGGCCGAGCCACCAAAACAGGGTACCCCCCCCACACACACACACACACACACACACACACACACACATCCAGGGGGCGATCATACTCATGCGCAGATCAGACAGAGGGGGGAGGGGGAGTAGTAGGTTGCGTAGCGTACGCAGTTAGCGTAAGAGAGAGAAACAATATGTGCAGTAGCAATGGCTGAAAAACAGCCCAAAAGAAAAAGGTCAGAGGTGTGAAAAGTGAAAAAGAAGGGCTATGACCACGAAAGAGCGAAGACCTGGGTCAACATTGGTGTTGCTTTCTGACGGTGGAGGGAACTCCGCCAATTGAAAGACCTGAAAACGAACGCGGATGTCACCCTCTTTCTGCTGGATAGGTAAGCAACATTAGCTTTGTGGTGCTTCACATAACAGTAACAGCCATCAGGCATTCACCTTATTGTCTAATCTGCCAGAATGTACTGTTATCGTGATGTTATCAATATTGTCAGTCGAGTTGTCTGACGAGTTGGGGTTACCTTAGCTACGTTGGTCAGCTATGCAGTTTCTACAGCCGTTTCCATGACGATGCACATCCATCAGCTTTCGGGGGTGGAGCCAGGGGTGAGGTATGAAGGGAGAGGCGGGTCTGAATTAATTTGTAAACAACCTTTCCACTCATTTTCTCCCACATCGCTGACTACACCTTTAAGCAGAAGAAGTTAAATGCCCAGTCTATTAATCTGGATTGGTCTTGGATCTTGTAGATCATACTTGTTAGAATTATTATTGCTGAACGTGTTAATATCCATTTGGAAACACACAGGTTGACAAAGGCAAAGGGGTTCCTGGAATTAAGAAAGATCAGAGAAAATCACAAGGGAAAAAAATAGATGATGGAGGAAACATTAAAAAGAATAAAAGCAAAAACTTCCTGGCAGTGTTTAATTTAATACTCCCGCAAACACTTTGTCTTATTTTTACATGAAGCTCTGGGAAGCTGCCTTAACCTGTGAAAAGTCCCTTAAACTACTATAATTCTTACATGGATAATGGCAATGACACTAAATTAAGATTAAGACAAAACCCTGCAATAAGGACTTTTATACTTTGTATTTTTAATAACTATTACCTATAACTATCACTTTTACCTTATTTAATTGTTTGCGTAAAATCACAAGTTCTGTCCTTACCACCAACATACCTCACTTCCCTGTCACTCAAGGCCAAGCCATACCCCAACATTATAAAACCCAGCCCCCCTCAGGCCTTATCTTCCTCTTTCCTCCATACCATGGCTGGATCCCAAGTCATTTTTAGACTTGGGTCTTCAATGAGGGTCTTTTCCTCAGCCTTAGCCTATCCCACCAGAGACCCATGAGAGAGACACGGGAGTCGAGGCAGAGGACATTAGATGTCTTTGCTTTTGCTGCGTCTTGTGAAGTGATGTCTGTTTGTGATGATAGTAAAGATGAATCATCAGTCAGCTGATTGTTCATGAACAAGTACAGCTGCCAAAATAAACATCAACCTGATTTTTCTTCTTTGTCCTGATTATATAGTCCTGAAAAAAAGCCTGCTGACTAATAAGAACACGTTTGCATGTTCTTTGCTTTAATATTAAATTCTTTGTTGATCAATACAGTTTTTTATGATAATCAGCTTTTTAGTTCTTGGGCCTTATAAATGGGACACATGCACTTTTTACACTGTGTCATGAACAGTGATATTAAGTTCATACTGGTAAAAAAAAAATCAGAACAATAATGAAATGCAATCTATCTAGTCCAAAATCAGCCTTAAATTAAATATCATTTTTATGTGCATTTGCCAAATTCCCATCTTCAACCTCAATAGCTGTAAACGCTTAAAAGAACAAGGCCCTAAAATGTGGCAAAGTGTCTGAAAGAAGAAAATAGAAACTGGAAATGTGGTAGAACCCATAAAGCAGCAAACTGCACTCTAAAAATAACCTGACTCAAATGTATTGGTCTTTACTTAGGCATACGACATGTAAATAAATCCCAGTCAGTGTCCAGAGTGTTGAACCTGAACCTGCAAAGTGTATCATCCAAAATGTGGCTAAAAGTAGTAAAATGGTGTCTAGACCACAACAATAGAGCATTTGAAGCGTTTGCCATCTTGGATGGTGGGTCTGAGTGTTCAAGGCTGCTACCAGCTGCTGCAGAGTATCTTGGTCTGGACAGTGAACCAGAAAACCTTCGGCTGCAAACATTGAGACAGCATGCAAAACCCTGAAAGAAAAAAATGTAAACCTCAAAATCCCTGCTGCCTCAAGCCCTGAGAAAAAGGTTTTCAATTGGCAGAACATTCACCTCTGATATGAGCATGCTTGTTGATCGAATTTACCCTATGGATAAACCTGAGCATCACTATCCCTATTTACAAGGTCTCCCACTGGCTCCTTTTCAAAAGTCCACATCCTTGTTCCAGTTGCAGCGAGGACACGTTTAGGCTGGACTCTTCAAGGACCAACCTATCTTGGTGAGATGTCAACCATGTACTTCTTAACATCACCAGTGAACCCTTGATCTGACCTTAAACACCACGTAGGGCAACTGTGGCAAATTGATATCCTTCCCTTTAGGAATTAAAAGTTGTTCACAAGGTCAAAAGAAGATAAAGAAGCCATAGACCTTCTCAATGAAAATAAAATGAGTTGACTGTCCTAAACAAGACACACATAAGAGGACACAAATGCAAAACACAACAGCAGCAGTCAAAAAGGTAACAGATTTAATCATTAACCAGGTAGTAGTTTTTACACAAAAGGTATTCAGAATTCAGGTAATGGTATCCAAAAAAAATAAATAAATACAAACATGAGGCAAGAAGGCAAAATCAGTAAACAGGCAAGGTTCTAAACTACTAGACAAGAATAATGCTGTAATGAGACTGTGAGGTACAACGAACTGGCACAAAACAAGGGGAGACATGAGGTTAAATACAAGAGGTAATGAGAGGTAATGGGAAACAGGTGGATAGAATTATCAGGAAGTGGGTGTGTCAAGATGGGGGCAGGGCAGATAGGAATAGATCTGTAACAAAGACAAGTGTTAGTGTTTCAAAATAAAGCATGACGGACACGACAAAAGGCATGAACCTGCAAAATAAAATGGGAAACTTAACAGACCTGACACACACAGAAGGCACAACCTATGCAAACTCTTTGTTATGAAAAAAGATGTACCTGAACTACAAGCCCTCTTAGAAGCTGATTTCTTGTGGCAAAATGTGAACCTTAAAGAGGTACCTATTAATAACAGGTGCTCCCATTAAGCACAACATGTAAAGGATCACAGTGAAGAAAATGAGAATGTAGTTGCTCAAATTATTCAATGTGGACAACTGCTTAATATCACTTCTTTATCCCACTGAAGCAAAGGAACGTCTCTTCAAAACAAGGACTATGTTGGCAACTTAAAGGGAAGCTATGATACTCATTTTCAAGTGTTTTTATTTATTTTTGGACTCCTATAGAGCAGCTGCACACGATTCCCATACAGAAAGCTTTGTGGATCTTGGAGACGCTATGCCTCTTGCTTCCTTGTATCTCCTGCATCCCTTTGTTTAAAATACTTTAACCCCTGGCCCTCTTCTATGTAGGCCTACGCCTGCCCGCAGCTGCAGTGATTGGTTACTTCAAGACATCTCTAAATGGTTTAACGTTAGCCATAGCTTGTTATGGTCATTACATGCTTACCTGGGTGGCCAATGACACTGATAATTTGTTACTTACAGCTTGCTGTTCTGACTCTTCAGCACGGCCAAGTAACATCGGAAAGGCATCGCCCTTCAGCAGCAGTTTACAAGCTAATCCAGCTTTGCATGAGCCGATGTTTACAAAACAGTCCAGTGTGAAGTGCCAAAGACAGAGAAAGATGGAGATGTTTTCTTTTGCTGGCCAGAAAAAGCAACTCTGTCCATATCTGCCTGGTGCTTGCCTCTTTAGGAAAGCTAAATAAAGCTAACTTTACCTCACGCCTAAACAAACATTTTCTGGGAGACAATGCTCAACGTGCTAACGCTGTGAACCGCAGCGTTAGCACAGTGATGAAACTTTCGGAAGCAGAGCAGGGGAGGGCAGGTCTAGAGCCTGGGCTCGACCATGTAGGGGGGTCTGGCATACATTGTTGTCAATGGGACTGAGCTGTTAAAAACAGACTATAAAACACAGCATTCAGAGCCTTCCAAAACAGCTTGCAGGGCTTACTTCCAAGTGCATGAACCTCATTATTCTACACTTTGGCATAGTTAAACAGGAGAGACATTGTAACAACATTTATAGGTCAGAAAAGAGGAAAGGCATAATAGTTCCCCTTTCAGGATTTGAAATTTGGCAATGGGCAAGCAACTTCTCATCCATTGTTGATCAAAAAGAGACACCAAGTGATGAATCAGATAGTGTTGAGCTTTGGTTGAATTAGAACCAGACAGATACTATGGAGGGGGTGCTTGGGCTGTTTTTGTGTCTCTGTTACCTTGAGCTACACACATACACCTGTTTCTTACCAGAATCTTACAATGGGAAATTTGAACAAAGTCCTGGCTTCTCAACATGACCCCTTAGGATATATCATCCATTTCCTCATCAGGGTCAAACTCCTGCTGCATCAACTGTGGGTGAACAATAAACAATAGGATAAGCCTGTACTAACCTAAAACAGTAATAGGATAAATGGGAAAGAGAGCTCTCCTAACTATCATCACCTGCCCCAGGTGGTATGATGGGATCAGCCCCAATGTCTCATGCAGTGACACACATAAAACTACATGTTTTCCGTGATGCTTCTAAGTAGGGTCAGCTGCTTCCTTGAAGACATCACACAAGAGAGGAGACATGCATGTCTCATTCATTATAGCCAGATCAGGTGTAGCCCCTCTCAAGCAACTTACTATATCCCACTTTGAGTTATCTGAAGCCCTGGCTGGAGCCCAGCTCTGCAGACTAATTCAATCTGAGCTAACAGTGCCCCTTAAAAACGTTCTCCTGTGGTATGATTCCACTGTGGTGCTGGCTCTGAGTCATGTCCTTAATGATTTGTAGCAAACAGGATTGTGGAGATACTCAACATCAGGCAGTGATTGGAGATATGTGAACACAAAACAAAATCCTGCAGATGATATCATCAGAGTTACAGTAAGTGACTCAAGGCTCTAACAACGAGCAACAGGTGGCACTTAGGTCCTGCATTCTTTTACCTTTACTCAAGTCAATAGCCAATCTGTCCTGCTCCTGCAAAAGAGATAAACACAGAGTTAAGAAAACAAATTTTTTGTGGTGTAACACAATCTGCCAAGCCACTGGACCTACCAAATCCAAACAGATATGACACCAATGGCAAAGACAGACAAAAGAAAACCTCTTAACAGAAATGGATCCTGTGTTCCAGTGTGCACTCAAACATAAGTTCTATGAGCGAGCCAGCATCATTTACTTCCTGCTGTTAGATTAACATTTTGGAATTTCTTGAGAGATGCTTGATTATGGGCAGCACAGTGGTGCAGTAGGAAGTGCACGTTCCCTAAAGCAAGAAGGTTTCTGATTCAATCTTAGTGTCAGTCAGGGCCTTTCTGTGTGAGGTTGGCATACAGAATGTGCAAAGGAGTTTGCTTTTCCCACAGACACAAAAACATGCTCATTGGTTAACAGGTGGCTCTAAATTGAGCGTGGGAGTTGTCCATCTCTATTTGAACCTGCGATCGGCTTGCAACCAGTTCAGGGTGTATCCCTCCCTCTTGTACAATGTCACCTTGGGTCAGCAACAAATCCTTGTGATCCTGAAAGGGAGAAGTGGTATAGATAATGGATGGATGTGTGATGTATTTATAGTATTTATTTGTATACAGCCATTGCCATACAGACATATAAAGTTGATATAAACTCTGAAGGAGTTCATCTGTCAATGCAGATTTTTTCGTGCATTGTAATGATTTGAAAAAGTTTAGAATCGCTCATTACTAGTTTCTGATTGAAATAACAAGTACCATAGGACAAAGAATTCAAGTTCCAGGAGCTTTTGACAAATGCAGGAATAAGTTGCTTTCATGAAGTGAATAGAAGATAAGCACATGCACCATGATACTGGAACAAACTCAACATCATCAATATCAGCAGATGACTGTAAAATATAATTTTTCATACAAGCAGATACAAAGATGTAAAATTGTTAAGGATGTTCAATTGTATTGTGGACTGTTTGGCAAGAACTTGCTGACTGATGTTACTTGGCTGAAGTTTTCTTTATTTTTGATCCATTTGTGAAACTTTTAAGTGCTCCCAGGTATGAACTATATCTTCTTTGATTTTTTGCATTTGTTTGGATTTTTTTTTTTTCTTGTATTTTAAGTTCTTGTAAGGAGAACTATTCTACAAACCTGTTCAATTTGTTTGTTTGAGATCTATAAAATGAGGTGCATTTTCAATTTAACCTCTTTAGAGTGCACCATCTGCAAACAGGCAACTATTGTGTTGATTGTGGCTCTTATAAATGCAAATGAGGTCATGTTTTAAAATTACACTTTAAAAATACATTTTCACGTAACATGCATGCTATTCAGAGAACTTTTTATTGTTGTTTAAAAACCTATGCATCCATTATTTACAATTAAATGTCCTTTGGCTTGTTCTATGTCTGTCTTGAGCAATTGAAGGTCGGAAAGTGTAACAGGTTCATTCTAGTACAGGGGAGTGCTTGTTTTATATACTTTTTTTTTCATTGTGTTATATCCTTGTCAATATTTTATCTGCTAAAAAGAGTTTGTAAATATAAGTTTATCCCATTACAACAAGGATCCAACCTCGTTTACATCCCTAAACATAATCCAGTGTTTTTCAGAGATAAGAAGCCCTGTGGGAAAGTCTTCCTTTTCACTTTTTCAGCATTTTCCAGTCTTTTTGTGGGCTCTGATAAAGCTTTCAGAGGCCCCATTGTAGTGGCCTCCAGGCCCTAACAAACATATTATTTCATTTTTTAAAAAGCAACGTGTTAGCTCCCAGTGCTGTTATTTTCAGTACAACAACTGACAATTTCTTTATCCAAACACAGTTTATTATGATCAGTATTTTTTGAAAACATGTGAATCCCATTGCACAAAAAAATCCTTTTCCACACAAAAATGTGGGCAAGCTCTTACATAAGGTTTACGTCATATCAAAATATTGACCACATTTAATTTTATTTTCAAAACAGTCTTTTGTTGAATTTAAGTCATGGGCATATGAAAATGCATACTAGAGTTTTAGAATAATTCATTCAGTGGTAAGCAGCAGTAAGTTAAGATGAAGACAAAGTACATGAAAACAAAACAGCCATTTGGAAACAAATGTTTTTTTTTCTGCTACAAAATGTTTCTAAGTTGTCAATAGTGGAGAAATTCAGTGTTAAACCAGAAACTACTGTTAGATATTGTATGATTCTGAAGACTTTATTTCAGTCTTTCTTCAGCATTTTAAATAACCACGTGACATATAAAAATGTCTTTAATGTTTAGATAACAGTTCTACAAAATCATTTATGAACATTATGGCCCTTTTCATGATTTTACCTGTTTTACTTTGAAAATGATCAACACACACAGTATGCAGTTCGATGAAAAGGAAAAACAAGAACCGATAAAAGGCCCATTCAAAGGCTGCATCTTAAAATGACTTCAAACCAGAACATGGTTTTCTTTTTGTCAGCTGTGGGATGTTAAGCTCTTCTGGGAACCCTCATGTTGCTAGAAAGGTTCAGACAGCTGGACAGCTCTGATCCTGGGCGCAGTACTTCATATGACCGCATGGTGGCGCTAAAACAGCTCAGAGAAGAGAGGAGATGGACCTGCAAGTCAAAAGCAAAGGCATGAGCTTATACAGCACCCACTATCATGTTATTACACATTTTAAATGAATACTCTGTTGTTTTATGAAACAACTATACAATAGCTGTACAGCTGAGGTGCCAAACTCTGAATCCATACATTGCTTCTAGAGCAGTGTGTTAATCAATCTAAACATGGTAAAATGAGGATAAAGCCCAATAAAGTGTCCATTATCAGTAATTAATCGTCCATATATGAAAGTAATCAGCACCTCATTGGGCTTCATCCCTCACAGATGTTGTAAATAAAATTCTTACTGAAAAAGAGATCCGGTCAGCTCATCGATGAGGCCACCTGAAAAAAGGTTTGAAAATCAATAAATTTGAGCTGTAAGATTATAAAATGATGTTGAACACTCATCATGGGAAAATAAGAACAGTGTTTACCTGGCGTGCAAACTGTATCACACAGTAATGGGCAAATGTAGCAGGAAGAGCACTCCTGAAAGAAAGGAAAAAACTTTAATCCTGTGCAACTAAAAGGCAGTTTTGACTTGTGTATAGTTTTTGTTGTTGTTTAGCTTATTTGTTTATCTGACATGGGGAAACACAATTGCTGTGAAACAGGTAGCTAAAAAGCATATTTATAGCTATGGTCCAGAGCATGATTTGAGATTTATTTTTTGTTGATACTCTCAAAAGAATTTATTACTGATCATGCTAATATACAGTTTACACAACTCTTTATTGTTATGGCCATCAAGTCTGTCTTTTAAATGGAATCACCTGTTCAGTTTATTTTGTAATATAGAACAAGATAATGTAAATTTGATTGAACAATGAATTATTATTTTTCTTCTTTAAATATAGATGTATTTAGAAAGAAATTACTTTTTAATTAAACATAAATTATATTTGGTTGTATTTTAACAGTTAAAATACACCTAAAAGTTGTTCTCAAGAGCAAAACAATGTCACCTCTTTTATATCAATCTTAAACAATAGAATTATTTTTTCTATTTAACAACAGGTGAGTCAATACTGAGGAATTTCTTGTAATAGCATTAAAAAAAACAAATGAAATATTTGGTAACTAAATTTTTATGTCTTTGCGCCCACTTTATAATTGAAAGAGACATATTTTTGTTGTTCCTAGTGCATTTTCTTTTAGTTTCTTGACTAAAAATCTCCTCTGATGCTAGATTTAACATGCTCATCAAACCCTCTGTTTTAGCCCTGCACAAAACAGATTGTTTAAAGTGTATGTCCACATGAGCTTTGTCTGACCTCGCCCTCTCAAAGGTGGACATGATTTTAGCTTTCAATCTCTAATGTTTACTGTGACTAAGCAGGATCCTTGAACCAGCCATAGCAGACCAAACACCTGTCTCCAATCTGGGGGAGGGTTTCTATCTCATTATGAACTTATTTAGGGAAGCCTTTCCAAGCAGCTTGTTTGAGTTGTAAGGTCTTAGTTGGAGGGTAGGGATTTCTTATGCTGGTAATCAGGCCATGGGTCCATATTTTGGATAAAAACTTTTTTAAACAAGATTTTAAATAATAAGTCCTTTTTGAAAAAATCAGGATGAAAGGATAAAGGATGTAGCTCTGTTGATGCTGCATTCAAATAATGTCTGAAATGTATCTGGCAGATATATTGGCTATCTCAATCATCAAGAATTCACAGTATTTAACATCCAGTATATTTACTTGGCAGTGTTCACAGTGATCAGACTCCTCTCCATCTTCGCAGGGACAGTTGTCACAGTACTTTGAGCAGTGCTGAAAGAAGGGCACATCACATGATTCAGTTAATGATGAAGTGATTTATACTTACAGAGCAGAATCCCAGACCAGAACTTTATCAAAATCTATGACAGCAGCAGTTTAAGATTCAGACTTATTAACAACATAAATAAATCTTTAGGGATGTCAAGTTTTACCTCACAGACTGTGCAAACGCTACACAAAGAACCAGGTCTGAATTTGAGCAGGTCAGGCTCCTCTTCATCCGCAACCTCTGCTGCATCTTCACCTGTTGAAACATATCAATGCAATAACTACTAAGAACTAGAAAGTGTGCCAAAACTAGACCAAGATCAGCCTGGCATAGCAATACTGTAACTTTAAACTGCCCAAATATTTGCAGAGAGAAAAACTTTACTGTGTTTTAATTGCCAACAATGTTTGACCTAAATTACAACAGGAACATATTATAACACTACAGACCTCTGAAAAGTGTGTAACCTAACAGCAGGCTAACAGCATTCAAGCAACATGGATAAATAGTTTGTAAAATCTTGTGGAAAATAAATTGTTTTGTGGTCCAGAAAGGAATATCTTAAAGGAGACATATCATGCTTGTTTCTCCTTTTCACTATGGCAGACTAGGATGCCTGTGAAGCATTTCTGCCCTCAGTACAAGTCATTTAGTTCCTTCATTGCCCCACAATAGCGTTCTCAAAACCCTCATTTTAGGCCATTATCAAGCTCTCACTGAAACGCTCGGTTCTCAGGCTGACCTACAGTTACCTCGCAACGTCACAGCCCTTTGTGCTCTGATTGGTCAGTTCTGTCAGAGCTGCCGAGGGGGTTGAGCCAGCCTGTCCTTCTTCTTCTACTGTATTTTCTGGCAGGCTCAAAGCAGCAACCGCGTATTGAGTCCCCCTACAGGCCAGTGCTGGCAATGAGTGAGTGTGAGCTAGGGAGCTATATACTGCTGCTGGATGTGTTCCTCGGTGACGGTTTTGTGGCTAACGGACATTACAGAGGAGGAGCTGTTTTATCAGATTACTCCAATAAAAGAAATGTACCTTGTGTCGTCACGACGATTTAAATCACGCGGTCATCTCGCAATGACCTATTTTCAGAGGCATCAAATCTTGCTCTAGGATATCAGAAAAAATACAATATCTAATTTTTTGAAAATTAAGGGGGTGTAAGGTCTTGTTTTCAAATTTATTATATTATATGTAAGTATTAAATCATGCATCAGCATGATATGTCTCCTTTTAAAACTAAAACACAGTATTCAAGCTCATATAGTGTTTTTGGTAGTTTTACATGACCTTTAGCTGTTTGTATGTCTCCTCTGCACGATAGAGTACTTCTATGAACAAGATTAAATTAAATTAAAATTCAATTTTCAATTAAAATTCTGAGGCATCAGGTCCTCTCCTGCCCCTTATTGTATTTGTTTATTTCTCTGGGTCATTTTCCTGCCAGCCATGTTGTATTTTTCTCCCTTGGTTTTCTGACAGGGAATAACTCCAGTTCTTTGTTAGATATTTATAACCTGGCAGAGGCAGCTCAGGGAGGTGGAAAGGGGAGGTTATGGCTCCTCTGAAATCTGATCAGGCACCTTGAAAATCCTGGATAGTTGTTGTCAGAAGTTACTGTAGGCCTAATGCTGAAGTCAGACTACACAATTTATGCATGTTACGGTCCAACCCGACAGTCATAGTGTTTCAGGATCTGTTTTCATAGCAACAGTTGATGAAAGACCAGTCTGGGACACCACGACTCCACAGCAGAAGTCAGTTAAAGCTGTTTTTTTGTCCTGCCCCCATGAGTCCTTCCCTCACATCATGAGACGTTTAGCACAAGGGGCTCTGTATGTGGCACCATTATCGTCATATACAGAACAAAGCTGTTGCCTTGACAGTCTGGAGACAGAAGAACAGTTTTTCAAGCTCTGAAAACAACATTCCTGCTTTTAAAATGTGTTAAAGAGTAGCTACTATCAGGCTTTAGAAAGAGACATTATACAAAGAGAAACAGCAAAGGCATCTTAGCAACTTGGCGTGTGACTGCTTGCAGTTAGCATTAAGCTAACATATCTCTCATCATGAGATTTGAGAGACAAAAATAAGAACTGTGCTCTGAATACACAATGTTTGTTTGCTGTATTCATCAGCCCTCCTTCCAACATCTTCATGTTTTTGTTATACGTATCATTTTCAGTCCTGTGGGTCTGTCATGCTTTGGCGAGTCCCATCATGATTATATCTGTTGCCTAATCTGAAAAGAGACCCCTGTAACTGGCTATTGCTTTCAGAAAATACCTTAGGCATACATTACATTACCCTTTTTTCCAAAAGTTGTAAACTGAAGGTTCTTTATCGCTGCCCTTCTACCCTTATTGTATTTCTACCCTTTTGACATTTCACTTTCTGTCAGTGCCGCAGAGGCACAATGAGAGGACAAAGCCAAACACAGGAGGGTCAAAACCACAGTATCTAGAGAGAATTTGATTTTGTAGCCTATATATAGACATATTAAAAGTCTAGCTCTTAAATGGCTTTGGTCTGAAGCTCTCTTACACTAGAGGGGGGTTGATTTCCTATTTGTCTACAAGCCCATCTGGTATTGATATTTCTCAGAGGGCCTTGACACCCACCTAAACTCAGCCTCTTTATATGTTGACCTAAAATTCAGTTTGTGATTGCATCTTTAAAATATCAGTCGCAGTAGATTAGACTTTAAGGCTGCAATAAATAACCTGTCACTATGGCTCCATAATTTCCACAGCCTATAGGTAAGATAAGAGCATAACAGCTGTCCATGCTCCTGCAAAGCTGTGCAGCACTGTGAATTGGCAAAAATATAAGTTGTTGGGAAATCAGTATCATTTTGACCTGTAATTAGTTTAATTTAGCCATTTTTCCAGATAAAGGCTGTATTGTAAAAAGTCATTTATAGCTGGTAGAAATTAAAATAGAAAACAACTAGTGGAGACAGAGAAGTTTAATAAATGCTGTTTATTTATCAGAGAGCACACAGACGACACACTCTCTGAGACAGTCAGGACCTTAGTCAGGCAAGACAAGTCAAAACTGTCAGTGCATTTACATGCACAGTTAAATAGAGAAACATTTCTACCTCAACAAGGCAACTTAGCTGATCCTTGCTTGTCACAGTAGTTGCACCAGAAGAGAAAACATTTTTATCAAATAATACATAATATAGCCACCCCATCTAGTCAGGGCTGTGGCTGCTCTCTCTGTTCCTACTATCCAGCCAACTGTTGCATTATGACCTAGGACTACACGACTTGCATTAAGTGGTACCATTTTTAAACTGAGCTATTTTGAGTGAAAAAACAGGTGAAACTAGCATATCTACTGGAGTAGTTTGTAACAGTGTGCAGCATGAACGTGTTAACCTATTTAAAAAAAAAAATCCATAGACAAGCAGTTCTAGCTATTCAAACATTATCTACTCTCAGCTGAGGATCATCAGGGGATTCTGTGTTAGCGTTCCTATTACCTCCACCAAAGAGGTTATGTCATTGCCGGCACATGGACAGATTTAGATGAAAATTTCAGGAAATGTTCGGATTGGGACAAGGAACAAATGATTAGATTTTGGGTGTGATCCAGATTAGCGTAACAAAACATGCAATTTTCGTGGATAAATACATTTTCATGGTCAAGGAATCTAAATATTTAGATGAAACAAAGGTAAGACTAATATTTATGGTGAAAATCACAACATGGGTGGGGACTGTGGCGCTGGTGGAGGTCTATGCTCTCAGAGTGCTTTTCTAGTTGTTATATTTGACTCTGTGCAGGTACGGATGTTATTACAGCCTAAAAAAGATGTTTTTATCATGATTTGACAAATGAATTCAATCTAATGCCGTACATCCAGATCTATTATATCTAAAGTTTGTAGGTTTATTCTTTTATCATACCTTTTTTCATTTAACAAAGGGTTTACAGTTTTTGATCATCAGGGGCATATTTGACATGAATCCAAGCTCACTCAGTGTGTTGCAATTTATCAGATGGCTTGAAGTCCCTACCTTTATTCACTCTCTTTTTTGTCAGTAGGTTGTTTTAGGATTCAGGACAGTATGGCAGTTTTCAAGGGTTGGCTTCATTAACATAATAATACGTAGCCTCCTCTCAAAATCAAACAGCTGAGGTAGAATCCTTTCTACACTCCATGAGACCACATTTTGAAGGTCATAGTTCAAAGTATCTCAAGAAAGCTTTTAGGAATAAAGAAGTGCAGGGACTGTGTAATTTTGTAGGCCAACCAGGAAGTTTGCATTTCCTAGATTCTCTCGACCAAAACCCCACAAGATTTTTTCACAGTTTTCTTGAATTGTACAGAATAATAAGATCTGTCAGAACAAGAAAGTATGAAACTTGCACATTTTGTTAATCTATTTTTTACAAATTAAGGGTGCTATGAGGAGAATCTAAAAAGGACTCTGCTACCCGTGAGCACGCGCGGCGACTGTCGTAACGCTTCGTTCCAGTAACCACGGAACTAGGAGTGACATCATCTCCGAGTTATCAGCGTTCCAGTTGAAATCGGAAAAAAAACATGCCGATCTACCAGGCTATTGTTAGCTGTTGTTAGCCGCACTGGATTGTTGTTCACAAATATCACATGAAGAATGTGATTATCACTATGGCAGCATTTTTGTAAATATAAATCTAACAATACGACGTATATAGCTGATCTAGAGCGACACACCCCAGTCAGAAGTGCAAATAAATTGATTATTACAGGAGCTAAATAACTGTTCACACTGGGGGCATCCATCTTCGATTGTCTTGGGGTGGCGTGGTTTCATCGAGTTCCCAGTAGGAAATTCAGACTTCGGAGGACGTTTCAGTTGCAGTTTCCTACTCGGAACTCGGAAATTCCTACTTCTGACTACAACTGGAACGCAAAGACGTCACAATTTTTGGAAAATTTAGTATCGTAGTTTTGTAGCCAGCTATATATCGCTACTTACAGCCCGGTGCTCTAAGTCGTGTCCGAATAATATAAATTTGCTCTAGTTTTAATTGTCTTGTTCCTGAAGTTGAGTATCCAGGCCAGTCGAGCCCTGTCCGACCCAACCGCAAAGCTAAGGAATAGCATTTATAGATAACCAATTTTGATGCCATAAAACTCATCTTAAAGAGTGTATTTCCATCAGGCATATATCTAAAAGTGAGACTTTTTTTTGTAATTACTTAGAAACTCATCATAGCATCTTTAATCAAATTTCATGATTTTTAAGCTCTGACATATACTTTAAAGCCGCTACTACAGTTCCAGTGCAGGCTTGTTGCAACTTGTTTGAAAGTTTCCTCTTGATAAAATGACCTGATCAATTTTGGTGCTTACAACTGTGGCTGTGGTGTTACATTTTTGTTTATTGAAAAACAATCAGTAATGATCACATTGGCGTCTTCAACCATTTGTTTTGTCCTTAAATTAGATGCTACAATATGCATGTGTTCATCACAAATGTTATTAAAGCAATTTATTCCAAAAGGGTATTCTAAATTTTCATAGATTTGGCCTTGAGAAGCAGGAAGTTCATAAAGCCAACTTCTATTTTCACTCTATTGTTTATTTAAAACAGTCCGTAATGATTGAATCAGAGTCCCCAAACATTTGTATTGTACCTGTTAGTAGTTCTTCTAGCAACCATCCTTGACAAAACACAATAAAACTTCAAAATTCAACAGCAGGCCAACAGCAGATGCATTTTCTGCTGCAAGATGAAGCATTCAAATCTCTTTGGCATGTGTTCATCACAGGTTTAGGTTTATTTCTGTGAGGTCGTTGTAAAATCCCATTTACTTCCTGCCTTTGGAACTGTAGGTGTTAAAAAGCAAACTCACTTCTACGTTTATGAGCTCATTCCTTCGACACTCTATCACTGGCCTACTTCCACATTTGCCCAGTCACACTGACAGGTGATCAGGTTTTGGAGGCCATGTTTCAAAGGTTATTGGGTATCATGGTCATTGTCTGTTTTTGAACACATATCTCATAAACACTTTTTGGGTGTTTCTGTCAGTTTTTGCACAAATTATGATTTTGAGGGGCCAAATTCAAAAGTCCTTCAGCCTCATGATAGTGTTCCGAATTCTTTTTGATACATCAAGAATTTTTTGAGACTTCTCTCAAACTTTGGACAAATATTCTCTCAGACTTGTGAAGGAAATTATTAAATTTATGAGGTTGATGGTCAAAGGCCAAGTCACACATTACTGCCACTCTCTGGTAATGAAAACCTACAGAGGCTTAAAACTACCTTGCACTGTTCTAGTTCTGGACTTACATAACCAAACAGAACTTTTCAGGCTCCTAAAATAGCTGCATTGGCTCAACAAAAGGCCTGAATGGTTCAGATTCTGGCTGGTGTCAGCTCTCTCACAGATAAGCTGCTCTATTCTTAGACTAACATGAGTGACAGTGTTCCCACTGCAGCTGCAGATGACATAACCACGTCAAAGGGTTACTGCGGAGTGAGAAAGCTCCAGAACTATTGTTTGAACATTTGTTAACCTTGTCTGTGATCACCACTTTTTTCAAAGTGTTGATTTATCAACATAAAGATATTTTATGAAATTAACATCAAAACAAAAATGGAGATACCTTCATCGTCCACTGCCTCTGTTGTGTTCAATACAACAATATCTTCTTCCTCTTCCTCTTCCTCTTCCTCTTCCTCTTCCTCTTCCTCTTCCTCTGTCACAGCATCATCAGCCTCCTCTACTTCTGCTGCTTCCTCTTCCTCTTCTTCGGCTTCCTCTCCCTCCTCTGCTACCTCCTCATCCTCCTCATCTTCATCTGCTTCTTCTTCATCCTCTGCCTCCTCTTCTTCCTCTGCTGCTGCCTCATCAGCCTCATCCTCTTCAGCATCTTCGTCATCTTCTTCCTCCTCCTCTTTTTCCTCCTCAGCAGCCTCCTCCTCCTCTTCCTCCTCTTCTTCCTCAGCAGCCTCTTCTTCCTCAGTCTCTTCTTCCTCGGCCTCCTCCTCTTCCTCTGCAGTGTCTTCCTCCTCTTCCTCAGCCTCCTCTTCTTCCTCTTCCTCAGTATCTTCTTCCTCTTCCTCCTCCTCAGCAGCCTCCTCTTCCTCTTCTTCCTCCTCAGCAGCCTGCTCTTCCTCAGCCTCCTCCTCCTCCTCTTCCTCTTCTTCCTCCTCAGCAGCCTCCTCTTCCTCAGCGGCTTCCTCTTCTTCCTCCTCAGCCTCCTCTTCTTCCTCAGCGGCTTCCTCTTCTTCCTCCTCAGCCTCCTCTTCTTCCTCCTCACCCTCTTCTTCTTCCTCTTCTTCCCCACCTTCCTCTTCCTCTTCCCCTACCTCTTCCTCTTCCTCCCCAGCATCATCGTCACCCTCATCAGCAGCCACCTCCTCTCCTTCATCGTCCCTGGAAAGCAGGTCTTCCACCTCAGCCAGACCCTCGGCACTCACCATCCCGGGGAGCTGAAAGGGAGTCAGGAGGACCAGCAGGAGCCCCAGCACCCAGCCTCTCACAGGAGCCATTTTGGAAAAGTTAAACAGTCAAGGACTTTTCCAAACTACAAATCCACGCCAGAGGATAATTCTTACCTTCTTCGTACTCCAAAAATCAAACAGAACAGATGAACTTTAGGTGCCTGGAAAACAATAAAATCCACAGAAAATATAGGACTGAGGTGTTGCTGATCCAGAAATATTGTCCACTTGCAGGGCCCAGCTTCAGAGAGGCCGACCGAGAGTGACCGAGTGACTGAGCAGGCTTGTCTGGGAACAGAGGACACACTGGAAATACAGCAGGATATGTGGCGGAGCTGTGTGACTGCTTGGCATGAGTGACAGAGGCACATGTGAGGGAAGAATGCTCCTGATGCCCTTAACCCAGTGTGTTGGGGAGGTGGGTGTGCACATGGGAGACGGGGGGGTCGCAGTAAAGGAGGGAGGGGGAAGAAGAGATTAAAGACCACAGGGACATAAGGCGGAAATTGTCAATTACTTTGCAGAAACAAATAAAGTTGTATTCACACCTGGATCCTTTGGCAGAGTTTCTTTATAAGAGCAGTTCCTCATTTGACTCAGTTTGTTTGAATACAGATGAAAACTGTGATCCCTGTTGAACATGAACAGTCACACTGAGCCCACCTGAAAGATGTGGTCTGGGTTTGCAATGACGGCGTAAAAGATTAAAGTGGCACAAGCATGGTGACAAGTTTACTACAAGTGTTATGGTGTAATAAGTTACCATGCTATCTGATGTCACCTTTGGTCTGTTCTAGATACCAGCAAGCATTAAAAGCCCTTTTATTCATGAAACAAGTTTGTTTATGTTTATATTGAGTATTTGACATTTGATGTCCCCTACAATGGCACATTTTGAGGTTAGACTAGCCTGCTAACTGTGCAACATGCAAAAGAGCTACTCGTACCTGTACCTGGGCACCTATCAACCAAGAACACTGTTTTGTACATTCAAACTACTTCATCTTTTTTTCAAAGTTTGAAAATTTTGAGAAATTTTTGGATGAAATTTCCCATATTTAATGAGATTTGTGGATTTTTTTTTCCGTTTTCAGCTAAGCTGTTGAGCAAAGTAATAAAAATTTTGACATAAGTTCTCAAAAAATCTCCAGAATTATAATACTATGATAAAAGACCTGTAATTTCTAGTCTTTGTGGCAGGGATTTTACCTATTATTTGAAGATGAGCTCCCTGGTTGGAGTTATTTAATTACTCTTGAGAAAGGCTCTAGATTTTTCTCAGCTATTGTTATGACAAAATATTTTAAGGTACTCAAATGAGCTGTATATTTTTTTTAAAAATCCAATAATTTCTGAAAAACTTAACAAAAAATGCTGACTATATTTTCTTACTCCTATTTTTTGTTTATGAATTGTCCTAAATTTCTGTACGTTTTTTTTTAGAACATACAAAATAGAACTGTAGGTGATTTTACTTTAGAATAATGCAACGATTCATGAAGATGTTCAATTAACACTCACTGTTGTCATACTTTTTTCAGTTGCTTCAAATAGATGTGCATTGAAAGAGGCCATATGCCCTTTTAGTGAAGGTAAACATGAGGCAAACACAAGCACAAAAATATTCAGCAAACGATTTTTCAATGTAGAGCAAAACAGTGTGTTTTAATTTTACTGCTGAGTTGTATCAGCACCTCATCAGCAAAGACAAAAAATGTGCTTGCCAGGCCCAGAGTAGCAGGGAACATGTCAGGGTGATGTATGGATTGGATGTAAATAGCAGGAATATGAGAAGATGGCAGTCTGCACATGTGCAGCGAGTTTGTCTGAAGCTCACATTCCTTTCCAATTTTCTAAAATTGTAAAAGAAGATACCCCTCTATCATGGGGAGTTCATTCATGGATACAAAAGAAAAAAGGTAAAGACTCAGCAGGATTGCAGGTTATGTGACGACGAATCCTTCAAACCAAATTCATGCAGACGCTGACACATGAGGAGTGAGACACACATGCTCTCTGACATGGGAACATATCTGCACATGCAGCCATCAGGCTGAAAGTGATGACACCGCCGAGCTCGGTTTGAGCCACTGCTGTTATAGACAGGTGGCTGGGCCGGCTATTTACAGTAAAGGCTCCTTCAATGGCCCAGCTCTACTATGTGACCTTCAATAGAGCACTGGCACACTGAAACTCAGCACCATGGTGCACCTTTCACACCATCCGTATCCTCTGCTCTCTACTCTATA
Source organism: Scarus forsteni (assembly GCA_036419115.1). Lineage (NCBI taxonomy): Eukaryota > Metazoa > Chordata > Actinopteri > Labriformes > Labridae > Scarus > Scarus forsteni. Next base: position 12,178,285 of record JAZDUH010000043.1, read on the forward strand.
GCTAACTACTTTATTCCTGTGTCTTATTCCCTTATTCCCACAAGGACTCGCTGACTCCATTTGTATTAGTCTCTAAGAATCACATTAAATGTATCTAATTTTATGTCAGTCTGTAGACCACTGTAACATATATTGCCTTTGTGGTCTAAAACTAGATTAAAAGACAATTGCTAAGACTAGCCATGTCTGAAAACATTGCCTAGTTAGCTTAGCATGAAAACTATTAAACAGACTGTCTCATCCAGACCATAAACAAAATCCACAGTCAAGCTGTGGCTGTAACAGACAGTAATCTATTTGCTTTACTGTGATCTGAGGCAGGTGAGCACATACCACAGGAGTAAACTGGTTTGTCAATATGTGAAGATGTGAAAATTGTCAAACCACTGCACTCAGAATTCAAGGTAACCAACTTTGTGGATGCAAGAAAATGCTCAGATTTCTACTAAAAAATCCACGATTTTGAGTTAAACACAGAATCCAATCATCCCACAACACACTGCAGAAAGATTAGCCTCTGGCAAAATTTGCAAGCTAAGCAAAAACTGGTATGCTAAAAAACAAATTGTAAGCCACATATTAAATGCCTGCTTCATTATTTCCTCTTAAACATGATGAGAAAGTCCCAAAACTTGGTGTTACAATTAATTAAGATCTAGCCTTTAAGAAACACATCACTGCTTTATCAAAAACAGTTCTTTATCCTTTAAAAAATTACTAAATAACTTCAGAACTCCATGCCTAAAATTAACTTTGAAAAACTGCTCCATGCTTTCATATTGAGCAGATTAAAATACTGCAATGCCCTCTGCAAAGAACTTTATAATAAATCAATCAAAAGACTCCAGTTAATCCAGAACAATGCAGGCAGATTTCTGCTAGGATTAAAGAAAGTAGAGCACATTACACCTGAGCTGAAGAGTTTTTAGCGGCTCCCTGTCTTACAGTTTTGTATAAAGCTTCCAATGGTATGGCAGCTCAGTTTTTGTCTGATCTGCTCACTCAATACAGCCCATTTTCACCCCACATATCATCAGGAATGTGCCTTCTGAACATCCCTAAATGAAAAAAAGTCCCATGAAAGTGATTTCACTTATTATGATCCTGTACAATGGAACAAACTGCCTGTAGACTTGAGGTCTGTAGAAACTTTAAATTATTTTAAGAGTGGTCTTAAGACAATACTTTTCTCTGTTGGTTTATTTTCTGGATGCATGTACATGTATTCATACTCTATCGGCACAGTATTTGTCTTTGTTTCTGATGTCATGTTGCATTGCTTTTAATTCTAAACTGTGTTACTTGTTTTCATACTGTCAGGGAATCAAAATTTCTAATCCAGTAAATTTCTGTCCCCTTTGAAAGACCAAACAGATGAATGAATTTTCACCATGTTTAATATATCAGACAGAATTTAAAACAGCATCACAATAACATTCTCTGTAAGAGTTTGGCCGCTGGTTACAGAATAAAAAACAAAGTGTAACATTTGTCCCTATAAGATTTACATAGTTTCATCATAACAGAAAACACCTATATAATCCATGAAGAAATTATTTCCAGCAGTCATCACGTCAACAACAATAAAAACATAGTAGCACTGGTATAAAACACAACGTATACATGCCATATAATAAATTACATTCACTTTGGTATTCAATTACACACTCAATATACCAACTTTTACATTTATTTAACACTGTAAAAAGAAGTGGTGGATGCTAATTGTTCACTATTTTGTTTCAAAGCTACTCAAAGTTTCTTTGGTAAACAATATGAATGGTGAAAACCAGTAAGACAAGTGGGTGGCTGATAACCCTGAGCAAGTAAATGTACCGAGGCAGGATCAGGATGAGCTGGATGAAGACGGGGGCACATCTGTAATGAGGAAAGAGAAAGTGAGTAAGAGGAATGAAACCCTGCAGGTAGGCACAAAAACCACAAACCAACCAGTTAAACAAGCTACTTGAATAAAACAGTACTCTGGCACAGACAGGTAGAGCAGGTAAACATAGGGGCCACTTCACACTCAAGCATCCTCTCAATAAGACAAACAAAAAATAAGAATATGATAACAAAAAGATTCAAGGTCTATAGTAATAACAAAAAAAATAACAGTTTCCAATAATGACAATACAATATTCTTTATTAAAAATTAAAGTGATTTTTGATATCTTCGGAAAAAAGTTGATTGAAAAATGCATAGATTTTGACAGACAGCATATGTATATAGCTTACACCAGAAAATATGATTCAGATATTAATATTCTAAGTTAAAAGCTAAAGTCAAGATGGATTTACTTGGCCAAACATGAAGTTAAAGCCAACTTAAATAGTTTCAATTAATTGGATTGCTTTTCTTAGTATTCATTTAACGGGGGATTTCTAGAAAGGTACTTAGTGATGTTTCACAAACGCTCCTCACAAAATCCATAACCACAAAACATATCCATTAAGTGTTGTAAAAAATATGACTTTTAACAGCCATATATGACTATTCTAGAAATACCTTTGTTCCAATGCCTTTGTTCACAGTATTGTGGAGGCAAGCAAGACTCAAAGACAGTAGCTTAAAGGCTTGTCACGATAGCAAATTTTGCTGGATGATTATAGTCCAAAAAATTATTGACAATAAACAATATTATTGTCAATATCACTATGAAACATTATTTTTTATTAATATAATTATAATATAAGTCATAATAAAATCAGTACACTGTATCAAAAGCAATAAACTTTAATTTCTTAAGAGTATTTAACTGTAATTGGAAGGCCAGGAGCTTTTAAATAAAATAAATGAAACAAACATTATGATAAATTTAACAGACAAAAAAAGAGAAAAAAATGAATGGCAATGAAATGGACTCTCTTTTGGGAAAATTGCATGTAAAAAAAATTATTATATTTATAAATAAATAAATAAATAAAAACCCAGGGGGTGCTGGTTTGGCGGAGGTGTTAGCAACCATGCTCGTCCATTCATACTTCTGCTGGTCAGGGTTCAAATCCAGCCTGTGAGAGTGTCTTCTCCTACTGTCTCACCCTCTTTCACAAACCTTTCCGCTGTATCTCTCCCACCAATAAAGGCACAAAATGCCCCGAAAAATACATTTAAAAAAAGAAAAAATAACCTCCAATAAAAACACACATAACAATAAAAAAAAAGAGTAAAATGGAGTTAAAACAGTTCCTGAATTTTTTGTGAAATGTACTTTCTTCCAGTCAATTCGAACTGTCTGTCAAATCTTTTTAACATTTCCCGAATTGCTGGCTTTTCAACCGTATTGAGGGGCTGCACTTTTTTTTTTGCAATGTTGTGAACGACACTGTCTGTGAGCGTGCACCATTTTGCTCGGTTTAATATATATTTACTTTGCAGACCAAATGCCTCAGTAAGCGCTTATTCATAGGACGAAGGCTCTGCTGCACCTCCCCTTCTTTGTCACTACTACTTTCAAACAATATCAGCATATCGGCTCATCAGTGTTCATGGGCTCACACCTTGTTCATTCTGTTTCAAACCAAAATATTCCCACACTGAGGCTATGGCATCAGGAACCTTAGCTTTCGTGCCATCATTCATATTAGTGTTTGTTTCCTTGTTCTTCTTCATGACGCTCACTACAGCTCTCTGTGTGTACGCAAGAGCGGCCCCACCCTTCCCCCCAAAGATTGTATGACTGACAGATGCTCACTCCACTAAGTCCGCTATATAACCAACACACCCAGGTGCTGAGAAAGTTGCACAGAGTGAACCATATTCTCATCCAGCCTGGTTGGTAGAGAGAGAGGAGGAAAATAAACATGCATGCACGTGTCAATTTATCGAGGCCTGCAAACTTAAAGAGGACGTTTTTATTTATGGGTGCGGTTAATTGATTTATTGATATACATGACAGGCCTAGTTGTTTGTCGTCTTAAAGGGCAACTCCGGTTTTTTGACACCTGGACCTTATTTATAGGTGTGTGCATGCTCATATACTCACTCAGACAAACATCGTGCAGCTCGGAGTCCTGAAGAAGTTATTTAGATCCAACCGATTTAGCCGCACTTAGCGGGGGCCACGGCAAGGGAGCTTCAGCATGGGACATAATCTCTGCAAAATCGCTCGTGTCTACCACTGCCCGGTTTGTCATTGCAGAGAAATCCTCCAGAGTAGTCAGACATATATTCCTGGATAGATCCATACGCTTGTCAGCCGGTTTCAAGTCCCACTCTGAGCAGCTAACACACTCCTCTTCTGTTGCTATAGGCGAACACTGTCCACAAGCGCACCACCAGTTCGCATTGAGTCGTGGACGTGCTCCTGTTTGTTGTTCTCGAGCCAGCTGTTCGTCTCTCTCCCTCCACATTCTTCTTTCATGGAGCTCCTCGTCCGTGTACTCGGGCTCAAACTGGTAAGGACAACCGTCAAAGTAGTCTGACTCTTCGACATCAGATAAATATTCTGCCATGTTGCTCAGCAATGCCAGCAAAAAGTAAATCAGCTGTACCTTTGTGTCGCGCAGCCATGACGTCATCAAAAGTTTGTTTACCAGGTCAGCTGACCCACCTGAAGATGGTAGACGAGCTGACTTTATGATAACACTGGCGATGGATGAAAAAATATAGCCGAAATGAGCGATTTTGCAGAGATTATGTCCCGCGCTGAAGCTCCATTGCCATGGCCCCCGCTAAGTGCGGCTAAATCGGTTGGATCTAAATAACTTCTGAAGGGCTCCAAACTGCACGATGTTTGTCTGAGTGAGTATATGAGCATGCACAAACCTAAAAATAAGGTCCAGGTGTCAAAAAAACGGAGTTGCCCTTTAATGTTTACAACTCCTGAAAATTTGAAATTGACTGGCCAGCCCCATTTAGTGGGGAGCAGGTATCAAATTACCTCTTAATGTAGGAGGAGGTCGGGGAGGTTTGAATGTGCTTCCTTGTGCCAGAGTGTCCACAATCCAGCTGAGAGCATTCGAGCAGTACTCCATCTGAGAGAAGAGGTCACAAGGGTCAAACACTTCTTCATCATTTATCCTGATTCAAAGAAACCCAGGTCTTTTTGGTTGATAAAAAAAGCAAGGCAGTAGACTTCATTTTTCATTCCACACTGCCAAAATAACCCCAGAAATGTTTAAAAAATAATCCAAAACTCAAAAAAAATCCAGCGTTGAGGGAAAAAGTTAAATGATAGAGATTATAGATTGTAGATGTTGACATAATTAAAAGCAAAAATTATCAAAAAAAAGTCCAGTGCAAGATGAAACGTAAAGGATAGTTAATCCTGACAGTTAATCTTGATGTTGAAATAAAGAAAATAAACGTAAATAAGAACTATAACTGCTCTGAGACAAGAAACCTCCACCAAAGCATTTTCAACACTGTAGGGCGAGTTATGAACAAAAATTTGGAAAAATGCCCTATCACATTCTTGAAAAAAATTTGTGTTTCCACAACTGGGTTTAGATCACCACCAAAATCTAATCACTTCTCCCTCGTGCCATGCTCAACACTTACTGAAAATGTAATCAAATTCTGTTCAGAAGTTTTTAAGGTATTTTGCTAACATACACACCAACAAACGCTGGCAAAAATAAAGAAGATAAATGCTGGGGTAATAGTAAAAAAAAGTAAAAAGGGGAAAAGTAAAAATATTAGAGGAGAAAAAGGTTTAAGTGTCAAAGTAAAGTTTAGAATTAAATAATCAAAATGAAAAAAAAACTGATATAAAGAGAATAACAAGTTCAGTCGCTCAAAAAAGTCTATTGTGCAACAAGTCAAAATATCAAACTAGTTTGGTGAAAAATTAACCAATAAATGCAATTAGGGAATACATTTAATATTTTTAATCAAGTTAAATTATTTAATGTGGTTTATTCTTGCTGGATTTCTTATATAGCTTTATGAGCCTTTCAAACTGTAATTCTACAAAGTACTATTTGATAATTACAAAATGATAACCGAAAAACCACGTATTTCTCTTTTGATTTCTTTAACATCTATTTTATTTTATTTTTTCAAATGTTGTTTATTTTTAATGTCATGCCCAAACTGTTCAGAAACCCTCTTTCCAGTAAAAATGTTTAAAATACTGTCAATGATGGGACCAGTGGAAGTCTTAATCATTTACTTATTTCATCAATTTGTGGTAAATGCTATGGACTTAAAAATGATTTCTTGTCTAACCAGCCATTGTTATTGGACGTCTCTGTTTATGAAGTCTACAAGCATGAAGTCACAATTTGCTGTCATCAACCCCTAGTTGTTTCAGACATTAATGTTGGATTTTACAAATTATTTGCTCAAATTAAATGTCTTGAATTTTATTTAAAGCAAAAACTAGAGGACAGACAAAGTGGTTCACATTCACCATTAGCTGAATACTTGGACGTGCAATTATCATAGCAGTTGCGGTAACAAATTAAAAACCTAACAATACATCACCTAATGTTTTCAATAATAATAATTCAATAATTGAACTTTATCAATATAGAAAAAAAGTGTGTTTCTATTTAATTCAAGTGTTCGACTGTTCATTTCCATCTAAATACTGTTGTCAATCTGGGCCTCTTGTTACTCAGTGTCTGGGACTCCAATCACTTATACTAAATGTGACATTAAGTCCATAACCTTTTTTTGCTAAACCATAATTTGGTTTCGTGGCTGAATTTCACAGTAAGGGAGAAAAGCTGGTAAAAGTGGATTCAAGCTACTCAGTTTATTTATGGATTGCTTGCAGCACTAAGAAGGACAGTCACTTCATATCTATTTTTCAGTAATAAACGTAATAGAGTTCAGTTTTGATGAAAAAGCCCTAGAATCAAGACATAAGGCAAGCAGTGGAAGTGGGGGGAGCGTAGAGTGCATCTTTACTCAGCATTTTTTGTTATTGTTTTGACTGATAGCCCCTGGTGTTGGAATTGGCATACAGTGCTTTAAAAAATATTATTGGTTGATTAATAGAGGGTTGCCTTTTGCCACCAAGAGGCATGGCACGCTCCCTCATATCCCATACTGTTGATATCAATATCAGAACACGGAGTTCTAGTTGGCATGGTATTAGTTACCATGTTATATGTGGAGGTGTTGACCTTTATTTAACCTCCCTATGAGCTAAGATTACTCAGCACACATGCCCCTGTAATGTAATGGAAGTATCAAAAATGACAAATATAGCACACATGAGTTATACATGAATTTTACCTCATTCTCCAGAGCCCTCAGCCTGTGGTCAATGTCTCTGCCCTCAGAGAGATGTTTTAGAACACCATCCACTCTAAGAAAAGAAACATTCACACTTAGCATGATAATGACTCACAAATATGTTACTTCACTGCATCAGCATTTGTATGGAGAGTGTTCTTACTTTATAGACATTCGCTTGAGCCTCTCAGAGTCGCTGCTTTTCTGTATTTTGTTCTGGGCTGTCAGAAAATCCTCCTTCTGGATGGTTTCCCATGTTGTTAGTCTGTTAGCAGCTTTTCCTTCTAACTGTAAAACTGGATAACACAATGATTTTTTGATATTATTGTATTTTATATTCCATGATGATTGAAAAGGGGGAAAACCACAATATCTTACACAGCAAAATTTTGATAAACAAGCAGTGGGGATAGAAAAAGATACTGATACAGGGGAGCATTGTCTCAATGACTTTTTTAAAACAACAAAACAGAATTTCGAAAGATAAAATATGATAAGGGTGAAGCTCACACAAAATTAACCTTTCAAGAAAGGGTGGGAAACTGGAGGCCATCTACCATCAAAACATTAGGAATAGAAGTATCAAAGCAGACTGACAGGCAGTGGGACAGTTCAAGAATCAGCCAGCAGGTGGCAGCCAGCGTTAGCCAGCTGGAGACAAATGTGTGCTGATGCAGATAGGACTGTTACAGTCATTTTGAGTGTGGGTTGGGTATTTGATGCTTTACTGTGTATTTAATATAAATGTGTTACCTTGGTCCTGTGCCTTGACATATTTTGATTTGAGTTATGAAAGGGTCAGGGAACTGTGTATTTGTACCAGCTTACATGTTAATGGTTAGATTTGTGGCTCATTATTTGTTTCTATGTTTCAGAACCACACACGCGTGCACTCCTGTATATTGTTGTGAGGCTCTTCACTAAATGTCTAAAGAAAAGTCCTGAGTGTAGTCTGACCAATGTGCCCTGACAGCCACGACTCTCAAAGCAGTCAAATTATGAAGTCCTTACCAACAGCCAGACAAGTTATATATAAGAAAATATCACTGTGATTCCCTGATATTGTTTGCAGATTAACAAATACATTTGTTAAAAAAAACATTGTCCCTTTGACTTCCAAACTAAGAAAATTATTTGCAAAAAATGTTGGTGAAATTGTGTTCCTTCCTCTTCATTCAACAACATTTTAGGTTTTATTTTTCAGATTACTCAACTAAAATATAACCACATATGCAGGTCAACCACCCTGGTTGGCTTGCCCGTTAAGGGTTATCCTTGGCATGAATGGATTTTGTTCATTTCTGCAACAAAATGTTTACTTTTTCATAAGAAAAAATGACAGAGAGCAAAACTTAGATATTTAACAGTTGACCCATTTTTTAAGCAACCACAGATGCATTTTTTTAATCATATTTTTGTTTCCTTCAACTGAATTATGACTGCTAGGAGTGTCTGGAAATGTGTGAAAAGATTTTTTTCTTATTCTGATGTTTGCCCTTATTGCTAGATTTCTGAGGAACTATGCGGCAATGATTCACTTCTGATTTTTTTTCTAGTTTTCAAACAATTACATTCATGTACAGCAGCGTCATCTAATATGTATCGGTGTTACACTGTTAAGAGTGGTGAATACGGAAAACCAAAGATGAGATTTCAGAATTGTAAATACAGTGGAATGGTGGCAAAAAGTCAACCACATGGTAACAATGCCAGTCAAAGGGTTAAACTTACAAAAATATGCGCTAACACTTTACTTAAAGGTCTAGTTTATAATGCATTAAAAGCACATGCATAAGACGTTATAATGCATGTATAATGCTTCATAAGTGTCATTATAATGGTTTATAACCATGTATAAGAACTTGTACCAAGGTTTATAAAGTATTACAAGTGTGGACGTAATGTATTATAATCAAGCCTTTATAATGTGTTATAAAGGCTTTATAATGTAGGCTTTATAAAGCTATAGTCTTTTTAATGTTTTATACCTGCATAGAGTATGCAGGTATAAAACATTATAGAGGCTTGATTATAATACATTATGTCCACACTTGTAATACTTTATAAACCTTGGTACAAGTTCTTATACATGGTTATTCACCATTATAATGACACTTATGAAGCATTATACATGCATTATAACGTCTTATGCATGTGCTTCTAATGCATTATAAATTAGACCTTTAAGTAAAGTGTTACCAAATATACTTTAGGAGGCAGTTAATACTCTGAGGGCTGAGAGTACATCTTTAAATATTTTAACAATATTGCCCTGGCACAGAGGAAAAAATAATGTGGCACTCTTAGTAAGCACAGTTGCCTATCTTTGTTCTGAAAGTGTCCGATATTTTTCAGAAAATCTAATACCATTGAGATTTGTTATTTCGCAATGTCAGTCTATTAGTATTGTTATGGGCTATTTATATACTATTGTTATCTATTCTAGTATACATCATATCGCACATTATTTAAATAATCATATATTGTGTGTTATGGTGTGAAATTGTGTTGTATTATACCGTATTGTGCATTGTCATATTTTATGGCATTATCTACCTGTTATTGAGTCATATCTCATATCTTCTAATATTGTGTACAATCATTTTGTATAGTTCATTATGTTTTTCACTAAATTTCATCAGTCAGGGGTAGTGGTTTGGAGGAATCACCACCTGGTGGTTGCTGGATATACATCCAATCAGATGTTAGAAAAAGTTCCATAGCTGTGGGATGAAGAGCACAATTGGCTGTACTTAATTTTTGAGCTGTGGTTTGTTGGGTTGTGGTGGTGGGCTGTAGCATATCATAATGCAGTATAATGTATGACAATGAAGTAAATCATACTGTATCATACATGTATCACATCACATCATTTTTTAAGGCAGTGGCATAGGGCTGTGGGGCTGGGTGTTTGTGTTTGTGTGGGAGGAAGGGGATATGCATTAGGGGGGCAGTGCCCCAGTACTGCTTTATGTCTAGCAACACCCCTGGCATCTAATAACTTCTTGGGAATAACTATAGGCTTTCATAGCTTTGTCTTCAAACTTACTGCACCGAATTGTGTGTTTCTGTAACGTATCATATTTTGAGTTGTCCCGTCATTCCCATCTTTATTAGCCAGTAACATCATGACAGTAATTAAACTCCACTTCAAATACTGACCAAAGTGATGGATCTTGACTGAAGGCACTTTGCGTATTTTCCTCTTGATGAACAGATTAATGTGAGAAAGGACTATGAAAGGAGGAGCGAGGGAGGGCCTGGAGTGGTACTGAACGATTAGGTTGTAGCGCTGAAACTTCCAGTAGATGTCGCTGTTAGCCTGCACTTCAGAGAAAGTGTTGCTGAAGGGCAGAGAAAAGATAATTTGCAGTGAAAAGAAAGGAGATTGTAGCCATAAACACCGACATATGGACATCCATTTCTCATTCTTTACCTAAACATGGCGATGAGCAGATTGATGAGTAAGATGTTCGTGACCAGCAGATAAACAACCAGCAGAATCACAACCAGCCAGTTGCTGGTTTCAATCCTGCACGGCTCAGCACCATTCTCAACCAGAGACACGTTTTCTTCGCACTGAATGCCCCAGTTTTTTCCCACTGGCAGACACAAAATAGGGGCAAAGTCTGTGAATAGCCTTTTCTATGTGTAGTTGGATAAACATGCTGGGAGGTAAAATAAACAGTAAATGGGACTTTTTGTGGTGAGGGAAAACATGTAGATGCACAAGATAACAAACTTTATTTTTGTCAGTGCATTCAAGCAGTAATTATTTACTTCTGTCTACGAGTGATGCTCAAAATCCTACCATCCATTTCCTCCACAGGAATCTGTCCGAAGATGTGCAAATATGGCCGGTAGAAAACCCGACGAAAGATGCGATCAGGGTTGGGATCATAGGCGTAAAGCAAAGCCTGATTGGCTACTCCATATGCCATGAGCCACACCCCGAGGAAGAACAGAAAGAAGAAAACATCTTTCATCTAAACAGGAGAAAACAAAAGGCAATAATGTGATGATTTTAATCTTTGCTTTATTTACATACAGCACAGTAAATTTCTTTTTTTGTTAGATTTTTCTTCTAATTTGCTCAAAATCGACATGTTTCATCTACTATGAAAAATGTGTTTATGCTGCAGTGAATGCATCTGATGTTAAATCAAAGAATACCTCTCAACTCTGCTCTCCTCTAACACAACAATTATGTTACTATTCCCCAAATAGGGCCCAAATGGTTTCCAGAGAAGGCCCACATTCCTGTCAGGGGGTTCTAGGCAAGGCTAGATAAAAAACAATGCCCATTGTTATGTACCACTGGCAAAATTCTGTGAGGCTACCCTCTAGGTTACCCTATGTCTTATAAATAACTACACCAAACATAACTGCTCAAAGATGAACGGAGGAATGAATGTACAAATAAATAAGTAAATAAATAATTGAACCCTATATGTCCACATATATGGGCTGTTGTTGACTTAAAAAACTAAGTTTTATGTTGTAACACTGTCAGTCGTAGAAACTACCCAATAAGCTGTCCTGTGCTCTTTGCAGAAAATGTTAGATATAAAGTCTTAAATTTAGGGATTTGTTTGTGTCAATTGTTGATTGAAATAATACACAAATTAATGTTATGTTAGTTGTTTTAAAATCAAGGGAAGCTGTGAAGTTGTTTAAGCTAATCTGTGGATGCTGCCATACAGTACACGCCATCTCAAACTTCAGATCAACCATCTCAAAGACAGAGACCATGTTAAGGTTGAGCTTACAGCAATCTGACCAAAAGTGACTCTACGGGGTCCTGTTTGTCCAAAAATGTATAATAAAAATGCTTTCATACAGTGTGAGTCTTAAGGTATATTCAGTTTTTAGAATGAGGCGGTTTATTAAACCAAACTTTAAAAATAAGTATTTAGGCTGTAAAATCTCTGATGTCCACATACAATAATAAAAATACACGGTTTCAAGGAGCCACCCTTACGCTGCACTTGAGGAACTGCAATTTTTTGGCATTTCTGAAATGGCTTCATTTTTCAGCACTGGTGGTTGCAGCTTCCTTGCCCGCAAAGGGTGTTACTGGCCTTCTGTTATTTTTTGCTTATGATTACAAGGTTTAAGAGAAAGAGGCAGGACGAGGGGTTATGTAATCATTTTCATTTGTCAAAGGGGGCAGAGCAGAAAAAGTTTGGGAACCAATGGACTACTGTATATTCCAGTGGAGTAAATCCAGTGATTTCAAGCCACCTTAGAACAGTTTTGGTTGAAAGCTCCCTGATGTCAACATGTACATACTGTGTTTCTGACATATTATCATTAAAATATTTTCTCAGGGGAATTCTTCTTGTCAAGAACTGCTTATCTGCAGATGTTAATTTTGTAAAGTGCACAATAAGATCCACAAATTCCAACAATAACAGATTAAAAGATATTAAAAATGGAAACATGTTTAAATACACATTCGAATTCACTATAAGAATAACCACAAGCAACAGAAATGGTAAAAAAAAAATAACTTGGAAAAATGCCTCTTACCATCTTGCCAAGTATAATTATCTTTGGACCCAGTTGTTTGTGGATGGCAAAAATGTGAATGAGGCGAATGGTAAAGACCATGTAGTCCACACACAGGACATCTCTCCCAAATGCATGTGAATCCTTGAACATCCTGAAAGAAAAGGTGAGGTTTGAGGATTGAGGCAACAGCACCACCCAGTGGTCAACTTGAAAATCATAGTAGATTCTTGACTGAATGTAAACAGTGACAAATTACAGGGCAAATAATATGGAATATGAAAGACTCTTATGCTGTAATGTTGTCATAAAAAGCTTACATATCACAGTTCAATTGGTCTTGATATAAACTGTTGATATACAGAGTATTAGGCCCAGTTCTTATTTTTGTGTTGGCATTTATCACTGTATTCATCACTTCATTGATGTAGTCAAAAAATGCTATTTCAACTCAACAAAAACCATTTGGTAAATAAAAAACAATTTTTTTCTTACCCTACATATTGTCTGCATATTCCTGTACTGTCCACTGAAAACTCACGAAACTGCTTGTTATTGCAAATATAGCTAATCAGCAAACCACATAGCAGCAACTCAATGCATTTGGGGCAGTACGTGGTCAAGTCAACATGCTGTAGTTGCAAAATATGACAACAGAGGATGGAGGAGAATGACTAGAGTGGTTCAAAATACTGGAAAGGCAACTGTAATGAAAATAACCACTCATTAACAACCAAGGCATGCAGAAAACGTTTCTGAATGCACTACACATATTTTGAAGCAAATGCACTACAATAGCAGAAGACTAGACCAAATGCCACTCCTGTCAGCTAAAAATGAGAAACTGAGGCTATAATTTGTACAGACTGACAAAAACTGGACAAAAAGGGGATTTGAAAACTTGTGCCTGGCCTGATGACTCTCAGTTTCTGCTCTGTAGGGGCTAGGTAGCTTCTTGAGGATTGGCACACTAGTCACATTCACACACTGATGTTTTAGCCAACATTTGCCGACAAATAGAGGAACATCGAAACACGTCAAGCTAAGTCAAGCCATGCAGTGCTAAGACAGCGTCAGCCGGCCAGTGTTGATGTTAATTGGGTATGTCAACAAATTTTAGGCATGTTTAAAAATTTCTTGGGGTTGATCTAGTACACTTCTAAATGCCAGAAAGAGTTGACCCCTGCTCTTCTTCGCTACCCAAGCTTTTCCCTGTTGGCAACCTGCTTCGTTCTACTGGTGAACGCCATCTTTCATCCGCTAGGCCAATACCAGCTGCACATGGTGAAATGGCATATGCGTCTGCTCTAAGAAATGTTTGATGAGGGACATCACAATGTGTTGTGCGATTTTCAGCAGCACTCCACAAAGGCCAAAGCTCCCTTCAGTTGTGTGTCCTACCAATGTGAAACATCTGTGTTGGCAAAATTGACCCAGGGAATGTACTTCAACAGAAATGTTTTAGGATTTCTTGGTCAATGTCAGCTACTCTGCACAGATGTGTGAATGCAGCTTTAAAATCAGACCTTGAGATGGAGAAGACGAATAAAGGACTCATTTATGTTGCTCAAAAATTTTACAGTCAGCTTGTCTTTACTCAACATAATGGGAATGGGAATGGGAATTTTAGCATTATGTTTTGGAACTTGCTGTGGGCTACGGGAAAGCAGACAGTGGGCTGCATTTGGCCCCAGAGCCAAAGTTTGGACACCCCCAGCTTAAGAGGTCAAGATGAAAAGCTGTCATTAAATACCTTAAAATGCTATGATTATATTAAAAGTGGATTTTCAGAGAAATACAAAGAACATTCTGAGTAAGTGTTGTTGGTACCTGCAGATTAGTCCTATGATAAACAGAGAGAAGGCAATGAGGTCACCCTTGTTCCACACGTCCTGAATATAGACCCGGATCCTCTGACGCCAAGTCTTTGTCCCCAGAAAGAACGTCTAAGACAAGAAAAGACAATAGGTTAAAACAGGTCATTGAAAGAAATTTTAAACAAAATGTAAAATGTGTAGAATCAATATTGTATTGACAAAAAAGTTTGGACTAAAATGTGATCTAAGTAAATACAGTGATTTCCAGATCCTTTTTATCGAACATCTGATGCATTCAGATCAAGAACTAGATAATCAGTGCTCAAACTGTTCAATGTCATTCCCTATTTCTGCTTCTTTTATTTACAACAGAATCCAAAAATGCTGGTAAATGTTGTTCAGAACATTTACAACAGTCATCGTGTCTGCCAGTGTCAAGGAGAAAACACACATGTGGGTGGAGGCTGTATTGCTGACATAATAAACCCCATGATGTAAAAAACAGGGATTCATTTAATATGTGGGAAAAAAAACAAAACAATGTCATTTATTGGTTTAAACACTGAATACCTTCTTTTGCTGCAGGAGCCACTTGAATATTAGTTGAAAGGATTTGCAGATCACTGGCTTTTTTGAAATGGGGTTTGTGGGTTTCTTATCTCATTAGCTGAGAATGACACATCTGATAGGGGCTAAATGCATTACAGGTACGATCTGAAACGGGTAAGATGTTTCTCTTTGTTCTCACCTCCCTGATTTCCTCACACACGATGGTAAATACCCAGAAGTACAGCACATACTCAGTGATGGCCGGGCCTTCAGGTGGCGGGGGTTTAAAGTCCACCAAGAGCACGTAGGCGAACAGCAGCAGGAAGAGGAAGTACATCAGGACGTTCCCCAAAAATGAAGTGACAGGCGCAAACCAGAACTGACGCCATCTTGACACTATGAATGGACGCTTTGGCAGCCTGGGTGAGCTGGGTATACCTGTACAGAAGAATCATTGGACGGGTTAAGGAACTGGGTTCAGTGAAAGAAGCTCTTTAAAGTGTTAACATACTACCTTTGATGGTTGCTGTCCTGGGTGAGTTTACACCCTGTGTCTCAGCCTCACTGAAACAACAGTAACATACTTGAATGAGTCAAAACACTCAATGAAGAGTTACTTTCTCACTTAAATCTCTCATGTAAGGATTCTTTTTACAACTGAAAGACTAGTGTGCCCTTGATTACTGCATTATTGTGATTTTAAGATGGGAAAATCAGACAAACAAAAGCTGAAAGGACATACATGTGTTTGATGTCTGAGAAAGAGAAGATTGTGGCCCCATAGAGGCTGTCATTGTCCCTGCCCTGACCGTCCTCATTGGGCTTCCCTTCCCCCTCCAGCTGTTGCTCCTCTTGTTTCCTGCAAATCAAGTCATATTATTAATTATCATAATCAAGCATCATACCCAGCTGTTTCAGTTAATGACTGTTTCAACCCACATATGTAAATGATGACCATTAGTGCCTGTTTGGTATTGATGGTTAATCATATTCTGAATTAGGGCTGAATGAAATGGACAAAATTTCATATCTCAATATTCATGTCAGTTATCTCGATGTTAGTACGATACGATATGACTACGGGTTCGGTGAAAACCAAGCGGTGCATTCAAGGCCAATCGTAAAAATGACATTTTTTGTGACTTCCGGAGTTGGACATGCAGGGCGAGCGTGGGGGAAATCTGTATTGTTTATATCGTTGCTTTTTCAATGTTAATATCTTGAATGTTCATATCTCAGTATCAATATGGTAATGATATATCTTTCAGCCCTACTTTGAACATAATCCTACAAAACCCCTGACTTTGAAAAAGATTCTCCCCTCTGCCCCCAAATATACTCAGATCTCTAGATCCCTTTAAAAGTTTGGTTTCAGTCAGCATGTCAGCTATAAGTTCAAGTCAGCAGTGCTTTAACACTGAGCAGGTTCCAACATTCATCTGGCATCACCCCACTTTTATTTGTCAAAGCAATATTGTGTTTTATAAAAAGGACGGTGGCAAAAAAACAGCGAGAAAGGACTACAAAAATGGCCAGGGACCATACTGCAAGCATTTTGTTTGTTTTTGTTTTCTTGGAATCGACTGTTTTATTAATGTGCTATTGATGAATTCAGTATAATTTTCATGTCATATTAGGCAAAAGATTTTAATATAATAAATCAGTTTACTTTCTTTTATAACTTGCACAGGTTTCTGCCAAGACGATTTTTATGTCAGTGACTTTTTAAAAACTTGAAAAAAGACAAACAGCCCAGTACAGTTTTGTTACTTTCACGGTTTAAATTTTTCATCCATCATCTACACTGTTCATCCATTTTGGGGTCGCAGGAGGGGTCGGATTCTCCAGCTGACATTATGTGAAAGGCAAAGTAAACCCTGTACCGGTCAAAAGCAACAAACATACCTAAGAGCAATTTAGAGTCACTAATTGACCTAATAAGGTAATAAGGCACCAACTGACAGGTGAAAGGTAAAAGATATATAAGATGTATCTTTCACCTTTGACCTGTCAATTTGTGACCTTCAGCAATTGACCTAATAAGGTAAATTAGTGGTAGGAAGCCAGAGTGCAAAACATCCATGCCAACATCCATTCTTCACAGAAAGGCCCTAATCAGCATAGGGATTGAACCATCGACGTTCTTGCTGTGAGGTATGCATACTTCCTGCTGCACCACTGTGCCACCCAAGCTAAAATGTTGTTCAAGATTAAATTTCTGCAGTGATGGGAAGTATGTATTTTCCTGTAGCTGATTTGGACCATGTTCTTAGTTGGTTTTGGTGTGAAACAATCTGTTATAATGTGAGGTAAACAAAAGATCATGATAATAATTAAAAGCAAATACGTTTCTGTAATAGCAGAATTTCCCAAATGTAACATTTACAGATCCTAATCCTAGACTACAACAAGACACACAAACACGTAAGAGCCTAACTTTACCTGAAAGAGATGAGGTTGGTGTAGCAGAGGACAGGGCAGAAGAAGGTGAGCAGAAGCTTCCACACCTCTGTGTTTCTCTTCATATCGCCCCACCAAATCTGGGACAGAAGAGACTGAAAGACAGGAGGAGATTTCACTGTCACCATTTTATTCTCACATGATGGCTGAGTTGTTTGAATGATGTTTTATCATGGAGATAATCATTAATTAATTACATAAAAAGTTAAAAAGTGACTCCAAATTCCTTTAAATGTGGGGTGCAAGCTTGGCATGCTTAAATTGGGGTTCATCTGAAAGTTTACATGCATACTTGAGTTGAGCTTCAACAATATGTTAATTAGTCAGTATTACTACTGCCACTGTCCTGGGGTCTGATTTGTAAAGCTTGCCTACGCACAAAACGGGGCCTGAAACTGGCGTACGTCTTTTCCCACACAAAGTTTGTGATCTATAAAAACAAACCTGACCGTAAAATGTGCGCACCGGTAAGCAAACTCTGAACCAGGCGTACGTACATTCTGGAGGCATGGGAAACTGGCGACACAGACGGTGAAGTGGTGAACTGAAGCCTCCAGATACATGTTGATGTCTCTCCAGCATTTTATTTCACTAAATATCAAATTTTACTGACAGATCCACATCATCATAATCATTCTAACTAACTGTTGTATTTGGGCTATAAATAACGGGTGTAATTGGCCGTTTCCTATAAGTCACTTTCATGATGAAAATATACCAAAAAAAAAAAACAAAACTTAAAGTCGGCCACATACATATTTCTTCAACGCTGTCTCGCCTTCATTATCCGGACGGACCTCACAGGACTGGACACTAATGTTTTTGTTGATGTAAAGTTAAAAAGACACAGAAACCTCAGAGCCACCAGTTTTCATGAATATCTATAAATTTATTACCAAGTGCGGTTTTTAGTTGTAATAAAGATGCCTGCGCCAAGACGCACAGAGCGCACAGAGCACACAGAGACACAATTCTCCTCCTCCATCAGCACATCTTCATCAGCTGCACATATTTATTCTGTAAATAATCTAAGTGTGGGGATTAAGTCATCTGACATGATCATTCGGACTACATATCCTCATAATTAGAACAGAGTTTCCCAGGAAAACAATGTGGCCAAAAATTAAAATTTTTTTTGTTTGTTAATCAAAACTTTCATTAATAATAATACTGAGGTAGGGAGACTGCTGACTGACGCGTGCTCTCAGAAAGTATGTAAAGAAGTCAGTGTGGGTCCCGTTAACATGGAAACATTGCAGATATACTTGTGCGTAATGAATTAGGTGGGTGCTTTGGCACAATCGATGCATGAAGCAGTGACGTGGTGTCATTCTCTGATTTTTGTGAAGTTTGTGATCCACTGCTGCAGCAAACTACCGAAGTAGGATGAAGCAATCCTACTCTTCGCCTCGACTTTTAGATCCGACCACTTCTTTTTGATCTCCGACACTGTCCTCGCTGTTGCACTTGCTGCATTAACAGCAGCAGTGACGGACAGCCACTCGCTGCCCTTTCTTTTGTTGGAAATTCCTGTGCTGTGAGACCCGAATAAAAAACCTTTCCGGCCATCCACCTCATCAATGAGGACTTCAATCTCCGTCTCCGAGAAATTCCTTTTTGTGGTTTTCCTTTCGGTCACCATTTTCACACGTAAAGCATATGCTCGACAGGCTTATTTATATACCCAAATATTCATGAGGTGTTTTGCATTGACCATTTATGGTTAATTATGGGCGTGCGAGGGGCGGGATTTGCAGCTTTTCCACGTGCGCACTTCTCCAGGTGGATCCTGATTTATAAATAGAAAATTGCGTGCAGGTGTGCGTGCAAACAGTTTTATAAATCTGAATTTTTTTGTGCGCACGCCATTTCCGGGTTTTTGGCGCACGTACACTTTTAGTCAGGATTCCACGCACTCTTTTATAAATGAGACCCCTGGACATGTGTGGTGCTAGAAGGAGTCCAGCACCACAAAACTCCTGCACATTAATGAGATTTTGAGTACCTTTCAGGGATAAATATCTAAAATAAGGTGTGTGATTAACACATGCATACAAGATTTCAAGTTTGAAAAAAAAAATATATAGAATGCATCTCACGTCGCCCCACTTTTATTTGTTAAAACAATACTGTGTTTTAAAAAAAATATGGTTACTAACAAACTGTAAGAAAGGACTACAAAATTGGCCAGGGACCCTACTGCAAGCATTTCTGATTGTTTTTAATGAACACTTATTCATACACCATAGCTGCAGCCTTGAGGACCAACTTGATCAGGTTATAAGCTTAAGAGGAAATTCTCAGGCAAGAGGTTACAGTCTGATGTTTTACACTGGAAATATTGTAATCACCTCCATGTCAAACCACCATGTTGTAGTTCCATAGGTTCTTAATATTATCTTTTAACTCTCACAGATACTATTAAGCTTAAACTCATGACAGTAAGGTTTGTTCAACAACATTATCACAAAGAACAATATGTGTGATTTTAATAATTTGGTGTCAGATACAGAGTTTATTATCAGCTAAGACCACCGGCACAAAGGCTTCTTAGTCAAGAGAACCTAGCTTCTGCATCGGCCTACATAAATATGCCATCCCTGCACCACTCTATATGCTTGGGGAAAAATTACGTCCACCTTTGCTACAGCGAGGGGCAATGTGCCTTCTTTTTAGATGGCCACTATAGAACTTCTTTCTGTTGTTTCTGAAAACAAGTAAGCGAACACTGAAACTTGTTATCCGAGACGCTAATAGTAAAAAGGCTTTCAGTCTTGTTAATTTTGTACAAACCTTATGCCTTATCCTTAATATGCAAGCTCATGGTGATATTCAGGGGCAGACAACAATATCTCTGCTACGCCAAGCATTTATACTCAACATCCAAGTCAAAGCTTGTCATACAAAGTTCCTACCATGGTATACCTACAAAAGAGTGAATTCGTTTCCAACCCTTAAGTTAAACTTTTTTTTTATTTTTGGGCATTTTTGTGCTTTTATTGAAAGGAGAGAGCGGACAGGCTTGCAAAAGGGGATGAGAGAGAGTAGGGGTACATACTCTGCAAAGTGGCCACAGTAAACCCGGGCTGGCAGAAGTATGTACAGTATATGGATCGTGCCTGCTTGCCTATCACTCCGCCAAACCAGCCCCCTTGGTTTCAACAATGAGAGTTTTGCTTAAGTGCAATCTATGCACATCCTTACCAAAAAAATCTATTGCCTGACTATATTTAACACAAGTTGTCTACTCTTTGCATTTGAGAGAACTGACATCATCAGAGTGTCTCTTTCTTTTATCAATGTCATATCCGTGAAAGTTGTCACACACCTGTACTCCATCATGGCCTAAGAAAAGTCTTGCATCAGCACCCATTCCCATCTGGAGGCAGGTGGTGCCGCCCCAAACAGGAGATTTTCTGATCAGCAGAGTGAAAGAGCGATTCTCATCACTTCGGTAACAGGAGGTGAAGAGATCTGGGGAAAAGAATAGATGTGTTGAAAGACTTTGATAGAAGAAGATTTTGTCTGCGCAACAACTGTACCTTTGGAAAATAGAAAGTGAGACTGGCTACATTAGACACATAAAAAGCGAACAGCCAAGAGAGGCCACATAAAACATACAAAATAAAGTACTTTTTTTACATCAGCCATAATGAATTTAACATTCAGAAATGATTTATTGATGTTCTTACCATGAGCAAGGTTCTCAAACCTCTGAGCGAGCTCTTTCATGGACAGTTTAGTCTCAGTCTCGACCTCCAATTTGGAAAGTTCTCTCAGCATCTTACAGCCACTCAGAGCGCTCAGCACGGACTCTCCAGCCTGAGAGAGAAAGTCATTATCGATTCTGTAGGAGATTTTTGTTTTATCATAATTTTCACTAATGCTTACCATCCTAGTTAAAGTTACTTAAAATTATTTTATTATTTTTGTTTCCAGGTGCAGACTGATACCCGAAATGGGACATCAGCTTATACAGTACCCATTTGGCCACATATGTACTGTAACTGTGTAATGCTGGGAAATATGAACCAAAAAATAAAACTCAATGTACTGTGTCATGTTGTTGATAATGAGTTATCCACTTTCTAAGGACTAACAGTAGTACCACAGGGTTTGGTACATGGTCCACTTCTAATTAGTTTCAACATTCATTCTTTGCTGCAGTTGAGTGCATGTGGAGGAGCACACATTCAGATGTATGCACACGATTCAACCATTTATGTTGTCTGTAAATATTTCGTATTTGCAGGGTTAGACATTTCCTAATATAGGCATTGGAATTTAGCTCAGTTTAATAAAAAATGCAGTGTGTGGCAACTTTTACTTCATACCTGTACTTAAAAACATGAAATGACATGAGATAATTATATTCTAGCACCATAGCAATACAGTGTAGACATGTATTTTATAAATGGTAATAACAAATGTTTGGCCAAAATACTATCATAATGAACTTTGATATGACTTTTGCAAAATTCAAGCAATACTGACACCCATTTGATTATTGCCTTTTTGTCCTTATTATCAAGACTTGTTACATTTTAACTTCTAACCAGCCTCTGAATGAGACAAAAAAATTGGCAACACTTCTGTATGGATTGGTTGTTAAATGTGTGTGATCTTGCACACCATTTTTTCAACAGTAATACACTCTCCATTACTTATTTTATTTATTGGTGGCATCAATATGTGCAAAAATATTGTTGACAGACATGTTAAAATACTTTTAACAAGAGGGAAAAAAGAGCACTGGCTAACTTGTGCAAATAATTTGGCATCTTCAATATACATTATAAACAGGTTGTCAAAATGCATAAACAGGAATTAAACATTTGTTACAAGAATTTAAATTTTTTTTGTTTAATTGTTGGTAATATCATTAAGACCCATCAATGTATTTGCATATTTTGGACAGTCAGTCCTCATTTTGATAACAGTTCTGGTTCTGATTGCACAGAGACGATGGAGCAGGGTCACCAATCCTTTTGAGCCTGATCACTACACAAAAGAGGAGGAATAAGGTGTAGGGCAACTTGTTTGAATCAGTGTTTTTGAGTTATAAAAACTGTGTAAAATTTACCTGAAATTAATTACTTCTGTGCATTTAACATGCTGCATAAGACTCTGTATGTTCACTTTTTTAACTTACTATGACTCCTCAAAATAATTATGAAATGATTAATAAATAATTGAGGCATTCTACAAGCAAACATCTTTATAATTTATTTTTCTGTTATACTTGAATTTAGAGCTGGGCAAAAAAATCGATTAAATCGATTCATTCTAATTATTTTCTGCAGATGATTTAAAAAATAAAAATCAAGATTTTTTTTCTTGCCCTAGTCCAATTGTATGTAGTTGCAATTTTTGAAAAAAAATTACAATTTTCATGATGGTCAGCCTTGTAGGGTTTGCACAAGCACTTTTGTAGGCTTGTATCTGTTATTCAAGTAGATTAAATATTGATCAGAGAGTTTCATGCTATACTGTAAAAATACCTCAGCCTTTTGGTGTTTATGTGGACAAACCTGCCTACATTTATACTACATAATCAAACTTTTATGATCCAGACTTTGACTTTAAGAGGGAAACATTTAGGCAACATAAAGGCAAAACTTGATTTGTTTCGTTTTTATGTCCCTGGGAGTTTTGTTTCCTTTGAGCGAGAAAAAAATCAATTAAAATTGTAAATTGAGCTCTTAGGTCCAGGTCTGTTGATATGTATACGTTTGTATATATGCGTAATTGCCTTTATATGCTTACCCCGGTGTCTTTTGTAGTTTTCCTTTTTAAAACTCACTGAAAATGTATAAATAAAATATTGAAAAAAAAAACTTAAATCAAGTGTTGGGGAAATAATCTGGGATTTTATTTCTAGGCCATATCACCCAGCCCTACTTGAATTATATGCAAGACGTAGGTTTGATTCTTTGTTCAAGTCGCATTATCATCAGTGATGATAGAAGTGTGGCGTCAGCTCATCAACGTAAACTTTGACCTCAGGCAGGTACAAGTATAAAAGAAAATAGACGGTGTTGTCACGACACATTTGTTCTTGATATTGACATATGTGTATTTTTTTATATAAAACATAAAAGTCAAAATTTAAAAATTGCTTTTATTTTGAGCTCTGTGGTGGTAAATTATGCCACTTTTAGAATGCCCCTGCAGGCACCTCAAACACTCCTTTCAGGCTACCATTTGCTTGCGGGCACTGTGTTGGCTACCCCTGCTGTGGAGGAATATCACAGGGAAAACACAAAGGTACATTTTTTTCTGGTTCTCTTACCATTTCCCAGAAGAAGGTGGCCATCTCGCTGCGGTTCTGCAGCACAGCCCAGATGAAGAGAGAAGCCCAGGGGTAGAGACAGCGCTGCCCTCTATAAACACAGTCACCACGCAACAGCTTACTGGCACGCTTTAAAGAGAATATAGAAGTGTTACAGATAAACAGACACATGGTTAATTGTTTTTGTCTTATGGATTCACACATGTTAACGTCATATGTTACATATATTTACATTTTTAAAACACTTAAGCGTACCCGAAGAGCTCTTCTCTTTGATGATATCTGTTCTAATCCCAAAGCGCTGTAGTAAAATGGCTGACAGACATCACCCATCAACAGCTCCAGAACCCCTGAAACCTGAAGGAACAGAGAAAAAAAGAGAAGATATTACAAACACAGTTAGTGCATTCACATACACAGATAAAATGATCAATAGTAACAGTGTTCTAAAAGTGTGTAAAATCACTTAAAATTAATCACTACATGCAAGTCTGTTAATATAATAATAATAATAATAATAATAATAATAATAAGAAGAAGAATAAGAATAAGAAGAATAAGAATAAGAATAAGAATAAGAATAAGAAGAAGAAGAAGAAGAAGAAGAAGAAGAAGAAGAAGAAGAAGAAGAAGAAGAAGAAGAAGAAGAAGAAGAAGAAGAAGAAGAAGAAGAAGAAGAAGAAGAAGAAGAAGAAGAAGGAGAGTAAACAGTGTTGAATTTGAGCTTGTATGACACTTTCCTGGTCTTCCTGACAAAACAACACTTTCACATCACAGGTCAGACCCACCACACTCTCATTCACTCACTGATGGTTGAAGTTGCTGTATCAAATGTCCATCAGTATTAGGCAACGCGTTCACTTTCAAATATCCATTCATATGCCATAGACACAGCAGTAGGGTGGGATTTGATAAGTTGTACTGAGCAGATGCCATTATCAGTTCTGCTTGGTAATTTGATTCTTTAATGACTTCCTTATTGATTCCCTTGGATTCTCTGTGTGGAAGTCAGCCTAGAGCTATTTAGTTTAACAATTTCATCACGTCACTCCTATTCAGAGCTGTGGATGACTATTTTTTAAGTTACTAGTGTTTTAATTCACTAAACATGGTGCAGTAAGCAGCTTTTTGTTGAAGACTGAGCTACAGTTTTGATCATTTGCAAGACATTCAGAACAAAGCTAAAGGAACCAAAGTGAATTATCAAGCAAAAACAGACTAACAATACTGATTTTTTGAAGAAGGTGTTAACGATATTCAACTGAAATTGTTTTTTTTATTCCCATCCTTTTACAGTACTGGAGTTAAGAATTTTCCCTTTGGACACATTATGATAAGACAACCAGAGATAGCCTCAACCTTCCACAATACATATTCTCTAAATTCAGCCATGGGCTTCCAAGTTATATTGTGAATGATTCAATGTTTGCCTTCTTAAAAAAAATTTTAAAAAACATTTGACAAAGTATGATTTCAAGAGACGAATGTGTATGTGCATTCAAAATGTGACTTTTGGTCTTTGACTTTAGCTGATGAAAAGTAAAATTCTTCTAACAGAAAATAAAAATGGATAGATTTTTATATTTTTCGAATAAATCAAACCTGGGGTATCAGTAGTGTTGTGTTTCATTTGCCCAATGTAGAGGCTTTTGTCCTTACACCAGTGCCCAGGTTTAACTGTGCATCCATTTACATTAAACTGGAAAGAGGGAAATGGGAATTTTGTCAAACCCCAGCTCGACACATTCCAGTTTCTAGCTGGTAAAGTTGGGGTAGCTGAAGGACTCTGACAGCGCAGTGGAAAATTCCGACCAAAGGGGGCATTCCCTATAATGTATTTCATTTCCATCATTGACTATCCCAGTAGTGAGATGAACTATAACACACCATAAATCCTGCACATGGTCTTCCTCCAGCATGTCATTTCCTCCCCTCTTACTGCCCTGTTTACTACTCCATTCACCAAAATGGCCACAATAAAGGAACTAAAGTCCAATAACATTTAAAACAATAAAAAAGAATGAAATGACTCCTAAGGCATAAAATTCCACCTCAAACAGGCTGATTTCAGTGTCGGGACCGCTCTGCATGTTCTCTGTGGCCACTTTGGAGGGAGACTCCTGCAGTGATGTTGATGTGACAGGAGCTGTAGTCCCCAGACGCTCCAGCAGGCGTCTCTGCAGCAGCTGGTACAGCACTGTGCTGTCTGCTACAGAGCGGTAAAGGCTCTCCAGCCTGCTGTATGTCAAGTAGTCCAGGATGTTGAGGCCATTCTGGGTGAAGAGACGCACAAACTGGGGTTTGTCATTGACCAGGGCGTCTGTCATGGAGTCCTCCAGATCTTCATACTGTTTCAGAGGATGAATGGTTTGACAATCAGCTCTCTGTGCTGCATTAGGGAAGAATACTTTTGACTTATCAGATATAAAATGAAAGACGGGTTTCATTGCTGTACTCAGTGTACATTCACTTCTGAGAGGATTTATATTTTATGTGACACTTTTCCCTCCTCACCCTCCACTGGATGTCTCCGTTGAAGAGTTCACTCTTTGCTATGTCAACTCTGTTCCATGTGACTGCCAGCTTTAGCTCTTCATTGTAAGGGCTGGCATCTACTGACGCACGGTGTTTGCTTGCTATAAAACGCAGAAACACAAAAATGTAAATACAAAATCTCAATTAATACAATTTATTTCTATCAAGATGTGTCTGTTTGTTTGTATTTATTTACTTTGTTTATTGGTATCAGCTCCAATTTGGCTTTTTGACTTTTTAAGCTCACTCTAAATTCTGTAAATAGGTGCTTTAAAAATCCTTAATTGTTTTCATTCTATTTTAACCCTTTAAGGCCCAGGACCGTAGATTATTGCCAGAAATGTATAATTTTTGGAGATTAAATTTTTATTTCACTTTCTACTAAAATTCTACAAAAATCAAAATGTCCATAAAATTCACATTAAGTGTTTTTGGCAACTGATAATCCATTTGAGGACATTTTTATCATTTATCTGATTGTATTCAGATGGTTTTTTTGTAATTTGTTGATCATATTGAGAAGATAGAGGTACTATAAAAGTGTGTATCAAATATGGTACAATTTGCTTTATAGGATTAATTACCTCCCACCAAAGCTTTGAGCAAGACTGTGTCAAAGTCGTTTGGGCCTTCCTGCTCTCCGTAGTAGATTGTGATGAAGTCTCTATTGTGGTAGATGCTCAGAGTCTGAGGATGTAGAATGAGAAGACAAAAGAGAAGAAAAATAAAATGGCTAAATACATAAAATACATTATCTTATAAAGAAACAACAGTAAGATAAAGTCTGTGACAAGATTTTTGTTGTACTGCCAAAACACACCCTAAGTGTGTTCACATGCATGAAACAGGAAATGCAAATTTAAGGTAATGAATCAGGCAAAACAAATTAAACCATGGGCTGGGGGTTTATCAAAATGCCAAGACAATGTGTAGAACTGAAAGTTGGTAAGAGTGAAATGGCATGGCAGTACAGAGGTCTTCAGGGTGTTTTCTGGTGGAATGACTGGTAGAAACTGAGATCATGTAACATTCACAGAGCATTTTAATGGAAAAGAGACCGTTTTTACTGATGCTGTAAGTATCTTTGAGTTGGAGTGAATATTAGTGACTCCCCAATTTATTTTATTTTGTTTTTGGTTAAGTATTGATTGGTAGACTGCTTTAACAGAGATGATAAAGAGACTGAAGACAGAGGCATTTATGTAAATAATGTCACCATAATCCAAAGCAGATAAAATACAGCCTCAATGTTACATTTTCTGCTTCTCTTCGTTTGCTGATAGGATTCTGGATGTAAGATTTAAATGTGAGTTTTTGATTGCTCAAGTGACTGTGACATTTGAATTCAGGGACTTTTTTCATTGCTGTGTCCTAAAAGTTTTAACAGTGATTTATTTTAGTTTGAGTTAAGAACCAATTTTTATTTGTATGGAGCATGTTTTAACTGATAAAAAGCTTGTTTGAGGGCTTCAATGTCTGAATATATGGTGTTGGCAGCTCAGCAAAACAAAACTGTGTCATCAGTATAAAGGTGTGTTCTACAGTTTGTTATATTTTTATATGTACTTAAAACATAATGGGACCCCAGTATTGAACCTTGAGGTACACCCATTGACAGTGGTAAAAGTGCAGAGTAACGATTGCCTAGAATCACACACTGCTGCCTCTCTGACAGGAAGTCCTTAAGCCATTCATAGGATGCAGAACCAAAGCCAAACAACTCAGCCTACATTGGAGCAGAAAATGGTCAAAAGAATCATAGGCTTTTGTTAAATTAACAAAGAGTGCAGCATATTACTTCCCTTTTCTACAGAAACAGCATCCTTTGTAACAGCAGTAATGGCACTGTGATTAGCTCTGAGCCTGGACTGATGTGGATTTAATACATGATTGCTGGAAAGAAATTATTTGATTTAATTACTGACTAATGATTTTAGGACTTTGTCAAGACAGGACAGTTTAGAAATTGGCCGCCAGTTATTAAGTTCAATTGTGTCCTCTCCCTTATGCAATGAGATTATGTGTGCTGTCTTCAAAACTAGAGTAAAGACCCTAGATGATATGGACAGATTTAATAGATGTGTAACTAACTCAGCATTTAAAGAGGCACAGAATCTGAAAAATCTGCATTAATTCTGTCCTCTCCAGTCCTCTTATGATCTATGGCTTGCATTACCTCTCTGACAATGGGAGAAGTTGCAACAGAGACCCTCATGCTTATCCCTCATCTTTTATCATGTTTAAAGGCAAGGAACAGACATGAGGCACAAAAGATCTTGATCTCCCACCCAAAAAAATTATACACATTCACCCTCTTTGAAAGCTTGCATTGGTGCAGAGTTTAGAAAAAAATGAAAGTCTTTTTAAGGTCACAAGCTTGAGGCTCGTGACCTAGATCACTGAAAAAGTTTCCAGTTCTTTACTGGGTTAGCATGGAAATGGGTGCACAGCTTCGAGGAAAAAATCTTTTTGGTGGCCTTGAAATATTACATTTAAAAGCAACAATTTAACATGGGGCCAAAAGATTCTGACATTTGACCCATGGTCTCAAAAATAGCATGAGTTCATACGGTGAACATTTCTTCCTGGTTAAAAAAAAACAAACTTTTAAGCAGTTTGGGGAAATCCCACTCATAATCAATTGACAAGCATGAGACCAGACAACTTAAAGCTTTGACGTCCAAACTGAAATATGGTCCTCCTTAAGTCAGAGCCGACATTTGTGAGAAGCTTGGAGAAAGCACCCCAAAATGTTGTTGAAGTTTAACTCTCAAAATTTAAGGATGAACTTTGGCGCAATGATCTATAATATATTTAATTAGTTCCTTGTTCAGTCTAAATGGACATTTGTACCGATTTAGACAAAAATACCATGATGCGTTCTTGAAATATAGTGTTCATAAGTGAGGGATGAACTTGAACATAATCTTGCCAGATAATCTGGCAATATTGTTAGTTTATTCACAATTCTGTGATGATTAAAGTATACTTACTTGATCCTGTTTAAAAGAGAACAAATCTTAAAACTGAATTGATTTGAAGACAAAGGGTATTACAAAATAATTATATTGTTCACTATACCATTCTCAATTCTGAGAGCTGTATGTTATAAAAAAGGAGATTGTATTTAATCAGTAACTTGCTAATTAACTGATAGCCAATCACAAGAACAATGAGATGATCTTCTCTTGCTTTGACATCAGTCATTTAAAGAAGGCAGCTCATTGATTTAACTGCAATCTAGGAAGTTTTATCACAGGTAAAAAGAATGCTCTCTGTATAATTTTCAGAGGGGAATCAAGTGCATTCTTTCATCCATCACACTGATTTATTTCATTTAACTTTTATGTGGCTGTGTTTGGAGGAATAATGCAGATTAGGTGAATCCACTGTTCCCAGTCATTTAAGTACCTATTTACCACAAGACACAGGCTGTGGTGGTGGTGGAGCAGATATTTATCATTATTGTCTCCTTATCAGTCCTAGACTCAAGACTAGTTACACTTCTTTTGAAAGCCTTGTTCTGAGCTTATCTCAGACTGATTAAAAAACCTGTAGCCAGTCTGCGATAATTCACTGTCCTCCAGACCCTCATTGTTTATTCTTTTCAAACTTCTCAGAGTTTTTATCAAGTATAGTCCTCAGGCTGTTTGTGAAGCCACCCACCATTTTAACCACACTCTCAACCTTGTTCAGGCATGTGTCCTTGATATCGATGGACTAAAAGTCTTTCCTGAAAATCCTCTACAATCTGAAAATTTATTAGTGACATTTAACAACAGCCTGGCACCAAGCACAACTGTTAGAAATCTTGGGGTACTATTGGTCAGGATTTATCCTTCAAATCCCAGATAAACAAATTTCAAGAGCAGCCTTGTTATCTTCATAACATTCCCAAAATCTCAGAACAATGCTGAAAAGCTAGTCCATGCTTTTATTATCTCTACACTAGATTACTGCCAATGTATTTATCAGGCTGTCCCCTCAAGTCACTAAAGATGTTTCAACTGGTTCAGATATGCTGCAGCAAGTGTACCGACTAGAATAAGAGAATAGATCACATTACTACTGTATTAGCTTCTTTGCATTCTTCCCATAAATTAAAGAACAGAAGCCCTCAGTGGGCAGTGCCATCAGTCTCCAGAAGCAGTATGGGAGGTAGAGCCTTCAGTTATCAGGCTCCTCTTCTCTGGAAACATTTACTGACCACTGTTCAGGAGGCAGACCTGCTCTCTACCTTTAAGGTTAGACCTCAAACATTCTGTTGTTAAAGTTTTTGGTTAAGGCTGGCTCAGGCCTGGACCAGCCTGGCCTGGGAAGCCTGGGTGTGGATGGCCTGCTGCTGTGAACCTCTGAAGCTTCAATTACAACAATTAGAATTATTTGAATATTTGGCCTTTTCTTCATCCGAATTTCTGGCTTTGACTTCAGAAAAATCAACAAAATTAAATACATGGCAGTTACTGCAAACAGCACACATACGTATATATTAGTATGGTCTTGACAAACAATTATGAATGACCTACCGCCGTTGAGCTGCTCAGCTCCAAGTGCTTTAAGCATCAACAGAATAACATCGTTTAATATTAATCCATACTTTCAGACCAGTTAAACCCAATTTAATGGCAGTTCAACTAGGTGTTGCTATCAACATCATTCTCCTTTGTCACACAAAGCCTGCTTATTGTGCTGTTGCGGCTGACTAAACTGCAGCTTGTTAAGACATGGGAGAAAGTGAGTAACAGTTAGTCATTTAATCTGGGAGAGGCACGAGAAAACCCTGAGGGTGAAGTAAAAGAGGAGGCATAAGAACTTTTCTCTGCTCTATTTATAAAATTAATTAGAATTTATGGAAATATAATAGCCTAAAGAACCCATGCAGTAGAGAAAAACATTACAGCAAAGTTACAGTTATATGGCCTTTAACAATGTAGGGTAATTGAATTATTTGATCATGATTTATTGTTGAATTTTAATGGTTACTCATGATGAATAAGTGTTCTACTTGCAAGTTTTAAACTGTACTATTTGTATCTCAACAACATTTTAAGGACCTTGGAATTGTTAGGAATGCAAAGAAATGTGCTAAAAATTAGGGACTTTTAGACTGATTGATTTATGCTGTGCTGAAGCATTTAATTTGCGTGCATTTGCTGTGTGTCAGCTCCAGCTAGTGCCACTAAAGCTTTCACACCAGGCGTATACATATCTTGTGATCACTGTTTGTCAGTGCTTTTTAATCTCGTCCCAAATTCTATTGCTGATATATTTGTCATACATGTTATTTTGGTTACACTGAGTACAAAAAAAATATGTGACCATATTGGCATGGACTAAGACACAATCGAAAATATGCACATAGAGGATCTTGAGGAAAAATCAAAAATTGTAAATCCCTACCCCTTCTACATGCATCAGGGGAAAATCTGTAACAAACTTGTGTCATGTCGGCCTCTGCTGTAATATATGTCAATATTTACCCTTTTAAACTGTTTAATATAGACAATCTTCCTGCTGACCTTGCTAACGTGAGAGGCCATCTAACAGGTTGTAGGCTGAAACAAATGTGCAGTTCTGCTAATTCAGTTGCTTGTAAATGAACTTTGATTTACCAAAAACAACTAAATAGTTTACCATTACTGTGATTTTTAGTCATGCATGTTTCTGGGGTTAATCTAATCAGGATTAATGGTTAATGACAACAGACGCTTTTGTGATAGCCCATTAAAATAAAACTGAACCTTGAACCTCAGGGCATTCAAAAAAAAGAGTGAGATAACACACCAAGATTGTTTCTCAGGCTCTTGAATTTTAACTGTACATGTTACCAAGAGCTGCTGAAAACTACGTTTCTAACTATCTCAGGTGCTAAGATCTTTAACATCTAATCCACACTGACCCGTTCAACTAGTTTGTCCAGCTCTTCTTCAGAAGGGAAATGCTTCTTAACCCGCTCTGCCACTCTGTCCCTCAGATCAACACTGGGAGCCACTTCTACGTCTCCCTCGCCTGAGGACTGCACCACCCCTGGGGTCGAGGACAGATTCTCGAGGACGTCGCTGAGGAAGTCTGCCAGGCCCCCTGAGCCCGCCAGCACCAACCAAGGCATGGAATTCTTCAAGGACAGATCCACTCTCTGAACGGAAATAAAGAAAAGGGCTCTTATTTGTGAAAGGTTATGACAATAAACTTCACTTTTTAATTGCAGCTGAATCACATTAATTTAGACCCAGGAAGTATGTTAAGTTTTTAAAGATTAATTAGTGTGCTTTAAAACATGACTTAGGGTAAGACAATATTGTGTTTATCAAAATTATTTATGTTAATCCAAAAAAGTACACAGGTAAATATATGCAAGGCCTTATGCTTAATTGAAAAAATTTATTATTGTATTAATAAAAAATATTTTTATTAATACAATGTTATGATACTCAACTGTATATACTTACTGATTACAAGTTTGTCTATTTGACATTTTGGTCTAAATGAAGACTTGTTATTTGGTATATTTAAATTTGGAGGCTCCATACTGTAACAGAAATTCAACAATATTGATACATATTTGATACAACAGCAACAATAATTTAAGTCATGAAGATTTAGTTATGCGTATTTCACTGTTTCTGTATAATCAAACTGAAGTCGAAACTCTATAAACTGAGTCAATTATACAAACGCACAACTCCTCACCAGCTTCTTTCCAATATACTGCACAATATAACTAAATATGGCCCTCAAGATAATTTCATATATTCATTTTTTATGGGCCTCTGTTAAATAGCACTGTCATCACTCATAGGGCAATTTCCACAATTCACTTTAACAACTGAAATGTAGGTCAAGAACAGTGCACTGACTTCTCTCATTGCTTTAATATCACACTGATCAGCGGTCAGTGTGATATTAAAGCTGTTAATCTCTACATTTCGACTAAAACAAATTCATCTTCAGCTTGTTTAATAAATACTAGGGCTGGGTATTGACTCAGATTTTCTGGATCGATTCGATTTGATATTCCAAGGTCTCAAATCGATTCGATTCACGATTCAATTCGATATTTATTCAGTCTGGGATATCTCAGTTAAAATAGTGCTGTAAATTTAAAAAGTGACTTTTTGCACTGGTGAATTAGTTTTATTATTTTACTTTAATAACTGAACCTAATGCAGTTACATTAAATTAATGCATATTCTGCAAATGACTTGTTTTTTGTCCAACTCGCACATCCAATGAACAAAAAACTACCCAAGTTAAAGGCTCGATCTTTGGATTTATGGATTGATTATGAACCATTTAAATGAAGATCGATTAAGTCGATTAAATTGATTTTTTAATCTCAGCGCTAGTAAATACTGATCCTGTTTGGCTCACATATAGACTGTGTTTTTAATTTTTGCATCCTCAGTGGTTGAGTATGACAACTCTGCTGTAAATGATTGAAAGAATGGAAATTAAATCATTTTCAAGCACATGAGAAAACATATATAATAGAATATATTTAATAACCTCAAATGAGGCAATGTTGCCATTTTTTAGTACAATTAGTAAGATTCTCTCTATTACTCTGTGTCTAATCATTTTAAAACAAGGTTTCA
Organism: Scarus forsteni; assembly: GCA_036419115.1. Taxonomy (NCBI): domain Eukaryota; kingdom Metazoa; phylum Chordata; class Actinopteri; order Labriformes; family Labridae; genus Scarus; species Scarus forsteni. The sequence goes on from JAZDUH010000043.1 coordinate 12,212,233, forward strand.
TATAGGGAGTTGGCCTTTGGTCATCATACTCCAGCAGTAATTTTAAAATAAATCTGCCATGACCCTACCTCCAGCAAGCTTGTGTCCCCTGATATCAGCATACAGAGAACTGGAATATCAATGCTCCCACTGCCTGCAAAGCAAATAGAAAATATTAACATTTCCACATCTAATCCTGGAGCTTATAGAGCAAGAGCAGGGTGATGGCAAAACACAGAAACATTACCAAGCTACCTTGCTGACAAATCTCAGCTTGATTTCACATGCCTAGTGTTTGACTTTCTGACACATGCAGCAGCATGCAAAAGCTCTCCTCCAGTGGATGCCACAGGACCATATTTTATCATAGACATTAATAAAAGATTACAACAAGAGGGACTGATATTTAAACCAGGGCACACTCTTAAAAATAAGAAGCTAACAGATTTGAAGCAGTTGGTTTCACTAATGTTTAGTTTAGATTGCTGCTCTTTTTGTACTTATTTTCAGATGTTCATCACTTTGGACAAAAGTGCCTGCTAAATGCCATGGTGACACTGTAACATTGTATATTTCTTTTAGTCACACAAATCTGATGTATGAAGTGGCCTATTTTCTTTGCTTATTAATGTCATTTGTGTTATCTAGGGCTGTCTGATAGCCAACTTCAGTAACTCTGATTAAATGCTTAATTTGGGCAGTTAAATATGATAAATCACATTCAATGTTGTGGTTAGAATGCTATCATTTTGTGTTTAAAGACATCTTTAAGTTGAACAACGACTAAGTGAAGCAATTCTTACAAGTTTGTTAATATGTAAATCAAATTAATGCAAGGACATAAACTTTATGGCCTGATTTATGATTTACTGTTTTATTATTTCTTCATAGCTGCACCTAGAGACAACTTTAATAACGAATCCTAAGAAAAATAATTTCTAACTGTGCTACACACTAAAGCATATTCAGATAATGAATATACAAAATTACATACTGAAAGGTATTTATCATCAGGTATTTTAAAAGCCTTTACAGTTTTGTCATTGAAAGGAGCAGAAGAATTCTTGTTTTCTACCATTGTTAAAGTGTGGAGATGCCAAAACAAGTATTTCTCAGCTGAAGTTCTGATTAGTTGGCTTAACTACAGTGAGCATAAAAGGACAAAACAAAACACAGTTAACGTGATAGAAAATATTTTATTTATTATGGCTGGGCCCAAATCTCATTACAAGTTTTGTCCTAATGCCAACAGTTCAAATTTAGTTGTCTCATCTCTTACCCCAGATGCCTGTTCGTTGATGAGAGATGTAGTCCTCCAGTTTAGCCCTGAACCCCATCTCTCCTCCTCTGCGCCCCACGCTCCCATCGTCCACCAGCAGGAATGCCTGGTAGTTGTTGTCAAGGCAACAGGAGCCTCTGGTCGTGTTCTGGACATAGTATTTAGCTGGAAAGCTGCCCTGTAGGTGGAGGAATCCAAAGAAAAGACGACTTAGTATTATTTTTCTGTCTTTTAACAGGAGATTATCACTTTTGGGATGCTGAATGCCTCTCCTAATAATCATAGTCAGTGGTTGTCTCTACAACCTGAGGATCGATCAGCTGCTGCCTGTTGTGCACGAGGCCCCAGGGTGCAATGCCCAGTGCGACCACCTTGTTGAGGGAAACAGATGAGGCTGCAGTAGCATGGTCCCTCACCGCCTCACCAACACACCTGCCAACACCCTCACGCAGACCTGCTGTCAGGATCCAAGCTCCTGAGTGGACGAGACAGGGAGAAGAGAAGTGAAACAGTCTGTTGGTTTGATCACAGAGAACAGCAATACCTGGTTATCACTGCAAGTCTGAATCAGGACAGGACAATATTTATAGACTTAGCTGACATGAGGAACACGTTTCCATGTGGGATGATTAATATGATCTCTCAAAATGCTAACTTAGTAAAACTGAGTGGAATAAAAACAAAATCTGAAGGTGACATGTTCTGATATATTTGGCTGTTTACACTGAGCAAGTGTCTATTAAGCAAAGAATTAATTTATGCTGAATAAAACATGAAGTTTATGCGTCTCTGTAGAGGATCAGGTGCAGATCTTTTTCCCTCTCCTTTAGAAACACTTGGATATGAGGGGGCATGAAGGAAACTGCAGGCTGTGATAATGAACTCTGCACTGACTTGCTGCCCAAATAATGACTGATGGAAGAGGACAGGAGGATTTACAGACTGTTGAGCAGCCTTTCAAACAGTCATGGCCTCCAATTGTGACAAGCAGCAACTAGAAAAGCACTCAGAGAGCGCAGACCTCCGCCAGCGCCACAGTCCTCAGCCATATTGTCATTTTGACCATAAATATTAGTCCTACCTTTATTTCATCAAAATATTTAGATTCCTTGACCATGAAAACATACCATTAGCAACTGGATTCATAATGATATCTATTTTAGTTCAGTTGTTATTCACCGAAACCACATTTTTTGCCATGGCGGCCAGACGCTGATCCGAATAAACACCAAAATCGAATCAGTTCTTCCTTTTCCCATGCTGAACATTTCCTGAAAATTTCATCAAAATCCATCCATTACTTTTTGAGTTATTTTGTTCACAGACGGACGGACGAACAGACAAACAAACTCTCCCGAAAACATAACCTCCTTGGCAGAGATAAATATACTTTAGGTTAGAGGCTGTACAGCTATGATATAATAAACCCTAGAAAGTGAAAAGAAGAGCATTTTAAGGGACATTTTTAAAGGGGCAAAGATCATTTCTCCATGAACTGATAAGTAAAACTTGTCATATCCTCCCCAATCCCCTGCTAACAACAATAAAACAAAAAAAATTCATTTTGCAGGAGAAGGGACCTTAAAGGAATAAAACCAGAGTATCCAAATGAACACTGGAGAAAAACAAACGTGATAAAAACAGAAACTTCCCCATCACAAAAGAGGAAGTTGTAAGGCTGTATCACTGAAAATTTTGTGTCACAGCTGTGGAGAGATGTAAACTTAACACTAAGTCATGAAAAAGGAAGCGTGCATCCTTTCTGTGTGAGAAACTAAATTTTTTTGTAGTTCTGCTCCGTCTGCACTGTTCATTTATGTCATGTTTATTTTGCAGTCTCTATATGATAGCTCATGCATGGATATAAACTCAAGTGCTGAAAAGTGAAGCCAGTAATGAAGTTCCTCCAGTGTCAACTTTAAGATTTCTGCAGAAGAACACCCATCCATATTTCAGCAAATTGCTCATTTTTACAATAAAAATAAACTTCATCTAACTTCACATAATGGATGGACCGTTCAATATGGTCAATCTGGGAAACAGCCCATAGAAAGTGTTTGGGAATTGTTAGAACCCTTCATTGGAATATCTGGCAGGTGATAGGACAATCATAGGGCCCTGAAAAATCCACAATCACGGAATCGCAAACGGAATCACAGAATTAGGAATTAAACGTGGAATTCAATATAAACATTGGAGTATCACTGAAGTGGCCAACATTTTACATAAAAAGCGTTTTTTTTTTCCATACTAAAAAGGAATGTATCTCTTGGGAAAATGCCCCGAGGGGGGCACGGATGCTACGGACAATACATGCTTCACTTCCTCCCCCTCCTTCCTCCCTCATTAATGTCAACATGTCACAGAGGCCGTCTGAGACATCGGCTGACCCTGAGTTCATACCCAAAAGTCAGGCTGCCATTCACTTTTAATGAACCATAAGAATATATAATAAGAATAATGTAAGAATGGGGAAAATTGGAAAAAATGAAATTAATAAGTATCTGGAGTCTTGCAGTCCATGATACAAACACGTGTGGCTTGTGTAAACAAGCACATTACCACTTGTAATCCTTTATCATGACTTGCAGCACCTCTTTAAAGTTTATGATAAGACTGCATCCTTATTCAATAAAATGTTTAATATTCAATACTCAAGCCAGTGTTCTAAGTAATAATACAGACTTTTTAGAGGTCTTATGTCCTGGTGTACTTGATTATTAACATCCTGATTTGGGTGTCTATTAAACAAGTCGAATTACTACATCTCTGTAGTGGTTCAAGTGAAGCTTATTCCCTCTAATTAGTAAACGTAGACAAGGTTTTCTTCATGTTACCTGATCAAGTTAGTGCTCACGGCAATGTGAATGAAGCAGCAGTTATCCAAGACAAATACAAATGGTTGCATTTAATATTCATTTTGTTGTCACTTGTTGCAGTTTCTTTTAAGTGACACAGTAGCACCTTAAAAGCCATAAGTGGGGCATTTCTGGACTTATTTTGAGTTTTAAACATTTCTAATGATGTGAATGTGTGTGTTTCCCAATAAAAACATACTAAAAATCCCCAGATCTTCATACAAGGAAACTGGAAGGGCTAAATTGCAAACCAACTTGCACTGTACTGCATCACTGTGTTAATTCAAAGTCCACTGTCTTCAAATGATCTGCCCAGCAGGTGGAGTACCCACCCGTTGGTCTTAATCTTATACTTCCAAGAACTGCAACTGTTGTCCTGCAGCCTCTGCAGCTGCACCACAACCAGCCCCCCTTTAAAATACCACAAGAATTGTGGCCAAATGATTTACCCAAAAATGTAGACCAATGCTGTTTCTAATGTTCATATATGCATTTTAAATGAATGAAATTGTTGTTTATTTGCTTTATATACTTACTTAGTCTTTCACAATGAAGATTGGAGTGTCAGAATGATAAAGGTTAACAAAATAAAAATGGAAAAGGGAAATCACTGGGGAGATATTGCTGGGACTATCATCAGTAACATTTATATTTACAGTAACAACATGTGTCTGAAATTAACATTCCCAAAGCCTTAAATCAGATCATTTTCAATTCTGCAGAAAATGGCAAAGAGTTTAGGGCCTCAATGCAGGTAAATGTATGTTTCTTAACAATTGTAGGTAAATACATGAGCACTAAATCGCTTTAAAAAATATTTTTCGAATTTCATGGCATTTTAAAATAATTAGATTTGTAATACATTTCACCAAATTAGCTCAATTAAATGCACTGAAACAGGTTTAATGCAAGAATACTACCTTGTTTGAGCATGTCAAAAAAATTGCTTGGTCAGTTCCTTTCCTTTATTAATCCTCCAGGTTTTTTCTACCAGTCATAAGTTAATTTTAGACCCTAGTAATTACTACTTGTCCTGTTTGTCGGTTCTGATCGGTTCTTTTTTATTTTCTTTCATAACAAAACCCTTAAAGTGTGTTCGTTTAAGCACATATGCTAATAGACAGAAATTTTCCTATGTCAACTTACATTATGCTGCCTTATGCTGCTTGAATGTGAAAAACAACCCACCTGTTTTTCAGCGCAGTATTTTGTTCCTAATAACAGTTTGTTCTGGGGCAGAGTCATGGCAGCCTGTTGTCTGAATGTTACTACTTGTGTCTGACTACCTTTGATCTGTGTCCTCTGAGAAAACTGAACAGTAAAAACTGACCTCAGCTGTGGGGAAAGATCAGTATCGCCGTATGCCACCTGTTCTTGGCACAGTAGCTGAGAGGAAATGGCCATTGTGGTTCCAAATTAGGACCCACCCCTGTGGGAGTTGTTACACTAATACATTCTGTAACAGCTGTATTTTTCTGAGCAAAACCACAATGACTCAGTCTTCCATTTTCCAATTACCGGTTGATTCATAATTAAAGGCTTTCACTCAGTTTCTAAGAAATGTTTTGAAGTTCAGGGGATAAAATAAAGAAGAGAAATCAAGTATTAGAGGAAATAACTACCTAAAATGGAGAATAAGAATATGTAAGAATATTAGGGGTGGGGGAAAAATTGATTAGCATAAGTATCTGGATTTTCTGTTTGACAATTTTTAAATAGATTGTTTTGTCCAAAAATTGATTTTTTGCCAAATTTAAATGCTTCAATTTAGTATGTGTTGATAAGCCACTTTTAAATGCAGTCCCGGCTTTTGAAGAGCAAGTATAAACAACTGGTTAAAATATATTGCTGAATAAATCATAAAAACGGACTCACATGTGAGGTGAATTTTTCCTGATATAGTCTGTAGGCATCATCATTGTTCATCTTTTTCTCTGGTGTTAAAAAAGCTAACTGAAGATTGCATAAATCAGCAATATCATAGTAGTATTGCAATTTAAATCGAATCAGCACCTAAAAAATTGTAAAAAATCAAATCAGGAGAAAAGCGTATCAGCCCTGAAGAATATGTGTATTTGTATTTGAAAGTCAGCATTATGACATTTAAGCAATTTCACATGCATGGCTATAAAGACATTAAGGAATGTGTGGACGAACTGCAATCACCTGTCTTTAATCAAGACTCTTGACAATCTAACACCTACTAAATGTTATGGGAGAATTTTCCACTGGTTATAAAAAAATGAATATATAGTGGTGTCTCTTTGCAAGCTATAAACAAACTCATGATCTCCTCGTCATTACCTCAAAAACCTGCTGCAGGGTAGATTTCATAGGAAGCATTAGCAGTATGAAAAACAGTACTTACAAGACGCATTATGAGCTACTGTATATGCTTGTTACATGGGCTTTTCCACTAGTTTTTAACATTTCTTTAAGGCAAGCAAACATTCTTGAATTTAGTATGGACCTGGCAAAGAAATAATTTAACATCAGTGAAACAGTTTTTTATAAATCATAGCCTTCACATAAAGTATTCCTCAGCTCACTGAAACTGCAATAATATAACAGGCAGTGTCTGTGGGTTTCAAAAGCAGATATCTTTAGCTTGCCTTTTGTTTTCTGAAGTGTTTACCTGTGCTTTGTGAGGCTTTCACCAGTCCCTGCCTGAGCACCTCCCGCACCCATGTCTTCACCTTTGTCCTGCCTTCTCCACCCACAACAGATACCACCAGGTTTGGCGAGGGGAGACCCCAGTGGGCCGTCATCAGGGTGTAGACCATGGACGGGGGTGTATCCCATGACAGACGCAGGAACTGAAATCCATAAGAGGTCAAACAGACTTTGAATGATACAGACAGAACTAACACTGATCTGAACTTACAAACCTGTCAGTTGAAAACAAAAATGTGATCATTTAAGTTAGAGCAGGGATGCGGCAAAAGTTAAGTCTTGCTGTTTTGAAGCCAAATGGGAAAACACTGCACATACCAAAATTTGAATTATATATAAATTCTTTGTAGAAAAAAAAAACACAATTAGTTTTTAAGTAATATACCAAATAACACATATTATGGGGCAGTTTTAGAGTGCATAAAAACAAATACAGTCTAAACCCCAAACCCCAACAAAACGAAATTGAGACATTGCGTAATACACATAAAAGCAGAATACAATGATTTGCAAAACTGTTTGTGGTGTATTCCAATCACAGGAATACACCACAAACACAAGATATGTCATGTTCAACTGATACACTGATTTTTCTTTTTTGCAAATATTCACTCATTTTGAATCTGATGCCAACAACATGTTCCAAAAAAGCAGGGACAGGGGCCATGGGTACATCAACTTTCTTTTTAACCACACTTAATAAGTGTTTGGGAACTGAGGACACAAATTGCTGAAACTTAATAAGTGGAAATCTTTCCCATTCCTGCTGGATGTATGACTTCAGCTACTCAACAGTGCGTGTCTCCATTGTGTTATTTTGTGCTTTGTTATGCCAATCCCATCACATTTTCAATGGGTCTGGACTGCAGGCAGGTCAGTCTACTACCCACACTCTTCTACTACAAAGCCACGCAGTTTTAACATGTGGCGAGTGTGGCATGACAGGGTCTCACTCAAATAAGCAGGGACATCCCTGAAAAAGACAGTGCTTGCATAGCAGCAAATGTTGCCTCAAAACTTGTATGTACTTGTCAGTTTTTATGGTGCCTTCACAGATATGCACTTTACCCATGCCATGGGCAATATGTATTACATTCTCATACACCACAGAAGCTAGCTTTTGAACTTTGTGCTGACAATAACATAGACGGTGCTTTTCCTCTTTTGCCTGGAGGACACAATGTCCATGAATTCCCAAAACAATTTGATATGTGGACTTGTCAGACATCCATTTGACTATTTGCTAAAGCAGTCTTACGTTGACCCAGTCTTAGCTTTTCTGGGGCATGATGCAGGTATCAAATCCAAAAGGAGTGAAAATTTGACAAAAACAGTGAAGAAATTTGAACATTAAATATCTTGTCTGTTTAAAGTGTGAAAATGAAATTTTGTTGAAAATGATCTGAAAATCGTTGTATACTGTATATTTTTAGAGTTATAAAAATGTCCCAACTACACTGAAATCAAAGTTTGTAAATGGTACAAAAACATTAAAAAAACAAAAAGCATGCTTCTTAAGATGTTAAACTCTCCCTTATTTTGACAAGCTGTAACATCGAAAAGTCATAAAAAACCACTGATCTCCAGTCAAACTTTTAACCAAAAAAAGGGAAAAGCTATTCAAATTTTTTGCAATTTCAAAAAAATCTGAGACTGTGTTAAAGGTGTTTGCCTGCAGTCTTTTTGAAAAAAAAATCACCCAATATCAATGTTTAAGACTTCTATTCTTGTTGCCATGGTCTCACAAAGATATCAAAATACTACATATTTTCAGAACATACTACAAGTGTGTCTTAAAGAAAATAAAAACTAAATAATATACTATTTAGACATTTTTAAACATACTATATTGTTGACAATGTGCCATTACACCCTAAAGACTCAATTTTCTCTTCTCCAATATAAAATATAAAAATGTTGCATTATAGAAAATTTATTAGGCAAACAAAAAGGCCACCCACATAGCTGTGCCTTTTGCTGGCACCTGCAAACTGCAACTCTCCAAAAGCATCAGTCGGGTACTCCGAGGAGTGCTGGGCGCTGTCCCAGTGGTTGACAATCGCTGTGCTGAAGTAGTCGCCCAAAGCCACAGAGGCATGGGTGTCTCTAGTATCCCCACACTGACACAGAGCACCATTACTGAGAGAGAAGAGGTGATAACATGTGAAAACATGATTGCTCTCCTTTGTTTCATCACAACAGCAAACACACTGCTATCACAGAGGAATGTGCTTCACAGTACCTGAAAGAGTCCTCCACAAAGGTGGTGCACACTCTCTTCTTGATGATTTTGGGGATCCAGCTCTGAAAATGTTTTGAGCAGGTTAATAAACAGAATAAATCCACAAGTAGATCAAGTTAAAAGGGTGCTTGTTCCTACCCAATTACGCCTGGAAATCATTAGGCTGAAGGGTGTAGTAAACCGCCAGAATGAGAAATGTTGACTTTGGCTCGAAGAGAAACCTGGTGATACTTTGGCGAGGTATGCTGTGATTTTACATCTGACTGTGACTTCTGAGTAGGTGCTGTAACTTCAGCTCCAGTTTATTGCTATGTGTGTGAAATCTGGGAGCATGAGTGTGTGTTGACATGTTTGCAGTGTGCGCGGGAGTTACCACTCAACACAGGTATCACAAAGTGCATACAGCACATTCTGCAGTGCAAAGGCAAACAAAGGAGCCTCAGTTGACTCTTAGAGGCTTGAATGTCTCTTTAGATCTTAGATAATAAAGAAAAGGCATCAATTGGTTGAGCCTCAGGATCCAGATCAGCCTTATTGATAATGAAGCATACTTGCGTTAATAAAACATCATTTAATGCAATTTCTATTTCATTAAGAAGTTAATAGCTGGCTGGTATCCGTCTCACTAAGCAACTTGACAGAAACATGACACCTATAAATTGATTTGTTTTGGTTAATGATAAAAAATTTTCTTTTTGCCTAAAATTATTTTTTAAAAGCCATTTCTAATTATCAAAAGGACTTTATAATTATTACACTGCTTGTATTTCTTCTATTCTAAAAAAAGTAGCCTGGTGTACTACTGTAGAAAATCAATGATTTGACCCACTCTGTTGTGATATTGAATCACACTGCATCGTGAGACTAATGAAGATGCACAGCCTTACTATCTGGTAAAACAAAATCCCGAAACCAGACAGATCCCACCACGATGCACGAGAGAGCGCCACAGGAAGTCCTGCCTGCCTGTGGCCAACAGACTTTATAACCCCTCCCTCTATATCACTGCTCCATGAGGTCCTGGAGAAAAAAAACATTTTTCACTGACTTACACCTCTGATATTTGTCAATAAGTAGATATGCAATAGCTTTATTGTCTAACTGTACCTTACTGTCAAACTTTGCGTTTTGAAAAACAGTGCTGTCATACTTATGTCCATATTCTAAATATAGTAAGTATCAATAGTGCAAATTCCTTAGCCTTATTTATAGTCTTACTTCCACTAAATTTTTTTTTCATTCATAAGGAAATTGATATTGCTTAAAGAGTCTTCATGTTGTAACTTGCCTGCTTAGTTTTCTGTTGTTTTCAATTTTTCATTTCAGTTTGTTCATTTAAATTTATCTTATCTTACTTATCTATTTTAATGTCATTATACTGATATTTCCCACTGTGACAATGTGTATAGGAGCAATGTAAAAACCGAATTTTCTCCTGAGGATTAATAAATTATTTCTGATTCTGATTTTATAGGTGAAATTAATATCCTCTGATAAATGTTAAAAGGGATACATTCTTAAAATAAGTCTTATTTCATGAAGAAAACCACTTTAAATTATGCCTATATATATATATTACTTTCATGCAATTAAAAACAAGAAAAGCCTGATATTTATAAAAGTCCTTGTTTTGTTTTTTTTGCTAAGAGAAAATAGAACATTTAAACTTATGGCTAAGTTACATTTTTGCTAACATGATGGTTTAGGGGGGGGGGGCCTGACTGTGATGGGTCATGAGCATCCTCCTAACTTTCCCCCCTCTACTGCACCACTGTCCCGACACACCTCTTGGGAAGAACAGTAAAGCTAAATGAAGGTTTTTTTTAAATTAATTTAACGTAATTTGCATTGCATTGTACTGCCAACAGTTAAGTGAAAAGTGTCTGTCACAATGATACATAAACGTTTTGGAAAAGTTTAGGCATAATGGTGAAGATCATGGCTCCGTTCCATTTAGCTGTGCCAGTCAACCCTGCCAGGGAGCTCAGGAGGGGGACACGGAGCCTCAAGACTGGCACATCTAAACGGGATGCGGCCAATATTAATATAATTATAAACACCTGTGCTTTTGGATCGAAACTACGTAGTTTCTACAGTCCGTCTGAATTCTCCCCGAACCATGACGTTGATATAATGTCAGAAAATGAACGTTTTTTCTTTTTTTGTTAGCATATAACTTTGACTTAAAGCATAAACGCCGAAAGAGTGATAAATACCGACATTATTAAAAGGTATAGTAGATAAGCTAGCGCTAAAACGCTAACAGCACAGACATTACAGGACATGCTATGCTCTCGTCTTCGTACTTCTTGTTAAGTTGTTGTACAGTAAACATTATTTCTGACAATGTAACCGCGAGTATTTTTCTGAAGAAGCCGTCTAATTCCGGCTGTGTAGTTAGCTTGTGATACAACTGTTGCATGTGCCAAGCTAGCTTAACTTCCGCCGGTTTGACGGAGTCCATAAATACGAGCAGACAGCAGCTGGACTGAGCCTCAAACGGGTCAACATGTGTCATTGTTTACACACACGGGTCTGCCATGCTACAGTGCCCCCGGGTTTCCAAGAAAAAAAGGTACACAGTGAGGAACTTGTTAGTACACGACCACAAAGGAGGAGCTGCAAGGAAGTGTTTGTTCCTGCTGAACAACTTTGACCCGTACTTTCATTTCGCAGACCATCGTTTCTTAAATCCTTCGTCTCTGTCTCCTCTCCTACAAGCAGCACGTTTTTACCAGAGTGATTTCATGGAAACTCCACTCACCTGGTCCTTCTCAGACTTGGAGATTTTGTCCCCGCCGCCTCCTCCTCCGTCTCCTCCTGTGTCTAACATTGTTGCCTTCCTCTCTCTTCGCCCCTCTCACAGATAATGGGAGGAAAAGGCTTCACGGTTCCTCTCTGAACATTTTCCAATCAGCGATGAGGTCAATTTTCTGGATCATTCCATGGATGTGCCCCACTGTTCAGAAAATGCTGTTTCAGGACATCAAGGTGCAGAGCAGACACTTCACTCAGGTGAGGGTGTGGTCTTTGACCAAAGATAGACAACATGAAAACGCAGCCAAAATCAAGGAGGGGCTAGTAAAACCACAGACTTCATACCTGAGGGTGTGAGCTGAGCCAAATAAACTCCTCTGTCAAAACGACTTCATTTCACTGCAGAATAGGGATGGGCAACATAAGACCCGGGGACCACATGTGGCCCTCAGCTTAACTCAATGTGGCCCAAAAGCTGGTTACCTAAAGAAAACATAACAGATTCTGGTACATGTTATGTTTGTTTTTTGAAAGAGAGCAAAATAAATCTTTTAGTTTGTTTTCTCTAAATCTGTTTTTAGTTTTAATTTAACCCTATAGTTCTATTTAAAGTGACCCAGAGCCCATGAAGCTAAACAGTAGACCTCTCAAAAAGAGGTATGGATTATTTTTATAAAATGTTTTTGTACTATCGGTGCAAATCTTTTCATCATCTCTTGTTCTTTACATTTGTAGGGGGGGGGAGTATGTTCAACCCTTTGTATGCCAGTCTGCACATTTTTATTGTTATATATCCAGTATTTCCAAAATGGAACTGCTAGATGTGAAACTTTTTGACTTATCAGAGCCTGGGACATGTCACTGACCAACAGCCAACTGGTTTGTGACTTAATTATTATTTTGTGGTATGTACGTAGACCTTTTTCAGGACCCAAATCCAGGAAGTGGGCATCTCATAAGAGCAGGATACATTTATATATGGGCCATTCTACCGAATTTGTCCAAACTGTGGTCCCACACTAAAAAAACTATGTAACAAAACAATTAAGAATTCAGACTTAACATATTTACTAAGATTCTGCTATGATCTATTTAACACACAAGACAGCAAATAGATAGTATAAGCTAAATATATACAAAATCATCATTTATAGTGTACTTTGTATTGGGGAGCGGTTGTCCCAACCCCTAAGCCCTAAATTTCAACCTATGAAAATAATTCTTTAAAAAAAATTGTATTTTTTTTCAATGATGTTTTTTAAAATATCTTGTTATTTTTCTTTTAAACAGCATTGAAAAGATTTGGATGTATTGCGGGTTTATTTTTTTAATTTAAAAAGATCATTCAAAAAATGCTGTCCCACGCTTTCATGTCACACCCGAAGCACAGATAGTTTCACCACATAGGTTGAGCCTGTTTTTAGCCACACCCCTGCATTTTTGATCAGGCAGAGACTCAGCATCCCTCTACCTCATGGCATCATGATGAGTAGTTACCTCTCATCATTTTGGAGTAAATGTCTTCCAAAATCTGAAAATCTGTCGGGAACATTTTTAATTGTCACTACCAAGCACATATTCTCTGTAATTAGGTAAACTTTTGGAAGTTTAATGCAACACATTATGTTTTTATGGGTGTACACCTGTTCAAACATCCATTTGCTGGCCATGTGCTTAGTAGCATTCTTTAGTTATTAGCCAAAATTAGCTAAAATTGTCACAACCGAAACAGATGGTAGAGTTTGGTTGTGACAACATGTAATAGTCCACTCACTTAAGTCAATGTTTGATCATTATTACCTCTTAAAACATGTAGATAATGCTGATTCATGTTTTTAATTATAAAGCATCAGGAGAAAGCAACAGGGAGAAATGAAAAAAACACCAATATGGCAAAACAAAACATTTGAAAAACTAGACTTTTAGCCCAAGGGTGTCGACCACGTTATTCTTAAGAAGTTGTTTGTTTTGTTTTAAGTTCATTAAAGTTCTTGCATAGCACTTTCTGGTGTGTGTATTTAAAAAAAAAAGATGTTTTAAAGGGACTGTGAGGAGTTTCTAAATAATTACAAAAAGTCTCACTTTTAGGTATATGCCTGATGGAAATACACACTTTAAGATGAGTTTTATAGCATCAAAATAGGTTATCTATAAATGCTATTCCTTAGCCTTCCGGTCAGGTCGGACAGGGCTGGACTGGCCTGGATACTCAACTTCAGGAACAAGACTAGAAAAAAACTAGAGCAAATTTATATTATTCTGACATGTCTTAGAGCACCAAGCTGTAAGTAGTGATATATAGCCGGCTACAAAACTACGATACTAAGTTTTCCAAAAATTGCTTGTTGTCAAACATCAAAAACTGCCACTACGTAACTAGGAAGAGATACATAACCTCGTTGCTTTGCATCCTGAAAGTTGTTGAAAAAAGAAGTTGTAAAGCAATGCAGAGTTCTGAGGAAGGTCCAATTTTCATTCATTTAACATCACAACAAACACACGCTTTGGCTTGTGGTGTGAGTTGTAGTCAGAAGTTGGAATTTCTGAGTTCCAAGTAGGAGACTACAACTGAAACGTCCCCCGAAGAGGGAATTTCCTGCTGGGAACTTGGTGAAACCTCGCCACCCCCGAGTTGCCAATCGAAGGTCGATGACCCCAGTGTGAACAGTTATTTAGCTCCTGTAATAATCAAATTATTTGCACTTCTGACTGGAGTGTGTCGCTCTAGATCAGCTGTATACATTGTATTGTTAGACTTACATTTACAAAAATGCTGCCATAGTGATAATCACATTCCTCATGTGATATTTGTGAACAACACAGAGCTTGCTAACAACAGCTAACAATAGCCTGGTAGATCGGCATGTTTTTTTCAACTTCAACTGGAACGCCGATAAGTCAGAGATGATGTCACTCCTAGTTCCGAGGTTACTGGAACGCAGCATTACGATAGTCGCCGCGCGTGCTTATGGGTAGCAGAGTCTTATTGTCGCCAGTAATAGATTCTCCTCATAGCACCTTTAAGTAATGTTACAGTAGATGCGTTGTGATGTTTGAGTAGGCTAATGCTGGCCTTCAAAGTAAATGTCATTTGATTGTTTATAAACATTTGTGTTCATAATATTCCCAATGTAAGACATGTTTGAAGTTAATATTAAGCAATAAGGTGGAGGGAATATGATACAACCTTGCAAACAAAAAAATAGTGGTCACTACCAAAATAGTGCAGTCACAACCGAAACGGTGCAGTCACAGCCGAAACACTGGGTGTTTTGTAAAAAATAAAAGATATTTAGTCATCAACTAACATTTTATGATGACTATTCTTTAAATGTATGTTCAATTTCATAACTCATTAACTCTGAGATCTATATAATCAGTGGAATTCATTTTACAAGAAAAGATTGGATTTTGATTTTGATGAGTCTTAGAAATTGAACTTTGGAAAATGTTTAAAATATCATTATTATTGATTTTATTGTAAAACCCTTCAAGAAGAATTTGTAAAAATATTCTTTAGAGGGGGCATGGAAGTACAATATGAACAGATTACTATAATAACCTTTTCTTGCAGTGTGTTGCTATGTTTTGGTTGTGACACATTTTGGGAGTCGAAAAAACATTTCAAGAACAGGCAGAAATTAAATTATGAATATTGACTGCACTATACAAGATATATGTACCTTAGATATGGTACAACATATGTATGGACAAAATTTGGGGAAAAAAAACACTTTGAAAAAATTTTTTCCAACCCTGCACTCTGGACATATTCGGTAGAATGGCCCATATATATATATACATACATATATATATATATATATATATATATATATATATATATATATATATATATATATATATATATATATATATATATATATATATATATACATATATATATATATATATATATATATATATATATATATATATATATATATATGTATATATGTATATATATATATACATGTTTATGTATATATGTATATACATGTTTATGTATATATGTATATGTATATGTATATGTGTGTGTGTATATATTTATATATATATATATATATATATATATATATATATATATATATATATATGTATATATATATTATATTATATTATATTATATTATATATATTTTTTTTACTTTCAGTACATCACAATTCTTAAGCTTCTCCTGCTCGTAAGATTTATAGGAAAAATAATTATAATTGTATGTTTAACCCTTTGTATGCTAATTTGCTTATTGTAGGTAACTGATATTAGGTTGTTAAAACACACAAAAGTGAATATACAAAATGTTAGGAGGAAAATCATTTTCTGGATGAACAGAGTCTGGGATAGTCATTGATTAATAACAAACCTGATTTTTTTTTGCCTCTGTCAGCTTTTACATAAATAAAACTCACATTTATTAAAATAACGAAGTTAAGGAAGTGCCATAAAGCTTTTGTAAATTAATAACTTCTTCTAATTTCAGTGGATCAAATAATTTCATTCACACCTGTTCTTTAGATGAAAAATATGTGACATTTTTTGATTACAGATTACTATGAACCAATTATTTGAAAAATGTTGTAATAACATTTATGGAAACATTAACATCCAAGTCAATTTTAGTTGCACATGAACAGTAGATCAAAAATATTCTGAAATAAAAATATGCACCTCCCAAAAATGGATGAATGAGACCTGAGAGTGAGAACATAGTGTTTTTGAAAAGCAGTTGGTTGAGGCAAAATATTTTTCCTTCAAAATTGGTACACTCTCATTTCATGCATTTAAAAAGAAGCATAATTGGCTTTAATTCTGTCAGGCTCATTAAATGGTGTGTTATTATTTAGGTAATTTGCAATACAAATGTCAGTAGAAGAAGTTATTTTGAAAGACTTACACCTTGCTATTTTTGAGTAGTTAAATTTTTCTTGTTGGTTGTATCTGACAGTTTATAAAACACGCCCCTCAGGAAGTAAAAAAGGTTTTATGCGGCCCAATGAGGTAATCAAAGTTTCCCATCCCTGCTCTAGAAGATTGGTCTTTTCAAAAGGAAATGCTCTGGTTACATTTTCATTGGCTTCACTGTTGGAGACAGACACATGATTGTATATTGAACTATTAGCTTCAGACCTTGTGGCTAAAAATATCATAGAATTAAGACCTGGATTTTCAGCAGTGCAAGTGTTGGAACACGGTCAAGGACAATTAGGGACAGATTTGGGGGCTGAATCTGATCATGACAGATATCCTAAGCACCTTCACAATTATTTTGATATTGAGATCATATTTAGATGTGATTACTCCTTGCAACTTCTGCATCACATGACTTTATTAACCCTTGAGGCACCCAAAAATTAGCATAAAGTCCCTTGTGTACCAAAATAGTTCCTCTTATAGAAGTGTAATAAAAATGTTAAATCTTTCTTTTTTGACTTTCACTGCATCAAATCTAGCCAACAACCTCCAACCTAAACACAGATGTAAAGTCTTTTATTATTCTTTAATATATTTTGTATGTTTTTATGCCCTTTTAGTCATTAGGAGAGAGGAACCTCTCTGTTGATCAAGAAAACACATTAACAGAGTCTATTTGACATTTAATGAATTGAACTTAAAACACACACACACTCACACACATCATCCCAACACAAGTGTATTTTGTTTGCCTTTTTTAATGCCATGCATTTTGGGGAAATAGGGGATCCAGACCTCCATTGACACGTTATATGATGCAGTTATGCTCCCCCTGGTGGGTTTTGGGGTTCATTAGACTTAAAACCTGTTTTTCCTTTATTTTAAAGGTAGAGGCTTAGATTTATTAGGTAGTCATGGGAAAAGTATTTTCATATGTCAGGATTACAGTATATCAAAAATATGTGGTTATAATGCGAGTCAGTGGAACCAAGTCAGACACAAAGTCAAAGAGTGTGTGCTTGTTGCATATCTCCTATTCAGTACACCTCACAATAGCGGGATTGTTGAATTTTAAAATGAAAAAGGTGCCTCAGGGGTTAAAGTTAAGCACCAGAGCTGGAAATTTATGTGGTTGGTGGATACAAAAATGTGCTAGACAAAGGGAAAAAATCACATACAAATAACAAAGTGATACATAAAGATATTTAACTTTCAAGACAAATAAGGAGAAGACAAGACCAAATGGTCAAGACATACCGCACAAGAATAGACAGAACAGACAGACTGCTAATGACTGGACACAAGATAAGCTGAGACAAGCAATGAAGAGAAGATAAAATACAGTATTAAGAATTACAGCCCAATGTGACTGACTTGAATCTGTGAATTGAAACCTGGTACAAATGAAATCTTGTTCCGTATACACCCTCTGCATACTGAATGATAATAAAGTGTAACGCCTACAGATGTGGACAAAATTATTGGTACCCTTTCGTTAAAGAAAGAGAACCCCACATGATCACTGAAATAACTTAAAATTGAGAAAAGTAATTTAATAAAATTTACTGAAAATCAACAAATGAAAATCAGACATTGGTCTTGAATTGCGGTGTAATAGAATCATTTTAAAAACAAAATAATGAAACTGGCCTGGACAAAAATAATGTAACCCAATATTCAGTGTTTTGTTGCACAACCCTTTTAGGCAGTCACTGCAATCAGGCAATTTCAGAATTCAATGAGACTTCTGCACCTGTTGACAGGTATTTCGACCCGCTCCTCATGAGCAAACTGCTCCAGCTGTCTCAGGTTTGAAGGCTGTCAAATTAATAAATGAATGACTTTTATGATTTGCTTTCAACAGTGATGTCCTCCATTAAGTCCGCTTTGGCTCAAACAGTGATGGATGGTGTGATCTGATATTGATGTACCTTGACCTTGGAGTTCACCTCTAATCTCTTTGGTTACCATTCTTAGTATTCATCTCCTCAATTTGTCATCAATTTTCCTCTTGTGGCCTCTTCCAGGGAGGTTGGCTACTGTCCTGTGGACCTTAAACTGTAGTGACAGGAACATCAAGCTGCTTGGAGATGGTGCTTGGTGAGAAAACTCTCTCCTTAGCTTTCTGTGGTTTATGTTCAGTGTGGTTCACACCACGATACCAAACAGCACAGTGACTTGTTTTTTAATGATTCTGTTGACCACAATTCAAAAGCAATGTCTGATTTTTATTAGTTGATTTTCAGTAAACTTGTATTTATTATTACTTTTATCAGTGACCATGAGGGTTTTTCCTTCTTAAATGGAAAGGTACTAACAATTTTGTCCTTGTCTGTAAGTCTTAACATGAGATATACCCAGCAAGGCAAGCTTGAGATCTTAAAAAGAAATTGACCTTTTTTTTTTCTTTCTTTCTTTCTTTCTTTCTTTTTTTCTTAACAAAGAAGACTACTTCAAACATGGACTATTAAAGGATGAATTCATGTTGGTTTGCAGACTCACATGGGATAATACTTCTAATCAGCCTTGAAAGAGTTTTTTTTTCCAAGAAGCAACTCTGGAGAACTTTCATACAGGCAGAAATGGACTTCCATTGGAGGGCCTTTTTTGACCTTATATCTCAGAATTTTGACTTGTTTTGCCTCAACATGATGATTTTTCATTTATTGGTTTTGACTGACTAGGCAACTTGTCAATTCTCCAGATTTTCAAACCAATTCAGCAGACTGCCTACATAAACCCAGTTTTGTGTCACACAGCCGTTTCAAGCTGCAGCCATGTGATTTTCAACTTCACTGTAAACCTTGCAGGGGCAGGATGGTGGAATGAGTTGTACCTCTTTATTCCATCTCTTAAAGGAAATGTCAGAGGTCTATCATAATTCAGAGGGGAGTATATGTACCCCAGTAGAGGAATGCAGCACTTTGAGTATATTTGTATGTATACGTGCGCTTACGTAAAATATGCATATTGTTGCACTCCTCTAAAGCTGAATTTGATTGGGAATTGACACCAATGTCATGTCCTTGAGAAGTTAACATGATTTTCTCAGGGTACAATGATAATAAAACTTGGTAGAGATGCTTTATGTTATTATACTTTTGAAAAGGGTTCTTGATAAATAGAATATGAATTAACCACAGTTTTTTTTACTGGTAATGACATTCCGTTGTTGCCTACATTTGACAACAACCACTGAAAAATCTACTATATGTGACAAAATCTATAAACAAAAAGAGCACAACACAGCATACATAAAACGATAATTTAATCTCTCAAACAGTTTTCATTTCATAACATTCAGAATTGAAATGGAAACTTGATGAATTGACCAGCAATAATCCATGCCTGCATTAACTGCCACTCCACCACTTGATTATATAAAAAAAACTATATTTATTATATTATTTATAAATAATGAGGAACATATATTTTAAACAGCAAAAAGATTAGACATGTAACGCAGCATTCGAACATCCACATTTCGTGTGCACACAGAGCATAAGTCAGTGAGAAGTACCAGTCTGTCAGAACATAAACAGAGATATTTTGGTTGTTATGTTTTGAGAACGGTCTTCCTCTTTAGTCCATTGCTGTTTACTTTCCTCCCCTTGTCCCTATTTGCCAAATCCTTGCGGGTTGTTGACCCCCCCTGATTCATCCTTTCCTTTTTTCTTGCTGATGTTGTACAGAGTGCTGGCCAAATTGTGGACCTGGCACGTCCCGAGCTGGCAGCCAGGTGCACGTCGTGGACGCAACTTCACTGCAATTCTGTAAAAGTAAAAAGAAAACAAGGGTGAAAAAAGAGTTTTAATAACAAAAAATGATCTCAAGTCTTAACATCTTTGGTAAAACAAATCAGCAAAAACCTTCTAACTGTGATATTTTGGATCATGTGTATATGCTGTATATCATCTATATAGGGATGGGCAAAGCCAGGCCGGTACAGCAAAACATCCCCATGAGTTTCTTGTAAGGAACGAAAAATAAAAAAAGTTATTCAAGACTAAAGAAAAGTATTTCTATTTCTTATGTCTGAATGCACTGTGCCTTTGCACATGGTGTCTTAGTAGCAAATTATGCTGAAATACTGAATGGCAAATTTGACATCTTTATGTCGACATTTTTTTAACATATTCAAAGTTGACTGGAGGCATTTTACTGATATTTTTTCCAAATTTTTGATGATGATAATATTGACCAAAATACACACAAATTATGTCTGAAATGATCTTGCTCTTGAAATAGTGCAACAAAACTGCTCTGTCCACTAAGACTGCTGTTCTGAGCTTTAATTGATTTGATTTCATCAAAAAAAAAAAACAAATACCCCAGATGTCCACAGAATGTATTTAAAATCCGATCCAACAGTTGATTTTGGCAAAAAGGGCATGGTTTTCCACAACCCATTAAAAAATGACTTAACTAAAGTATGACTTGTGACCTTTTAGCCCACATTTCTCTGTATCACGACTCTCAATTCAGTACACAGTTTGTCAAATCCTGACAATTTTTTTAAACTAGCAAAACAAACTTTTCCCGAACTCTGTAATCAAAAAGTTGAGAAGGTTTATCTTAAGCTCAAAATTTTATTGGTGCTCAATGACACTAAATTAGCCTCTAAGATGGCACAACTTCTCATTAAAGAGTGTCCCTCTATACACAAGGGATACTCTTTTATAATCAGTTGTAATATTCTTCTGCTCTTTCTCTTTTGTACCTTTGTCTCAGTGTATCCAGGTCAGCATGTTTGTCTTCTGAATGAAACGGGATGATCTTCAGTGCCTGAACACGCTCCTCCTTTGTGTCCTCTGAGCTTTCAACTGCTTGGGCCAGGACAGTGTCCTCTTGGAGGACAATGTCTGCGTCTGACCTGTAAGTCCAAGAAAAAGGTTTTACTATGTATTTTGTCAAGATAAACTGATCTACACAATAATGCAAAGTAAGACAAATGTGCTCATCCAACACTAGCATACATACATAAATTCAAAGTGTTTTACAGAGTTCAAACAAAGAGCATTTATTGACATTACTATGAGCTAATAAAGTTGGTATGCACTAAAATATTGGTATATTTGTATTGGCAGATATGACAATTACTCCAGATATCATCCCTAAAAACCAGCATTAAACATATGCAATTTCTTTAAACATTTGGCATGTTGAACTTCATTAGGGAAGTTTAGACAAGGCCAGTGTTCTGTCAGCAGGTTGTTACACTACTTTTAGTAGCTCTAAAAGAGCAGATGAAGCTTTGTTTCAGTGTTACTGTCAACAAATCATATTGCATACAATTACATACATACAATTGCGAAGAAATAAATAGATGAATTAAAAATGAAAGTAAAAGAATAGAGGAAGATAAAAAGTATTTACAAACCAGGAAAAAATAAAAACAAAAGCAGGATAATAAGAAATTGGATTCTAAAAACTATAATAATATTGGTACATAAATAACTAAATTGACCTTCA
This sequence comes from Scarus forsteni, assembly GCA_036419115.1. Classification (NCBI taxonomy): domain Eukaryota; kingdom Metazoa; phylum Chordata; class Actinopteri; order Labriformes; family Labridae; genus Scarus; species Scarus forsteni. The sequence goes on from JAZDUH010000043.1 coordinate 12,234,401, forward strand.
GCATTGTAAAAATCATTCAGGAGCAAGATTAAAAAGGTTTGAGTTTGCTTTTAAAAATATTGACACTGTGCTGCCCTCAGGTCAGTAGGCTGTCCCACAGGCGTGGGCAATAATGATTAAAAGCTGCCAAACAATAGGTCTTAGTTTGAATTATGGCACTGCTGAAAGACCACCACCTTGAAACCTTTAATTCAATTAAACACTAAAAATATAAAAATGTCTTTAAAGTGAGCTGTTTATGCTGAAGTTCAACCTCAACACTGTACCAGCTGTGGAATTCATAATGACTGTAAAGTGGTCATGTTTGTCATGTAACCCATCTTCAATCCAGTTCCCAAAAAGCTGGTCCAATGTGTGAAGTTTAAACTAAAAACGGATCAAAGTGAATAAAAAATGACCCTGTTCATATCTTTGAATTATGTTTGTTTCAGACAGTATCAAAACTTTTTTGAGAGCAGTCTTTTTAATTCCCTTTCCCCCATCTTTAGTCTGTAAAGTGTCAGTGATATTATCAGTTTCACTCTCACCATTAGCCGTGTACAGACAGTTTTACTGACCTGTGTGTTGGTCTGAGGGGAGAGGCAACAGTCAAAGGCACAATCAGAAGCAGCAGAACAGTTATCTCCATACCGCACAGGCCTGTGGAAGAAAAACCATTAGTGAAGCCAACAAAAGTGCACCACCCTGACCAAAAAGTTTCCAGTACATCATCTACACATGTAATCATCAGCCCTTAATTATTCAGACAAAAACAAATTCAACAAGAAAGGTCAATTAAGGATGACAGTTATTGGGCAGAGATGTGTTCAAAAGCGTCATAAAGATGAATCCAGGATGTAACTTACCACCAGGAAAACCAGAAAATCAGCAGTGGCTTTAAGAGTGAATTCTGAGAAGTCTCTTGTTGATAGTTGGATACTCAAGTCTGACACCCCTCTCCACCTCTGGTCCTTTATAGTGTAATGGCAGGGCGAGTGGGTGTGTCTGTAACGTAGTCATGCTGGCACAAGTCCCACGCTTGTAATTAATCAGCAGAGGTGGCAGTTTTGTTTCTTTGTTTACTGGGGCAAGGAATCCAACATAAACAATAATTCAACGACTCAACATAAACATTTTACGTAAACTCAGAGTGACCCTGTATGATGTTTACGTTGATTCTTGTGTTCAGTCTTTACTCCACAAAACCTCCCTTCCCCCCCCTTCTCATTCACATCCTCCATCCCACAGCTCCCTCGCTCCACTCACTGCTGAGCAATTGTTTCAGAAATCACTCTTTCATCCCCATCACCTGCAGGAAGCTCGCAGAGCCCAAAATAACACTGATTCTCCTTCCAGCTTTTTCTCTATCGCCTTATTTTTCCTGTGCCTTTTTCCCTTGAGTCACTTGGGCTATCAGCATGTTTATTCCTGAAACGTCCCTCACCCCCCACCTCCCTGTTAGATAAGTTAGATAGTGAAACAGATGTTAGATAGCTGCAGCTATAAAGACTGGAATACTTTCATTTTCACTGACAAAGGTAATCACGTCTTCAGTTTGACACACAGCCAAATTCAAACACTTCTGGCAAGTACAGCCATGATTCTTAATCTCTTATTGGCACACTTTAATCATGTGGAGAAACTGTCACGTTTAATGTTTTCTGAACTTCGCTCTATATTTCTCCCAGCCTCTCTCCTTGTCTCTGAATCATAGCTTCCCCTCTGGAGCCTATTGTGTAGCCTTCCTGTGACCATCTGGGCAGCCTGTGTTGTCAGAGCCGTGCACTGAGTCATGAGAGGCGCGTGCACAGGAGAGCGTATGCAGCAAAATGAGAAAGCAATCTCATGATGTCTCACAGGCTGAAGAGTTGACTGTATCAGGTTGCTACCTGACGAATTTCCCCATCAAGTACTACATCTTGCATGATGGCAAAGATTACGTGCCGGTGAAAACGGAGTCCTGTTTTTTTTTTTTCATGAACAACAGTCTATAGTCATCATGACCATTGAGGAAAAACAAACACAGCATGCTGTAAAGGTTTTTTACTCCCTGTGGCCACTTTAGCCTAAAAACCCCAATTCCAATGAAGTTGGGATGTTGTGTAAAATAAAGAAAGAAACAGATTACAAATCAGTTTCGATCTATATTCTACCGAATGCACAAGAAGACAAGGTATTTAATCTTCAATCTGATAAACTGTATTTTTAATTATTTTTTTGCAAATTCACAAGTATTTAATTTGATTCCTGCAACTCGTTCAAGACTGGGAAAGTTAAAAAATGCCCAAAAATCAGCTGTCTGGAACCTCCCACAGTTGAACAGGCAAACTGGAAACAGGTGAGTGTCATGATTGATCAAATTAAAAATAAGTGAACATTTGTGGAAAACAGATTGTAACATCTCAGCTTCACTGGAATTGAGGTTTGAAACTTTCTCTTCACACAAACTCTGAAAAGTGTTCCTTAAAAGGTGGGAACTTCATGTTCTGAGCTCTATGGCCACTTGTCGCAAGCTGTATTTCTTTGGAAAACTGTGCTTGGATTCCAAAGAAATGTATCCAGAAGAAGCTAATGCACATAGTGAAATCCTTATTTTGGGAAATGATTGCAAGATAAGTTATCTCTTGTGTAAAACAACACAATCAGTCATTAAGCACGATGACCGCCAAATGTCCCAAGTGAACTGAAGCAAAACATTAAAGAAGAGGAAAAAACCAGCAGCACCAGGAGAATAAACTGATTAACTAAAGTAAACTGTGAGATGGAAAGTGTGGACAAATCTTTTTTATTTACCCCAGTCAATTATTTGGTTATATCACTTACAGTAACAACTAAAAAAAAAGTTATTGCCCAGAAATTGTGAAGGGCATTGTTATTTTAAAATTACAATGTCCTTCACTAAAAATCACTCTCACACATATTACCATTCGTGCTGTTTTTTTTTCATGTGGTTGTTGTCATAGCCAGGCATGTTTTTTCACCGGAGGGCATTTAAAATAGGTATCCAAAGTTTGTTAGCCACTCCTTACCTCTTTGTGTGTTTGTGATGACTAAAACACTGCAGGTGTGGTGTCTAAACAATTCCCGCATGATATTTAAAAAAAAAGAGGACGAAGGAAAATGCCATAATTATATCGTAAGAACCTGTTACCTCAGTATACTTCCACACTTTGGAGTGCGGAAACTTACAACTAAATAGCCTGACTGTAGGGTCGGGTTTTGTCTGTTTTCTCCAATAAGGACACTAGATTTGAAATTTTAACATGGCACAGGTCTCTTAACTATATCTAAATCAATGCTTTGAAAACAAGAGCATTGGTAATTGTTTACTCTTGTTGGTGATGTGTGATGTTTTCTCTGTTGCCTAATGTTGATTCCTTCTGTCAGAGGGCAGTATTGTTCTGCTCACTGTGCATAGAAGGCAAAGAAAGATCAGCAATTTTGGCTGGATCAATGCAAACTAAAGCACCAATATCAGCTTTTTGGATCTGATTCAGTAGGTATCGGATAACACTTTGGTGGCCAGTAATACTTATTAAAAGCCATCTTGATATTTTTTTTACCTGATATACAGCATAGATCATCAGCTACATTAGTACATTGAAAAGTTTGGACTCTTTTTTTAAAATTACCTTTAAAAAATATTTTGGTCAACATGATTTTGTTACTTTGTTTTTCATTATTGAATGCATCTTGGCCTTTAAAAGTAAGATTAGTCCTTATCATCCAAACAGCTGCCAGGCACATAAGGCCAACTGAGACATCTTGGCGACTTCACTCCGAGGCTGTCGTGTTGTTCCATCACCGAATTTGACTCATAGTGCAAATGGTCCTCTTTGAATATTGGCTGATACTGGCTAACGGGTGGATTTTAGTCGAACAGAAGAAACATGACGTTATTCACAATGCAGCTCTTTCTATTGGGGGTTAAATTAACACTTTTAGGTGCAAAACAACAAGATTTTTTTAAACGTGACAATATTCTGGGCTATTATCAACAAATACAGCTTTTAAAAAAAAATTAAAACTTTCCGTCGAGGTACTGCCAGTCAGTATTACAGTTCAGTTTAGTACATATATAGAACCACTATTTTTCTTTTTAACCCTAAACAAGTTTAAATAAGTTTAATGTTAAGTTTATTCAGTGGTATTCCTTCAGCACCGATGTTACACGAGTCTAAAATGAAGGTGGTGGTCGGTTAGGGGCATACACACATGGCAAAATTGTTGGTACCCTTCTGTTAAAGGTCACTGAACTAACTTAAAACTGACAAAAGTAGTAATGAATGGAAAAATTATGAAATTTACTGAAGAAAATCAGGCATTGCTTTTGAATTATGGTTAAACAGGATCATAAAAAAATGAAAATGGCCTGGCCAAAAATTTTATATTTTGTTACACAACCTTTTGAGGCAATCACTGCAATCAGGCAATTTCTGTTACTCTCAATGAGACTTCTGCACCTGTTTACAGGTATTTTGGCCCACTCCTCATGAGCAAACTGTTACAGCTGTCTCAGGTTTGAAGGGTGTCTTCTCCAGACTGCATGTTTCAGCTCCTTTCACAAATGTACAAAAGGATTTGGATCAGGGATAATAGATGGCCACTTCAGTATAGGCCAGTGTTTTATTCTTAACCATTCTTGGGTGTTTTAGCTGTGTTTTGGAACATTATCCTGCTGGATCCAATGACCTGCAGCTGTTGTTCTGGGCTCTTTGGTTACCATTCAAATTATCTGTCTCTACAATTTGTTATCAGTTTTGCTCTTGTTGCCTCTTACAGGGAGGTTGGCTACAGTCCTGTGGACCTTAAACTTCTGAATATGTGCAGCTGTAGTCACAGGAACATCAAGCTGCTTGAAGATGATCTTAAAGCCTTTACCTTTAAAATGTTTGTCTATAGGTTTCATTCTCATCTTTTGTGACAACTCTGTCCTTAGCTTTCTGTGGTCCATGTTCAGTGTGGTATACACCATGATACCAAACAGCACAGTGACCACTTTTCACCCTTTAAATAGGCAGAATGACTGATAACAAGTTTGAAGACATCTGTAATGCTAACTGCAGGACACATCTCAGTTTAACATATACCTCTGATCAAATCATTATCAATCCTTTCTAGGGGTATCACCATTTTTTTCCCAGGACATTTTCATAATTCATTGTTTTTTTAATGATTCTGTTGAGCCTTAATTCAAAAGCAATGTCTGTTTTCATTAGTTAATTTTCATAATTGTTTTATTTATTGATACTTTTGTCAGTTTTAGGTTATTCAAGTGATATTTCTATAACGGAAGAGTACCCACAATTTTGTCCTCGTGTGTACATAATGAAGCTTTTAAATAAAAAAAAAACACTTTAAAGTAATGTATTAATTCTGTACTAAATAGAATTGACTTTTTCAGATACTTTCAACTGTGTAATTTCGAACTCACTCTCCTCAATCCCCCAAATTCCCCCCTACCCAGTGGTGTTGATCTGCCACTTCAGACGAGTATCTTACTCAATGGCATGTTTCCCATCTCTTGTTCTCCTGCTGGTATGGGATAAATCTGCTCTTGACAGAGTCAGGAATGAGGTGCAGGAGAAACTGCAGACCGTTTTATTTTTCTGATAATTTCTGGGATGAAGACTTATAGGGAGTCAGCTCATCCTCCATCTGTGCTAGACTTGGCCTCATACAGTTTGAGATGCTTCATAGGCTCCATTTCACTAAGGCAAAACTTTCAAGGTTTTATCCAGACAAGCTGGAGGAAAAATGTGACCAATGTGCACATGTCCACTTTTTCTTGACCCACGTGTTCAGGAACTGCCCCAAATTGAGTAATTTCTGGAAATCTTATTTTGATGTAATATCTGAAATCCAAAAATGGCTATACTCCCTTGCCCTCATGTGGCGTTTAATTTTTGGACCTTTGGACAGAATTTCTACAACAATAAGTCAAAGAACTGTGATAGCTTTCACCTCACTGATTGAATGTAGGAAAATTCCTCTTTCTGTGGAAGGCCTTTGTACCACCTTCTTTTAAGTGTTGGCTGCGGGATGTCATTTCACTCCTCAAACTGGAGAAAATTTAAATCTCCCTGAGAGACTCTTCTGATAATTTTCATACAACCTGGAGACCACTGATTGATTATGGTGATCGGCTTCCTGTGGCCTTATTCTCCGAAGGGACAACATAACATGCCTGCTCTTGTGCCTGCCCACCACACAGCCTCATTGAGTCCTTTTATCAGTGATTGAGGGATGTAGATGTAAATACTTTTACTTTATACTTTTTGATACTTAACATTACTCTTTTAACTCTTATTTCACTTGCATTTTTGACTGTATGGGTGCATACACAAGTCTGTGGCTATGCATACATGTATGTGTGGCTATTTATATATGTACATAAGTTCATACGTATATACAATATCTCTTTTTATTTCAACATTATGCACACTATTTTATGCATGTTTATCATATGAATGCGCTTGTGTATGCATGCTGCTATTGGTGTACAATTTTCTTAATGTCTTATTATGGAAGAAGAGGACTCGTTGGGTTGGGTTGGGTTGGGTTTGGGAGAGGGAGAAAATTTGCTATCTTTTTAATTGCCTTTCTGTAATGAACCTTTTTTCTTTTATGAAAATAAAAAAGTAGAAATGTAAAAAAAAAAGGGCTGTCACTTTAGTGCATTAATTAGATCAATTAATTACACCGCAAATTAATGCGTCATAAAAATTTATCGCAAGATTAATCATAGCACACAAACATTTTGATATTGGCCAGCTGGAGGACCCGTACATGGCAGTGGCACGTCACTTCACACATGCATCTCTAGTCAAACCAAACAAAGCCCAGGTGACAACAGGGATGGCATATCTTATTTTATTTTTGAATATATTTATCTATATTTGTACTACATTCTTTAATAATGCATCAGGCCTAATTGTTCTGCTGGATGTCCTCGACCTTTTTCTTATTTTGAATTTGATTTATGAAACACACTTAAAGTGTAATTTGAGTTGCCTGATTAAGCTTAGAATTTTCTGGACAAGTTGCCCTGACTTTGGTTTTATTCTGTCACCAATAAAAATGTGGATTTACAAATCTTCAATTCTTACATTCATTTGATTAGTCATGCACTACAATTTTATAATATCCTAGAATTCAAATTCTTTATTTGGGTACTTTAAGCAGATATGAGACTAAAATGCGATTAATTAGATTAATTAGTTATAAATCCGGTAATTAATTAGATTATTTTTTTTAATCGTCTGGCAGCACTACAAAAACATAATGTATTTGAACTCCGATGCAAAAAGAAACAGTTGACTAGTATTTTTGACTTTGCAGTTATGCGTGTATTTTTGATAAAGCATCTCAAAGGGGAAAATTGAAAAAAGATGTGTTGATTATGTATCAAATTTCTTAGAAATAGCAAGATAACTTTTATCTTGTTTTCTGTTTCTCATATTTCTATGACAGATGTTTTTATAACTTCATGGTAACATTTATCAATTTTTTAAATTAGCGAATGGAAGCAGAGTGGCGCCCAGGTCCCAGGTTTCCCAACCTTGATCGGGCTGATGTGTTCGTCTTATCTCTGGCTGCTTCATTGCGTGTCTTTTATCTTAATATGATGAAATTAAAGTCTTCACATAATGTGCATCATATTTTGGGTGTTAAAACACAGCGCTGTTAAACAGAGGGTGTGTGTGAGGTAACTAACAGAAATGTACATGCACCAAGAATTAATCAAGGAAACCCAGAGGAATAACCAGATCATCTTTGCACCTGGCCCTGAGACGGTTCATGTATGGCTTCTGCACTGATGATGGCACAGACACAAACTAAACTCAACCTGTACAGATCTGAGATCAGCTGTTTTCCCTGCAATAAAAAAACAGTTGCAAACACTGCTTCTTGAGCATGTGTGCGATTGTCAGTGTATGTATGTCTCTGTCAGCACAACAACCTGAGCCTCTGAGAGCAGATGAGCGGTAGAAGAAAGCCGCACACGCACCTGCACGTCGTATAGCAGCGTATTATTATGAATGACTGGGAGATACCAATTTTTACACCAACCTTAAAAGTTTGCACGCCAAATGGAAAAAACACCCGGCATTGATTCTTAGTGGGCATTCATTTCAGACCATGATGTCTACCATGTCAAGTTATTGAGGGATATGCCTATCTCCACATGATGGGAGACGATCCTTGAGCCAGGTGTATGTTCAAACAACACCAGCTTCAGTGAAAGGAACGTGTCTTGGCTTCTGTGCATCCAAATTAAACATTAGAGCACAGTACTGGAAAGCTGAAGCCACAGCAGTCAGGCACAGCCCACTGAATATTCACACCTAAACAACCTTTAATGAGCAAGCTAAAACAGTGAAGCTGATACACATGCCGTCATCCACCGTCTGGGGACACCGTTAGACTCCTTAAAAACTGTTATGGTGAAATTAGAGACAAGTGTAAACTTGTTGAAGGAGTAGAATCTTGGACCGAGTTCTCACAACAAGATTTCAGGTAAAAACACTGTACTAAAGCCAGAACCTCTTTCATATTGGCTTATGCTATGAAACAACAAGCACACTTACTAAAACATTAAAAAAATAAAACTTGAGTGACTCTTTTAAGCCCTCAAGGATCCGTGTAGTTCAGCCAACATGCAATCAGTTTTGTCCCAGATATTACGAAAGCGCGTCATGAGGTCATTGTGTGTCAGGATGATTAAAGTCGAACACTTCAGGAACAACATTTGTTTTCTTCCACCTCATTTTAAAGGTCACTGTGGGTTGTTATTCTTTTGTCATCCTGACTTGTTGATATCCTTCATCTCAAGTGTCTTAATTTATCTTGGAGGACGGCAGGTTCACATCCATGAGAAGACTTTTCTCCCACTATCCCTGACGTAGCCCGCATCCTGTTGTTGTAAGCCTCTGACCACCAGCCGGCCACTTCAGTCTCCCTGACCGTGTTTCCTTTACCCACCGGGCACAAGAGCGAATATCCTGCCAGGAAAGGCTGCCATTCACTTGCACATCATCTTCTCACACGTTACTTCTTTTAGGGCACTCAAGACACTTTTCAACAAGCATGTATATTGTGACTTCAAGTTTGTAGTACAGAATGTACCATTGTCCAAAGTAGGCTAGTTAAAATCAAACAAACGTGATTTAGAAGAGTAAATTGGAAAAGATAAGTGCATTTTGGTTTTCTCTTCAGCTTATTTTATACGTTTTTAATTGTAGGAATGATAGTCTTTAAGTTGAAACTTATGAGATAATAAACCTTGAGAAACTTCATGATCAGATTAAGTCAGTCATCTCCATCTTTCCTGAAATCTTATATGGAAAGATGCAAATGATAAAAACTAAAAACACAGTCAAAGCTGCAGGGATGCACAATGAAAGAAACCCCACATATCCTGGCTCTCTTTTAAGAAGTTGGCTTAACAAAACATGAAGCTGCACTCAGAGATACCAGGTACATTGAAGCTGAATGAACTTATCTGTTAAGTAAGACTTTCTGCTCAAAGCTGCTGTTAATTAAAAAAGGAAAAATCACAGGTAGATTGAAAAAAAAGGGAAGAGATGAGGAATACACAGGTTTTTGCAGTAAAGACATCACTGCTGTGGCACTAAAGGAAAGAATCATTGCAGATGTAAGAAAAAGTAATAACTTTATTTAACACACTTTAATAACACTTTTTATGGTTTCAAGATACTTTGCCATCAACAATAGGAATGATAAAAAACAAAGCTCAAGGACACAAACGCAAAAAAAAGTGCAGCAACGACAAGCATGATTATATGCAGAAAACAAACATGCAGAAAGAAACGAGCACAATAAGAATTCTTGCCATGAGTCTTAAAACCCAATCTGTGACATTAACCCAGCAATTTGAGACAAAATGAGTCCATGAGAACCAAAGGTAAAAGATCAAAATTATATAAAATAAGATAAAATTTCAAAAAAATAGAAATGGTCCAAGAACACAATCTTCCACCAGGGCATTTACAACACTGTTGTGCGAGTTACTGTCAAAAGTGGAAAACTGTCTTATCTCCCAGTGTCAATAATGCTCGGAAAAATCCTTTATCCACATCCGTTTCTGGATTGTCAGCAATATCTAATCAACTCTCCCTTGTGTCATGATCAAAATTCCCTGAAAATGTCATCAAAATCCATTGAGAACACTTTCAGTACAAATTTGGAAACTACTGCTCTATCTTGCATTGACAAATCGTTTACCGTATCCACATCAGGATTCAGATCACCACCCAAATCACCTCCTTCTCCTTTGTGCCATGATCACGCTTGATAACAGTTTTATCCAAATTCATTTATAATTTGCAGAGGTGTCCTGTTCACACAAGAGAAATAAATGAACTATAAAATGCAGACAAAACCACAACCTAAATAAGAGTTTGAAATAGTAAGCAACTAAAGAAGTAAGAAGAAATGGAAGCAGCTGTAAGAAATTCAAAGTTGTAACATTACATAAAAGTTAGTATAAACAGAATTAAAATATTTTAAGGAGATAAAACAATTGATTTAATAATCAATGGACTGTGTCAACTTAAAGTTTATTATGTTTATTATGATGTTTCTCTACAATGATACTTGTCTTCTGGACCTTTAATGTCCCTTAAACTGTGTATCTTGTGATTGATGTTTCATTTTAGACTAATTTGTAGGCTTTAAATAGACTTTCATCATGTTGACTATCTCAGTCAGGAAGTCGATGTGTTTGTTTTTCTGTTTATTTTTCTGGTGCAGATGTTACGTCATGATGATGATTGACCACAAGTGTGATTGCCACTTCCTATTTAAGACGTCCTGCCCTCTTTAACAAACTGTTTGCCTGATGAAGGTCTGAGACCGAAACTTTGAAAATAAATGAATTTCTTGCAAGTTAGACAGTGTGCGGGAGTCCATCTTCGTGTTTAAAGGAGATAAAACAATGAAATAAGAGTAGAGCCTAAAATCTAACCAATAAGAAATAGGAACAAAATGCAAGGTAGTCAGAGAACAGAAAGTTTAAAGAAAAACAAAAATTTTGTTATTCAAAAAATAAACTGTCTTTTTATATCTTTGTTAAAAACCTGTTTTCAAGTGTGAGAATATCATTAATGTGGCCTTTCTGTTAACTAAAGTCGCCCATCCCTTAACTTCATTTATAATCATAGAGAAATGTTACTTTACCAAAGGTGACTATGCAGTTGTGTTTATAATGCTCATGTCCCCCTTAAAAGCTCCACCGTGTTTATGCAACAGCTTGCAATGCGTGATCAAACTGAAATCTTAATGGTTATTACATCGCACTGTGATTCTCAAGCTATGAAGAGATTTTTTTCAGTGAAAGGGGGGTGTTAGATCAGAGTAGAGAGGATGTACTGCACAAGTCTAGAAAACCTGTAGGTTAAAGGGTCATCGCAGAGATATAAGCTCCGAGTCCATTAGTGGATTACAATCGTAACCACTGCATGAGTCCTGCACCTCTTGAGGATTAAAAAGAGAGAGAGACAGGGGGAGAGAGAGATGCTGAGTGCACTAAGGTAACTGGAAAGCAAATAAATTCAACAAAGTCAGTGATAGAGTAGAGTTAACTGAGCCAAGCTGAAAATAAAGAGAGACGTAAAACTGAAGGGCTGCCTTTTCAAGATAACTCAGTGATTTTGGTTAAACTGCACTGTTTCACCCAGCTGATAAAATCTAATAGTACAAGGTAAGTTTTGTAAATTATCCGTAGTGTTTCTAATATGTCTGCTAATATGTGATCAACATTGATAAGCATTTAAAAATCACAATATCCAGATTAATTTAACATAATCAAACTTAGGTGACTGAGCATATTGTGTATTTTAATGTCTACTTTTAATGCCACAAGTATTTTCTTACAGTTTCATAAACCAATCTAAAACTGTGCAAGAAATGTAACTGAAATGTAATTGTCAATGCATATTCTCTGCTACTATCCCCCGGCTCATGTTTTTTTTTCTGAACTTGAATTTAGTTTTGGCTCCAATGACTTTTACTGTCCGTGTATATTTGCAGTAAGCATGGTGCTGGACCTGGAGGGGATTATCCGCTGCATGAAACAGGGGGATGAGAGCGGTGTTCAGTCCCAGCTGCAAGAGTTCAACAAAGAGGTAAAATAATGCAAAAGCTCGCACATGTCACATCGCTTCTTTTCTGTGGTAAAATGGTCTTTATAGCCAAACCTCAATATTTTTAGCTAAATGTCCATGCACAACGCACAGCAGATATTTTGATTTATTTTTGTACAAAAATGACAAATACCTTCTCAATACCAAAATGATACTGTTTGATATGATTCTTGTGCAATTTAAATATTATTGATATGTGTTATAAGGTAAGTGGGAGCTGTAGTGAGAGGGAAAAAATTAAAAATGTACTAAACCATGACAAAATTCCTAAAAGATTGACTGAAATTATGATCAATCACAGAACTGCGATAAGAGTCTGTATTTTTTCTCAGAACTGGCTCATCTTCATTCCTTTAAGACTGCTAGACTATTTTAACAATCATTAATGTTCAAAAACTTCTTGTTTTCACACTGAGTACCCTGATCCATGCATTGTCTATATGAGGCTCTCTGTTAGAGCTCCATTTAAAGACCCCTTCCCCATGTTGGCCCAGTCTGCTTGTATTAGTTAACAGGTCTACTCTGCGGTGACTGATCGGTTTACTGTTGGATAGTATAATAAACTCGGGCTACAGCCCTTACTTTTTGTATCAGCAAAATTCCCCAGTGCTCTATTTGCGATTCTTTCATTTCTCATTTGTGATTCTACCATACTGTTTGTGTTTATGTATGGGGAGGAATGTAATCTTGATAATATAATGTCTACACTCTGCGCTGGGCTTGCTACCTTGAGGCAACGGGCTTAAACTAACAATGAAACATTGGTGGGACGTCACACTTGTAGGTCTATTTGAGAGAGCCGGAAAACTGTAAATTTTGGGCAGCTACTGAGGCTGTAAACATGGGTAAAGAAGAGGTCCAGATGCCTCTATCTGGAAGAAGTCATGTTTAAGGGCATATAATACTTAAAAAAGCTAAATATGGGCTCTTAAAGGTTCTAAAAATCAGGACACATAAGCCCTCATTACCGGTTAACCCCTGATCTAGACTAAGGTGCAGAATCAACAGTCAGAAATCTGGCTCTTGATCTGGATCCAAATTCAAATATACTGTAGTTTTGCACGGACTCACATGATGTACATCAGCAAAAATGTTTCAAATCATGACTGACATTATTAGCCACTCTATCAGTTAAAATGTTCAAACTACCATAACTCACAATGTGTATGAAATCTTTTCACATTTCCAGGAACCAGATCAGTATTTTTATATATAAAAAATTAAGTATTTGTTGTGTCTTGTGCCCACATTCCCACAAAATTTCATCAAAACATGTTAACAACATTTTGAGTTCTCTAACACACAAACAGAAATAAAGACAAAGATCTGCGAAAAATACTGGCAGAGGTAACAAATGTTCTAAAGTTTGAGAGATCGCTGAATTCTAAAGTATGAACTGATAATGTAAATATCTGGTGGGGCCAACCTTCAGATTTTGTGCAATTTGGACAATGTGCAGGACTTTCTACTGCAGTTTTGGTTGATTAAAGCAATGAATTACCCATTTTGTGTGGTCAAGAATTTTTTGTCGTCATTGCATCCCAACAATAAGAATACTAATTAATTTTCTCATCAATAACAATAGTAATTTGAGGTAATAAGTTGTACTTCCAGACTCAAAAAACACTCCCAACCCCCTTGTGGGAGATTATGACCCAAATTTCCTAAATCAACTTTTTAAAATTATGTTGCTTCTTTTAACATTCGATGTAACAAAGTTTATGACCTAACAAAGAGGCTAGTCCAAACAAAAGGCATGTTATTACAAAAGCCATGGACACGCATGTGAACCTTTTTTTTTTTTTTTTTGCCATAAGAGGTTGCAAATTTTTGTTGTTTTACAGTTTTGTCAAAAATGAACACATAGTTTAAAGGAACAAGCTTGGGTATCTTAAGATAGGATGATGAATAACTCAACATCTTACCAAAAAAATTGAAATGTTTTTATCATCGCAGTAAACTGAGTCAGTTATGGATTTATGGATGATCATCTTAATGTCAAGCCTATCAATATTAGTGATTCCTACTGTACATAAACATGTTAATGAACATTAGGCCTGCCATATTGATGTGTTATTAAAGTCAGTTAACTATATTTATGTAAATAATAATGTCTTGCCCCATATCTTGTTGGAAAATGTATCTTATATCCTAAAATGTTGTAATTTTACAGCCCTACTGTCTGAGACATGTTCAGCCTCTCACTGTGTCTCCCGCTCTCTCTCCTGCAGTACGCTCAGTGCTTCTTCTTCGATGCTGAGGAGCGAGAGCAGAGGAAAGTAAGTCTGATTATGCTTTAACACAGTTTACAGAGTGTAACTCGTCTCCACCATGTTCCCCACCCCGGCTCAGATGTACAGTCTGTCTGTGATTAATCATTCTGCTGTGTAAGTTGTCCTTGATCCTCTCTGTCGTAAAGCTGAGGCAGAGTGACTGACACGCTGCATGTTAATCTATTCAGCACCTACAGTACGGCCCTATTGTTGTCAGGCTGTAATCACAGTAACCCTCAGAGCTTCAACTGATAGAAATGAGAGGCTAAACTTTTAAACTTTAGTATTTTTGTCCAAGGTAAGTTCAGAAAACAAAAATAAAAGAAGTTAAATAATAGAACAATCATAAAACTAAATTTGATTCTTATAATGAAGTTTAACATTCAAAACCCTCTGAAACTATAGCTCTTAAATACTGAGACATGTCCAGCATTTACAAACATGCACTGTAACTGCATGGATATGCTACAGAATATTTCATTTTTGATTTACCTTTCTAATACTTTATATGCTTTAACTTATGTATTTAAAGGCTATTTCAGAGACTGCATCAATGTTGTAAAACCTTTGAGAGTATTGCAATCTGCAGACTAAGCAGGTTAAAGTAGGTTTTAAAACAGACTATTGCATTCTTCAAAATCCAGAAATATAAAAAAAAATTTGAATTATCAACACTCAAAAATTATGAAGTTCCAAGCTATAAAAGAGCATCAAGCTAAATCATAATGCCATACATTATGACTGTTGGCTTTGAAAATATAAATCTAATTATCCCTAAGTCTTGTTTTTTCTGAATATAATTGTATAGTGTGTGTTGAAATAGGCAGAGCAAAGTGAATTTTCTAACTTTTCAAGCATACAAATGTTTTCACTAGTGCTGCCAGACGATTAAAAAAAATAATCTAATTAATTACCGGATTTATAATTAATTAATCTAATTAATCACATTTTAATCTCATATCTGCTTAAATTACCCAAATAAAGAATTTGAATTCTAGGATATTATGAAATTGTAGAGCATGACTAATCAAATGAATACACTAAGAAGTGAAGATTTGTAAATCCACATTTTTATTGGTGACTAAGTAAAACCAAAGTCAGGGCAACTTGTCCAGAAAATTCTAAGCTCAATCAGGCAACTCAAATTACACTCAAACACACAAGTGTGTTTCATAAATCAAATTCAAAATAAGAAAAAGGTCGAGGACATCCAGCAAAACAATTAGGCCTGATGCATTATTAAAGAATGTAGCACAAATATAGATAATTTCAAAAATAAAATAAGACTAAGTCTTAAATATGCCATTCCTGTTGTCACCTGGGCTTTGTTTGGTTTGACTAGAGATGCATGTGTGACGTGACGTGCCACTGCCATGTACGGGTCCTCCAGCTGGCCAATATCAAAATGTTTGTGTGCTATGATTAATCGCAATTAATTTTTATAACCCATTAATTTGCAGTGTAATTAATTAATCTAATTAATGCACTAAAGTGACAGCCCTAGTTTTCACTGATTTGTTCAAGGTCAGCTCAGAAAGATGTCTGTTTTTATGTAAATTTTCATTCTGATATGTTGAAATAAACTATTAAGAAAAAGATATTAGCATGTGCAGAATAATCACATACTGTAGCTTTTATCAGGAGGCATTTTTCCAGGGGTTTGAATGTGACATTTTGTAGCCTGGTATTTGGTGTGCACTGGACAAAAAGTTTGAAAATCACTGTTCAAGGTGACACATAAGACTGTCTCTGTGAAGCACCTGCTTTTACCTCAAAGTTATGAATTCATATAATTATTTTTCTCTCCGCCTTCTTCTGCCCTGCTCACTGAAACTGTGCTGTTCACAACCAACAGAAAAGGAAACTCGAGGAGGTACAGTCCTGCTACAGTTCAAACATAATCTTTGTCTCACTTTGTCACACACATGAATTCATGGATATTTTCATGAGGAAAAACATTAACGCACATCCATCCAGCCTGACTTTATCTAAAGCAGTGGTTCACATACTTTTCACAGCCTGTTCCCCTTCAGACACTTGACCTCCAGCCATGTACCCTCTACTGTCACACACTTATAGCAGCAAGAAAAAGAAATGTGTCTGTAAGCCTGCCACCACCCCACCTCCCACATTTAACATGCATAACATACAAATAAATCTCTTAAAGTGAATTATTTCTCACTGGATATATTTATTTACCAGCAACTTCAGTGGGCAACACCAGTTCATTTTTGAAAATAGAAATGTACATTTCTGGAACATATTCATTAATGAACTCGAAACTGTAAAGAACAAACTGACCACAGCTTTATTGAGGAGGATGTCTGACTGAATATGTTAGTATAAGAATCTTAGATGATTCAGGATGGATTTCCTTCTCCAAGATGCCTCACGAATCCAGCCTCAAGCCTCTCTGCCAACAATTTAGGCCTTTATCAAATTTTAAAATGCAAACATTTGCCAGTTTGAACTTTAACTAGTGAAACAACTGGTTGAAACCTGACAGGTATTTGTGTACCCCTACGTCACAATGCATATCCCCGGGGGTTTGAGAACCACTGATCGAAAGCATTGGCTTATGTGTTCAGTCACAGTTCTGAGTTATTAAGGCTGTGAATAATTTTCTTTAAAATTATTTTTATTTTTAAGTGTAAACACGCAAACACGCTGAGCCTGAACCATAAACTGAAGCATTACGATATTCATATTTTGATGTTGCTTTCATTTACCGGTAATTTATAAATTATGCTCATGTTTAATCTACTTTATCTTGTTTATCCTTAACTAAACCTTAACTTCTTTGTACCAGTTCAGGAAGACTAAAGTGAGAGAGTACTCTGATTCTGACTCAGAAGAGTATGATCAGGAGCATCAAGACCTCATCCTCAGACAGGTACCTTAGTTTTTCCTGCTGTTAGATTGATTTCTTTGGAAATTATCATAAAATTGAAACACTTTTCTCTCTTCCTGTTTCTAGAATTTAGCTGTCATTCTTGCCCGTTTTTTAAGATCAGAGGTTAAGTGTCAAGTGTTGAGATTGTGTTTGCGCTCCCTGAGGATCCTCTCCAGGGATAAGAAAGTCCTGGGCCCCCTGGTGACTGATAGCACACTCCTCACTCTGGCCAGTGTCGCGGGGCTAACCACAGCTAGTGTTGGTGACAACGACGGCGTACCTGACTGTGATTTCTACGACAGCATCATCGCTTCTCTGTCTGAGGCCAGAGTGCTGCACAGTCATGCTGCAGAGAATGAATGTGACCCAAACAGAGAGTGCTCTGTCTTCAGTGATGATGCCAAGAGTGACATCGACATCTCCAACAGTGAGGATCTGAACAGCTTGAGCGAGAACCACAGGCAGAGCATTGGCGAGATGCAACAGTACCAAGCCACAGACCACCACAAGGTGCTGGAGCAAGGGAGGAGGGACCGCAGAGAGAGCAACATGGACGAGGAGGAGGAAAAAGAGCAGGGGGAGTCAGGAGAGGAGATTCAGAGGAAAGAGGCCATGAAGGTGTTGTGTAATGTGGTGTACAACAGCACTTTGGCTCAGGAGAGGTTCAGTGCTCTCAGGTGAGATGTCCCTGTGGCTGAAATGTGTTTCAGGGATGCGAGTAACAAGTAGCATTATGATATGACATCTTAATACTTGGGCCCCCATTTGATTGTATTGCAGTTCTTAGAGGGGACATATCATGCTTGTTTCTCCTTTTCACTATGCCAGACTAGGATGCCTGTAAAGCATTTCTGCCCTCAGTACAAGTCATTTAGTTCCTTCATTGCCCCACAATAGTGTTCTCAAAATCCTCATTTTAGGCCATTAACAAGCTCTCGTTGCAACGCTCGGATCTGAGGATGACCTAAAGTTACCTCGCAACGTCACAGCCCTTTGTGCTCTGATTGGTCAGTTCTGTCGGGGCTGAGCCAGCCTGTCCTCCTTCTTCTACTGTATTTTCCGGCAGGCTCAAAGCAGCGAGCGCGTATTGAGTCCCCCTACAGGCCAGAGCTGGTAATGAGTGAGTGTGAGCTAGGGAACTATAAACCCCTGCTGGACGGATGTGTTCCTCTGTGACAGTTTTGTGGCTAACGGACATCACAGAGGAGGAGCTGTTTTATCAGATTACTCCAATAGAAAGAAAGGTACCTCGTGACGTCACGACGTTTGAAATCTCGCGGACATCTCGCAATGACCTATTTTCAGAGGCATCAAATCTCGTTCTAGGATATCAGAAAAAATACAATATCTCATTTTTTGAAAATTAAGGGGGTGTAAGGTCTTGTTTTCAAATTTATTATATTATATGTAAGTATTAAATCATGCATCAGCATGATATGTCTCCTTTAATATTTAACAATATAATGTTTCACTGTTTAATTTTTCAATATGTCATGATATTTAACATTTTCTTGACTGTATTTACATCCAAGTAAAAAGCTAAATTCAGTTAGAAGTGTATCTCATAATATTCATGTCTGTTCAGTTTTATTAGAAATCAGAGTAAAACTCACAGACTGATGTCCACCCACCCTTCTGCACTCAGCCTCTCTTAAACTTTTAGCTTTACTGCTCTGTAGAGCTTCAGTGCTGCTGTATTGGTGAAATAATGCTGAGACAGAGGCACATACCAACATAGGCATAAACCATTATGTGACATCCCACAAAATGGTGAGCTTTGCTTCTCATGCGCCACACCTTTAGAACCCTGTTTTTCATGTTTGTCTCTTAGGTCCTTTTAAAAGTCAAAATGAATTAACACAATGGATAAATTCAGAGATTTCCTTCATCTCTCTGCAGTGCTGCCATGTTTGATACACTAACTTTGGTATTCTTCTGCACTATAAACAACACCTCCACTGACGTTACCTGCAAATTGCTTATGAAGTTAAGAGTGCCATAATTTTTGTTAGGCCAGTTTCGTGATTTTGTTTTTTAAAATGATTCTGTTGAACCCGAATTCAAATGCAATGCCTGATTTTCATTAGTTAATTTTCAGTATTTTTTTTTATGTATTATTACTTTTGTCAGATTCAGGTTATTTCAGTGACCATTGTGGTTTTTTCTTTCTTTAACGGAAAGTTACCAACAAATTTGTCCATGTGTATACATGTATAATTTTTTTTTTGCTTGTATGTAAGTGACATTAAGTTAATAGTTGGGGAGAGAGAGACAGGACTTTGGGTAAAAGAGCCACATTAAAACAGACCATGAGCCTCGAAGATAACAGCCTGTTGTGGAGTGTGCAAATCAAATAAGGGTAATTTCCTACATACCTATACTATCAGATGACAATCCCAGAGAGCACCATTAACTTGTCCTCTCGGGGGAACAGATCTTTTCTGTGGGTAGGCCTTAAGTTTTAAGCTGTCAGAAAATTGATATTCAAATGCGGCATACTTAGACCTGTCTCAAAGCTCAACAGTGTGCCTTACAACAACATTTGAGAACCACAGTGTTAATTTTATGCAATAAACACATTTTCACACAGATAACCATATTTTCCTTACTCCCTCAGGCTCATTTGTGGCCTCACAGAGCGACTGTCCTCCAGTGTGGGCTCATCGTCGCCCCCCAGTGGTCAATTTTATGAATTACGGCTCATGTTCCTCATGACGGCGCTGAGGCCTGAGCTTAGAACTCAACTTCAGCAGGTAAAAGAAAAGCATTTACATTTAGGAATAAAGGAGTGTACTACATATAATGTTAGCTGTGGTTTTGGCAGAAATGTGTGTGACTGCCAGTGGCTTGTAGATATCTTTTTACAATAAATTGACTTCCTGAAAATGATTTATTGATGATTTAAATCCTGACTAGACATATCGTGATTAGTAAAAAACCAGGCAACATGGGACTGTCAGACATTCAAATCAATGATATGTCAGTTATTTTAAGATTTAATACAATGAAAGGCTCCTTTGTAGTATGAGCAAGGGGGCTGATATTAAAAACTAACCCCCACACACAAAAAAAAATCCACAACAAGCATAATAAGGTCTTCCTCTGAGTTATGTCAATATTTCAATGTGTCAACTAAAACTAGACAAAAACTTTGTCAATGTCACAAAATCTGAAACACCTTTCCACACAAAGACTGCAGTAGGTGACAAAATGAACTTTGATTGGTTGCTGTGCTGGCTGTCTGAATCTCTTCTTAATTGCATCACTAACAGGAGGGAGGTGTGTCCCTCCTTACTGCAGCCCTGGAGAGCAGCCTGGGGGTTCAGTGGAAGGACCAGTACGAGTGCGTGCTGAGCCCAGAAGCAGCAATCTCTCTGGAAGCTTCCCAGCGAGTCATCGAGATCCTCAAAATCCTTTTCAACATCACCTACAGTACACACAGGCAGGAGCCCAGTGAGGTCAGTGAGTATGTTCTCAGGGATGAAGCAGAGGGAATAAAAGGAAGTGGTAAAAAATGCATCCTCCCTTCCTTTTCTTCTCTACTTCAATATACACATTTTTTATTTGGTCACATTTTTTTTAGTCTGCATTTTAGGGAGATATAGAGCTTTGGTTTGTGATTTCCTCCTCAGGAAGACGCAGCTCTTTACCGACACCTGGTGGCCATCTTGCGTCACTGTCTGATGAGGAAGTGTGAGCTCCCAAATGACACTGATGAACTGCAGGGGTGAGCATGAACCCAAGCAAATGCCTGACTTGAGTTTATATTTAAGATAGCTGAATTAAATCATAAGTATACACACATTTGTCAAAACGATCCTGATACTATGGTTTATGATTTTTTGTACATCGGCACAAGCATGTATGATAGAAACAGGAGCGATGAAAAGTTGGGACATTTCTAAGTGCCTATGACTGAAAGGACCCCAAATATAATGGATCATATGACAGTTTTCCTCTATCAGAATTCAAAAACACAATTATTCTGTAGTTATCAGTCATTGACCAAAACTGTGTTATATTGAAATTTTAGTTCATGTAGCCAAGGTAACTTACGTTTTATTGATTGTAATTTTTTCATTTATTCTGGAGTTTATTCCTAATATATGTTAAGTTTAAACAGTATAATACTTACTATCACATCTTGAAATATAAAAGAGTAAGATGATGTAAAACAATATACAGTATCATAAACTGATCCATCCATCTTCTTTTCTTATCTGAGGTTGAGTCTAGAGGCAGCAGGCTTAGCAAGTCAACCCAGATGTCCCTCTCCCCTGCATCATTTTCCAGTTCCTCCTGGGAGATTGTAAGATGTTCTCAAGCCATATAGAATATGTAATCTCTCCAGGAGGCCCTGGTCTGCTCCAGGTCTCCTCCCAATTGTGTGTGCCCCAAACCAGAAGGGCTCCTAACTTGATGCCCAATCCACCCTAAATGAGTCCTTTCAATCCAGAGTAGCAGCAGCTCTGCTTTGGGTTCCCTCCACATGAGCTCAGCGACCCACCTAAGGAATCTCATTTCAGCCACTTGTATCTACAATCTCACGCCTTCTGTCATTACACAGAGCTCATGACCAAAGGTGACGGTTGAAACAAGAAGAGGTTCTTTTAGAGTGAGCTCGGCCTCTCAGCTTACCTTCCTTTACCACCACAGTCTGGTACAGAGTTTGTAGCACTTAAATTCTTCACCAATCCGCTTGTCCAACTCCTGGTCCATTTTACCCTCACTCGTGAACAAGACCCCCAGATACTTGAAAGTCTAACCCAGCTAAAGAAGCCAACAGAATCACATCATCTGCAAAAAGCAGACTGGAGACTGAGATCTCCATACTGAAGACCCTCTTTACCAAGAGTGCCTTTAGATCCTGAAAATCAGTTTAAAAGTCAGAACTTATTGCAAGGTTTAATTCATCATTAAGTCATTATGAAGTTGAAGTTTCTCTCCTCTTTATACATTTTCTAAACAGAAAGAAAATGACCTGTAAATATTGACCAACACATAAAGAGTGACAAGAAAGTCTTCATGGAACTTCAAGGGATTGTTTGTGATTTGTACAAAGTTGTCTTTTACCTTAATATCACAGTGACTTAAACTTTTGTATAATGAAGGTGAAGTTTAAGGTTTGTGCTGTGGCGATGGGTCTGATTTAATATGTTTTCAGGTGCCACCTCTGGATAGAAATACTCTTTAGGAAGTTACAGATATTTCCAGCATGTGTCTAAAAGTTCAGTATTTCAAGAGAAACTGCAACTAATACTACTACTACTACTACTACTGCTGATAATAATAATAATAACAATAATAATAATAATAATACAATAATTATAATAATGATATCTTGAATTTGTATAGTGCCTTTCAAGAAACCCAAGGACTCTTTACAGGGACACATATAAATGAGAAAGTTTTAATTTTGATTAAGTTCTCAGGTAATTATGTTTGACGAAATCAATTCTTTTGTGTTAAGGTCATATAAAATTGCAAACTGCAAACTGGCCACAGGCGGGACTCGAACCTGGACCGGCAAAAGCAAGCACATGGGGCGCCTGGCTGCCAGCCACTCCGTCTTTTTAGTGTATTCAGTTGAATATAGGTCAAAAAAGAATTTCCAAATCATTGTATTCAGTTCTTATTCGTTTAACAAATGTCACATCTTGATTCACACACTGCATTTGTTGTATTGAAGTGCACAACAGGTTATGATTATACATTCATTTAGCCTAATTGACTGATATACTGTTCAGGAGTGCTCTTTTTTTTCCTTCTGTTTTTAAACCTCTCCCTTTCATTCTGTGATTGTCTTTCAGTCATACAGTCAACCTGCTGTCAGCGCTGCCTCTTCAATGTCTGGACGTGCTGCTGGTCGCTCCCCTGCAGGCTGACTCCCAGCAGAGCCAGGGTGTCAACATGGACTGTGTCCACATCTTGCTGCAGTTCATGGAGAGACGCCTTGAGTCGGTGAGGCAGATCATGCAGTAATGATGAGAGGAGAGGCTCACTGACTGCTTTAATGATTAGTGTGTTTTTTATTTTGAAAGCAGAGAAGAGTGTTTATTTTGAGTCATGTTTTGTTTGTTTTCAGGGGGATAAGGTCAAAGAGAAGCTGACTCCAGTCCTTAACCTGCTGACAGAGAGCTGCAGAGCCCATAGAGAAACACGGCACTACGTCAGAAAACATGTAAAAGCATAAAAAAAGAAACCTGAAGAAAACCTGATATTGAATTCAAACCTTACACTGTATTCTATTTCTATTCTGAAAACACTGGGGTTCTAAACTGGTGTGTCAGTTTTGTTTTGAGTGGGTCACAAAATTGATTATATACTGGAACAGCAAGAGGACAATCATCCTGATGTTTGATACAGCTCCCACACTAGTGTGACAATCCTAAACCTCTTTTGAAAACAGCATAAGTGGACTTACAACCATGGGAGACATAGTCATATAAAAGATGAATGCATGTCCCCCTTCAGCTTCTGGGATAACGCTTTTTCAAAATATGTTTCCTTTCTGTCTTTCCACTTTCAGACTGTATTTCATCTGAGGTTTAAACTGCAACAATTTCGTTGAATAATCTAAATCAGTTTAGAGTGTATAACAGACTGAAGGTACGGATAAAAGGCAAAACAACACAATACCCAAAAGTCTGCAAAAGAACACGAAAGGTAGAGAAACAATCCACAGTAAATTAGAAATGTATTTAAATAGGGAAATGTACCAGTGTCTCTATTAAAGTGATTGATTTAAACAGTACAGTATCTGATTTTAGATGGGGGACAAAACAATTCCATCATGGCATCATGTCTGTGAGAAAAAAAATGCTAAATTTCTATGATTATATGACAGCTTCGACAGTTTCAAACTTTGCACTTGGACTTTACCCTCTAGATCACTTCAGTAATGTTCTTTAAGCATCATTATTAACAACATATTTTTAGCCTCTAGCTGCATGCTTTTGTATTGTGTGGTCTATGAAAATGCAGAATACAGAGGTTTATTCAAGACATAAGACTGTTATGACTCTGTTAGTTTTTAAAAAGGAAAGTTCTGTGTCTGCTTTTATACGACAGATCTATACAGCACTCTCACAGGCATTATTTAAAAGATAAGCGAGATGCAGAGAGCTGCTGCTGGAAACATACAGCAGATTATTAACTCAAGATGATTAGATCAATTAAAGGGGTGGAAATTTCCAGAAACTTGGTAAATGATTTCTTATGAAGGAGATGATGGTGGGCACTGAGGCTCAACATCTTAAGAACCACTGTTTAAAAAAAATAATAATGATGATAATGGATGTTGTGTATTTGTTTAGATCCTGCCTCCTCTGAGAGATGTTTCTCAGCGTCCAGAAGAGGGCTCCACCATCAAGAACCGTCTGATCCGCCTCATGACTCACCTGGACACAGACCTCAAACACTGCGCTGCTGACCTCATCTTTGTCCTCTGCAAAGAAAACGGTAACACTGGACATGATCATTCAGCTTAATCTAACACTGCTAACGCTAATATCTTGGGGCTTGGGGCGTCGGTGGCACAGTTGGATAGTGCACTTGGTCAGTGATTGGGAGGTTGCAGGTTCAAGCCCAGCTCCGGGCGACACATGGCGATGTGTCCTTGGGCAAGACACTTAACCCCAAGTTGCTCCCACTGCTGCGTCAGTGGCGTGTAAATGGGCATGAAAGGGTGTGAATGTGTTAGAGATACTGATGGAAAAACTAACATGGAAACACAGAACCATCAGTGAGTGAATGTGAGTGCGAATGGGTGTGAATGGGTATGAATGGGAAGATGTGACCTGCGGTGTAAAGCAGCTTTGAGTAGTCAAAGACTAGAAAAGCGCTATATAAGCTCAAGTCCATTTAATATCTCTAAAAACTCAGCTTCCAAGAAATTAGTCTACTACAGATTTAAGTTTAATGTCCATCATTCAAGGAATGTCTGTGTTTTTATTAGAATTTTTTTTTTATATTGATATAGATATAGATATAAATAGAATTTGAATCAGCCACACTGATCTGGATGGGGGCTTAGGAGATTTCTGAATAAGTTTAGTACTGTGTCTTGCTAAAAGGGAGGTAGATCCTAGTATTTCAAATTGCAAAGAGTTTATTTTGGGTTTTTCAAATGGAACTCAAAACGTAGCAATATAGGGATCCATCTTCATCTCCACTTTCAGAACCTTTTCCAGAATCATAAAGAAGTCAGTCCAGAATTTCTGGAGTCTCGAACAGAAATAAAACATGTGACTCAGGTGACAAGGGGAAGTACTCCACTTGCAAAACATGATTATTATGTAGTACTTTGTCATCAGCCTGGTTGTGATAATGCAATTATTATTACTACTACATAATTACTACTACTATTGTTATTACCATTTCTACTATTGCTGCTTACACTACAGCAGTCAGACTGCTGTCAGACGTTGACTCGTAACCATGTTTGTGTCGGTATCTGGGTCAGTTGAATCCTCACTGCAATCGATCAAGTCCAGAGGACAAGTGGAAGCAAGCCAAAACCACCTCTTTGAGTGAGCTTAGCCTGGCTATTTGTACTGATACAGGGATTGATTACAGTGTTCCTGTATGTTCAAATTGTTTCAAACAATCTTTGAATACTTTTCAAACCATGACTCAAACACTGTGCCTGCAAACATTAGACGCCATCATCTACCCCTCTCAGTACTTTCTTCTTCTTTTTCTTCTTCTTCCAGTGAGACGTTTCGTAAAGTACACAGGCTACGGCAACGCAGCAGGCCTACTGGCCACCAGAGGTCTGCTCGGTGGTCAAACATGTAGGACACTCAGCTCCAACACTCAGTACTCCAGTGACTCAGACTCAGATACGGATGAGTACCGGCAGGTCAAGGACCGCGTCAACCCAGTGACGGGGCGAGTGGAGGCAGAGCAGCCGGATCCCATGGAGGGCATGACGGAGGAGGAGAAGGAGGAGGAGGCTAAGAGGCTGATCATGCTTTTCAACAAGCTCTCCAGGTCAGCTGTATATACATATAATACATCCCTCAATAATGATAAATGGATTTTGGTGTTAAAAGATAAATGTATCTGTGCTCAAGTTGTTATTGCAGTCATTGATGACATTCATTAACCATTTTACTCCTGGCTCAATCAGCTGGTCAATCTAATTTTGAGTATTTAACTGATCAATGTGTTTTGACTTTTTTAAACCAGCTTCCAAAATCTTGATAAAGGTTCCAAAAGGTTCAAAAGGCTTTGATTCTTTCTTTGAAATTAAAACCTGAGAAATTCTTGAAGTCTTATTTTCACTTAAGAGGTATTAAAATAAATCTACACTGGCCACTTTTTTAGACAGGCCTTGTTAATACTAGCTTGGGCCCCATTTTGCTGTCAGAGCTTCCTTTATTCTTTACAGAAAGAAATCAGAACATTCCACAGAGATGTTTTGGTCCACATTGGTAAAGATGGCATCAAGCGGTTGATGCACATTCATCAGCTGCAGATTCATGTGAATCCCACATTCACCGAGCATCCAAGATGCTTTTTGGTTTGAGCCTCACTAGTTTGGCTTGACCATGTCTACCTGCCTAAATACACTGAGTTGCTGCCATGTGATTGGGATCTTACTCTTGCAAATAACCATTTTAGTGCATTATAAAAATAAAATAATAAAACACTTTTTTCAAAAACAGTATCATTTTATTTCTTATTCACATCCTACAAAGTCATGAGACGGATGAAATTGATTTTGCAAAGTGTTTTGGAGCCCAAATATGAAAAATGATGGAACGGATTTATTTAGCACCACAAGAAAAAAGCAGACAGATTCAAAAATATTTTTTTAGAAATAATAAAACTCCTGATGAATGATGTGTTTGTGTCTACATTTGTCTTACAGAGATAAAATAATTCAGCCAATGGGAGTGAACTCAGAGGGGAGGCTCGTCCCCATGACAGGCTTCAGGGATAACTCTTTCACCGAGGGGACGGAGTCTGAGTCAGAGAACGATGGAGAAGGACAGGAAGGAGAGAAGAACTGAAAGATGGGTTATAATCTATTCACTCATTCTTCTTTGTACATACCTCATGTTTTAAGTTTAACAGTGTAGAATTATTTGCTGTTTTACTGAAAAAAACATGAAATCAGAGAGCCAGAAAACGCTTCCAGACTGCTAATATAAATGCAATTACATGAAAAAGTATGTCTTTTTTTCTGTCTTTCTTGGACTAAGAGTAGGAACTTGGAGCAAGATATCATTCACGCTAAGAGTCAAAGAGTCTGAGGCTGATAGTCAGGCTTTAAAGAAATGATTTGAATGCTACTGTGATCCCTGTAATATTTTCATGTCTCTTTTTTGTCATTTTGTTCTGTTTATTTATTTTACATTTCTTAGAATTTGGTCCTTACTTATGCTTCTTCTGAGTAAATGTGGTACAAACCTAGCTAGCCAAAATAAAACTATTGAAGTCAAAATTCCTCTTTCCGCTTTTTAAAATTAAAAGAGAATTCATTTTTAGTCTTTACTCCTCTTGAGCCTGTTAAGTGTGACAGGGATATTTTAATGAAGTACATGTAAACAGACATTTATGATCTGCTTAAATGACCACTTTTTCCTTTAAACATTAAAGCATGCTCTCACCAAATGGAATTAAAACCAACATAGGCTGAGAAATAAAAGTACAGACAAAAACCTCACAAATAACACATCTGTGTCATAGTCCACTCTGACTGAAGCTTTACACCCAGTTCTTTGTAAATACATTTGTTCTTACAGGTACATGTATAACCCCATTCACACTTTCAAAAAACAATTAAAATGAAATTACCATGAATTTATCCAGGTAAACTGCATGTGTGAACACAAACAACTGAGTTTTTGCCTTTTTTTTTTTCGTGGTAATTTCCTTGGTCACCCCCGAGAATTTTTCAGTGTATAGTCTGGGTGAGCCCAAGTGTGAATCCAGCAGCAAGTAATCAGGCAAATTCACTGTGGGCAAGTGTGTAGAGGTGATGACGTTCATGCTGTGTGACGCACATGAATCAAGAAGAGACTTTGACAGGATGGATGAGAACAACAGCTCTTATGAGGTAAGTTTACTGAACGTCAAGTTGTCAAGACACTTTGTCATTAGGGTTTCAGCATTTTCATTATGAAAAATTTTTTTTTCATTTTCCTTATTTGAATGTCCTTGTCTGAAAGCAAAAGTAAGCCTTTTGCTTTTAAAATCTTGACCCCAAATTTCAACATACTCTGACCACCCAGTGGTCCAGGTGCAGCAGATCGCCACCAGTCTCTTCAATCATGGTGGATCCGAATAGTCCTTCCTAAGTCCTTTCCTATCCACTTTACCTTAACCCCAGTAAAAAATGTCAGAGTCAAGGGAAGGAGGGAAAAAGACAAGAGGAAAGGAGAACTGCAGCCAAAGAGGAATTCGACTGCACTTTCACTTTGATGTCATATTAATGTGACGACGAGTACTTGTAACGTAGGTAAGCCACGGCAAACTACAATGTTCCGAAAATGAACTACAAGAAGCGCATTTGTCCTCTGCCTTATCTCACAGGGTTGTTTCGTGTCTTCACCGGTTAACATTTACAATCCAGGATCAGAAGATTTACCGGTGATTGTGTTTTGTCTTTGGTCATGCAGTGTGTGTTTCCTGCTCACAGCTGTGAGGTTCGTGAGAGCATCTATAAATGTTGACAATCTGAAGCCTGATATACATCAGACCGTCAGAAGCACTATTCCCCCTGTTTCATTCACGTATATCATCCTGAACATTGTTTGAATTTATTATATTTGAAGTAGAGTAAAAGTACTCATTTGTCCTTCTTTTATTGATTGTTTTTAACAAACATTTTTTGGCCTCATCGTTCTGTCCCTTCTCCATTGTAAGTTTCCGTAAACTTTCAGCAGGAGCCGTACACGTCACGTGCCGCAAGGCATTATGGGGCATTTTCTTCTCCTTTCCTTTTGAAAAGGATGGTCCAGTGTTTCCTAAGCTAAAGGAGATATTAAAGGAAGCAACGACTCTCCTTTCCTTAACTTCTGGAGAATTCGAACAGCACTTATCATGGCTGACGCTTAAATGCTTCCATGTCATTTCTTCAGTAAGGAAGGTTCTTTATCAAAAAAGGACTATTTGGATGCACCCTCAGTCTGTTTCCACTGCCTGTGCCTCACTCTGTCTGATGTGTGTGCCAACTGCGTACTTTTACGTAGGATCACCAGAAATATGCAGCATGACTGTTTTCAGCAGGAACTTCTGCTCTGCTTCAATCAGTGCTAGCCACACTGACCCAAACACAAAGAAACAACACTCAGAGTCCCTGGGTCATTTTAAAGTACAGTGAAATAGTGGATATAAGAGATGCCCTCACAGTGAAATAGTGGATATAAGAGATGTTTACATGTTCTCTTCCTGTTATCTCAACATGTTACAGGATCTTATACAGGATGTTTACATGTTCCTTTTTCCTGTTTAGCTCTCTATCAGTCAGAGCAAAACCACTTTTGAAAGTATTTATGATTCATTTTGTCAAGCTTCCCTGTGCATGCTAGCACTTTTTAACACCCTCCCATTGGGCGTGAACTCAGTCTGCAAATCCACTGCATCATTCTGCAAAAAAGCTCTGATTTATGCAGCTCAAGCAAAAAATGCAGCAGCTTTAGAAAAAATGCAGCGTGAAACAGCTGTTGGGTGAAAAAATGTTCTGTTTCCAGATCATGTGCATGTTCTCATATATGCATGTGTCTTTTTATTCTGGGAATAAGCTTTTTTATAATGTATTAAAATATTTTACATGGTAAATAAATCATTTATTTAACCTGCATTGTCGAATGTGTTTGATGTCGTTTTATTGCCATTTATTCTGCAGTGTAAAAATGGAAATTTGATGAAGCATTTTGATTTGTCTTAAAAAAAAAAAGTTTTGATTTTGAAAAAGATGAACCAATAACTAAAATACAGTACAGTTACTTTACATTTTTTGATTTGATATTTATATTGATGATTTTTTTTTTATTTTTGATGAAATATTTAAAATAATTATTTTATTACTTTAATACCAATAAAATATTTTAATTTACACACATTTTAAATTTATACAAAAAATTATTATATCCATTTTACATTTTTTTTACAATTCATGAGGTAGGTGCAGCAAATAAACAAACCTCTGCCAAACTGAACTGCTGCAATGAGGTCTTTAGGAGCAGAGAAGAAACTGGGCGTTTGAATAATTTAAAGGTTGTCTCACCTCCACTGTGACAAGTTTCTTCTCCCAAGGCCTGTTGTCAGGGTCAGGCCACTTCTCCCCGAGGCAGAAGAAGAGGGAACAGGGAGGGGACTCCCCTCCCTCAATGAAGTTCAATATTCCTGCAGAGAAAGGGCGATCGATCACAACATCAAGCCGACAGCACATGTATGCAGAGGCAAGCTAAAAGAAAAGTCTCCTCTAACCCACCTTTCACAAAGTCCTTGAAGGGAAACAGCAGGTCAGGTTGCAGTTTAGAAACCTCCTGGCTCTTTCGGCTCTTGTCATACTTGGAGAAGCTCCAGTAAGCTTTGGTTTCGCCCCGTCGCTGGCTGTACACTGAGCGGCCCAACACCCCCACATCCAACCCCTGGCCCAGCTTGTTCAGGATGCACTGGGTCAGTTTGGCTTGGGTTTGATCCAACATGGCTCCAGGACTTGGCAGAGAGACCACAGAGAGGCCTGACTCCTGATCCAAAATGGGCCCAAGGAGTTCAGGCCTGATGAGAGAATTTTTTTAATTTATGAGATCTGAAGTGGAGTTGAAGAAATACTGCCAGATTTTGAGACATAAAGGTTATATTTCTTATGTCTACAGGTTTGACATGTTGTTAAATATATTATTTCACTGACAGTCTATATGCCATTATAATCTGTAACATTTCATCTATATTTCTTATGTCTACAGGTTTGACATGTTAATATATCTTTATTCAACTCCATCTGTTACAATATGCCATACAATTTACCATAAATAATCTTTACCTTAGACCATTAATGATCACATATAAACCCACTAACAACAAATTTGATCACAGAACCCATGAATAAAAAAAACATGTCTGATTATTTGCTTTGGTGTGCAAGCCAGACTTCAAATTTGTAGCTTTTACAATTTCAGCAGATGGCCCACTTCTAATTTAAGTACACCAAAGCAAAGATGTGATTCTAAAGTGAGAAAGAGAGAATTAATCCAAGGGACTTGACTTTGAGCTGTAACAACACAAACAAAATGTACCAAAAACAATGTAGGAAAAAAACCTATCTTCAATGATTTTCATTAATCCTAAACATAATTGGAAAGAGTAAAATGCTATTGCTAAGCTATTGTAGAACTACAACATGTCATGTTAACACATTTTGTCTGTACAGGAATGAAAGTAAATAACCATGCTTTGACATTTTAATACACGTGGAGAATGAAATCAAATGACTGACCTCAGTCTCTTTTGGCATTACTAACCTTCCTTTTGAACTCACAACATTTATTCAAATCTCAAAGGTGGGGTCATTTCAGATTATTACTATTATTTTTTTTTTTTTAAATGTTGAAATCTTTTGCTCATGTGTTCATTATGAACCTTATTTCTGGTATCTAGCCTAAAGGCTATTCTAAAATCCAAAATACTTTCAGCCTTGGGAACCAGGAAGTGCTAAATGTTAACTAACTTCCAGGTTTTTTGGACTTGTTCCTGCACCACTCAGTTGGTAAACCTGCTAGATTAGCATTTAAAATATGCCCATATAGTTGCTGCACACTAGATTACAAAATATTATCATGGCTGCAAAACCAGGGGCTATTTCAACAGTGCTATTTAATATAAAATAGGCCAGGTTGTACTTCTTTGCAGTAATTGTAGAAAGAGTTATTTTTCAAATGTTAAACAATAACCATCCATTTCAAATCTGTTAGAATCAAGATAATCGTTGAAAACGAGGCAGTTTTCCAGTGAATCAATTAGTTTTGATGCCTCCACCCATCTTTATGATTTAGAACTGTTAGAGATATGGTTATTGTTGCTGCTTTTCTTGTTGCTTCAATTGTCACATAAATGCATCAATATGAGCTCCAGCTTTTTTCACAAGCTTTTTTGTCTAAATATCTGAATAAATCCAAATTAGCTGCCTACGGTGGCATTATTTTTTCCGTTTTAAAATCCAAACCAATCCAAATTCTCTGAGGATTCAAATGAAGGACAGCGTGTAAAAAGACATGCTCATCAAACCATTTTCCTCCTTAAATACACTACCATCCGTACCAAGAGGCTTTATTGGCCATTTCAGATAAAAGATAAATGGAGAACAATCTGTTTTGAATTCTGTTGGAGCATTTTCAGAACAGAGGATTACTCATGCATCTTTTTAAATATATGTTTCATTTTATCAAAGTTCATTAGTGAAGATGTGTTTTTTTTATTCACCACAGAAGAAGATTGTCTACAGATGCTGAGGTTGACCGTCACCTTCTGATGTTGACCCGCCTGACATTGGACGCGCTGACGCGCTGGTTGCTCGAGAGCAGTTTAAAACCTTTAGCTCTGAGGGCGCTGCGGAAGTTCCTCTTCCACACTGACGCGTCTCCCTGAGCCCGGCCGTTTCCACTCACCTCCGCCCAGGCCTGCAGGTAAAGGATTAACACTCTGAGATCAGACTGGTGGACTCTTAGCAGCACATAACAGAAACGTCACCACCAGGGGGCTCCCAATCCAAGCATTAACAACAGATGATGTGTAGGAGCACACTGATTCACTGCCTCAGTCCAACCTCTGCTGCTGATAATCCTTTCACAAATCCTATTAACAGCAGCATGAAATGAAACTGACAGTTGAGTGGAGATAGGGATGGGTATTGAAACTTGGTACCAGTGAGGTAAGGTACAAACAAATGTAATACTTATTAAGCTGAATCACAACACACAGTTTGGTGCTTTATTTAATGTCAAAGATTCTGAACTTTATGTGCTTTCTCTGCACAGTGAGCAGTAACCTAATGAAGAAACGCACGAGCAGGAAAGGGTTTCTAATAATAATAATAAAAAATATTAAAGGTCAGATATTTCTCCTTTTCAACACTGGTCCAGAATGTTCCAGATGACATTTTAAAGTTTTCTGCCTGAATATCAAGTAGACGTTGGATTTTAGCATGCTGCTAAACACTTCTGTTTCAGGCAGCAGCGTTCACACCGGACGCTACTTGTACTACCTTGGCGATCACTCTCCATTCAAAGTCTTGGATCATTGCTGATAGTAAGGCCTGTACTCTACAAAACATCGTGAAACTTTTAACATTTTGTTCGGTGATAATCTTGATAAACAATGGTAACACTTCAATGATTTTCATTAATCCTAAACATAATTGGAAAGAGTAAAATGCTATTGCTAAGCTATTGTAGAACTACAACATGTCATGTTGAAACCTTGTTTAATAAATATGTTTAAGGGGGTCTGAAATGTAGGGGATACAGGGGTCTACTGTAGCACACTTGATTTCTCCTACATGAAGAAAACTATGGTGATAACACGAAGTCTGCACATGCTGCATCATCGGCTGCAGTGTTTGATAAGTGAGTGAAAAGGATACAGCTGGAATGATGTCCGCTTATTCATCCTATTATATGATATATGATATGATCCGGTGAACATTATTTTTTTTTTTTTTAAATGTTGAAATCTTTTGCTCATGTGTTCATTATGAACCTTATTTCTGCATCTAGCCCAAAGGCTATTCCTAAAATCCAAAATACTTTTCAGCTCTTGGGAACCAGGAAGTACAAATGCTAACTAACTTCCAGGTTTTTTGGACTTGTTTATGCCCAACTGTAATGAGCATAACTCAGCCAATTTTTACCCGATTTTCACACGGATAAGTTTGTTAAAAACAACAGAGATGTACTAATAATACAGGACGCTGTCACACATTTAAATACATTCTTTCAAATTAAAGTACTTTTTTATTGTGCTATTTTCAAATGTTAAACAATAACCATCATTTCAATTTAGTAAACCATATGTGGCCATTATTTTAACTCTTTTCATGCAGAAATGGTGTATGAATATTTCAAAGTGCAGGGTTGGAATTTTTTTTTTTAAAGTGTTTTTTTTCCCAAAACTTTGTCCATACATATGTTGTACCATATCTAAGGTACATGTATAGTTCAGTCAATATTCATATTTTAATTTCTGCCTGTTCTTGAAATGTTTTTTTGACTCCCAAAATGTGTCACAACCAAAACATAGCAACACACTGCAATAAAAGGTATTATATTAATCTGTTCATATTGCACTTCCATGCCCCCTCTAAAGAATATTTTTACAAATTTTTCTTGAAGGGTTTTACAACAAAATCATTAATAATGATATTTTAAACATTTTCCAAAGTTCAATTTCTAAGACTCATCAAAATCAAAATCCAATCTTTTCTTGTAAAATGAATTCCACTGATTATATAGATCTCAGAGTTAATGAGTTATGAAATTGAGCATACATTTAAAGAATAGTCATCATAAAATGTTAGTTGATGACTCAATATCCTTTATTTTTTACAAAACACCCAGGGTTTCGGTTGTGACTGCACTGTTTTGGTTGTGACTGCACTATTTTGGTAGTGACCACTATTGGTTTGTTTGCAAGGTTGTATCATATTCCCTCCACCTTATTGCTTAATATTAACTTCAAACATGTCTTACATTGGGAATATTATGAACACAAATGTTTATAATCAATCAAATGACATTTACTTTGAAGGCCAGCATTATTTTTTCCTGCTTAAAATCCAAACCAATCCAAATGTTCTGAGGATGCAGAGGAGAATCTATTCATGCCTCAGTCCAACCTCTGCTGCTGACATGTTTCTCGATATGTAAAACTTATCCATTGAATAAAACCAAACATGTTGAAAAATGTTGCATTTTTTATTTTAGGTAAAAAGTGCAGTGCATATAAAAGGCCTTGCCTTTAAGTTTCAGACTAAATTAGATAAATGGAGAACATTAATGGAGCATTTTTTAAATAGAGGATTACGAAGTAAAATGTGTTTTTTTTATTCACTACAGAAGAAGATTGGTTCTCACTGAGAGATGACTACAAAAATGGACGCATCTGTTCATCTGGTTGTTTAACACAGCTGAAATCGATCATCGATTAATGTCGTTTCCCCTCCTGCCTGCTCCCGTTGCTTTTTTTCCCCATCCCGATCACGGGATTAATTAAAAAATGTCTCCCATCCCGTGGGAATCACATGACCCACGGGAATTCCCGAAAAATGTCATCCTCTACTCCGTAGCTGTTGTTGTACCTGGTATGCACATGCAGCCTTCATGTGAAAGAGTACTGCACATGCAGTGACGTCAGCGTTTCACCCTGAAACACTTTGATTTTGGTTTACACGGAGCTGCATGGGGGAGCGTCTTGAAAACTCTCCACTCTGGACACTGGTTTCAATATTGTAGGAGCATTAATTTCGATCACTGCCTCAGTCCAACCTCTGCTGCTGACATGTTTCCTCGTTATGTAAAACTTATCCATGAAATGAAACTGACAGTTGACGCACACTTGGATTCTAAACATTTGCAGTGGAGATAGGGATGGGTATTGAAACTGAATTAGTAATCATGCTTAAGAATCATTATCTCAATATCAAGCATAATAAAAATGATTGTTTCTGTTCTAAAATCAAGCAGGCCTGCTTGGAAGTAAAGTGAAGGAGTAAAACAAACGCCTGGCTGTGGGAGCATTTCCTTGTCTGATCTGGGATCCCTTCATTGGCATCCCCAGAGAAAAACACTGAAAAGGACTGTTGGTGCAAAGATTTTCTGAAAGAAGGAGCATAACTCAGCCTAATTTTTACCCGATTTTCTCACATGCTGTGCCATATATATATATATATATGGGCCATTCTACAGAATTTGTCCAAAGTGCAGGGTTGGAATTTTTTTTTTTAAAGTGTTTTTTTTCCCAAAACTTTGTCCATACATATGTTGTACCATATCTAAGGTACATGTATAGTTCAGTCAATATTCATATTTCTTAACTCATTTGGCAGCCTTTGACAATAAGATCCAGTGTTTCCATAGCAACAGTAAATAATGGCAGCTACTGTGACAAGACCTGGATCATTACATCTATAAAATGATAAAGATTCCTTTTTTTTTCTTTTAACTGATAGAAATATTTCAGGAAAAGTACGTCCTCAGCCAAAGGATTTATCTGTGAGTTTGCATTAACAAAAGCATTTTGGCCCCTGTGTAAAAATGTTGTACTTTTAAAGTGACCCACACATTTTTACAGATGTGATTTCTTCCACGTTTACCTTGAAGATGAGAATACATGTCAGGCAGTCTGAGTCTCTGTGTGCTCCGAGTTGGTCCACTGGACACCAGGGTACTGTCCACTGTCAATCTTGCTTTGCAGCCACGGGATGAGCAGCGGTTTAGAGTGAGACATTTCTGCAGGCGTGAGAGGAGAGCATAATCATATAAGTGATGTTTCATTTGTTTGCTACTTTACTCTTTTTGAGAGGAATGATTAAGTTAAATTTTGACAATGAAAGGGCGTGTTGATGAAGAAGTTCAGAAGAGAAAACAGATGGTGTTTTTCTGAAAAAACATGGTGCTAAAAAAAGTATGGATAAAAGATTTTTGACAACATGAGATCAAGAACCACTAAGAAATCTTTCACTGCTTATCTTTCCCTGCAGTCAACCCAACACTTTAGTATTAATGTAAAATTATAGCTTTTTTCTTTTTAGTATTTTTACATGCTAGATTTGCAACTATAATGACACAGAGTACCTTGTAATACATTCAAATGTTCAAAAAGTTCCTGTGTCTGCATTCAGGTTAGGATCACTACCTAAATCTAACAAATTTTTCATAATGCTATGACCAACATCCCCTGAAAGTTTCCTCCAAATCTATTGAAAGCTTTTTGAGATGTTCATGAAAATGTTGAAAATTGTTTTATTTGGCATTGTTTACAAATCCCTGAAAAAACATTCCAGGACCTGGATCCATACACAGATTTATAACAAAACTGACTCACTTCTTCCTTTCGCCATGACCAACAGTCCCTGAAAAATGTCCTAAAAATCCATAAAGAACAAACAAGCACCAGCAAAAGCATAAGCATTTAACAGATGTAAAAAAAACAGGAATACTAAAAGTTCAAGAAAAGTTGAGGTGAGTCTGCACTATAAGAACTTTACACTGAAACTTCTTCATAATTATATTCATGAGTTTGATGTGAGTAAAATGAATTTCAGGTTGACATAAATGGACATTATGTATTTTACAGCTGTAATGATTATGTTAGATATTGTTATAAAACATGTTGGAATCACAAGAGGTAAATAAGTAAGAAAGATAAAGGAAAACAGTAAAAGTTATTTTAGTATTAAATGGTTAAACTGATATGCCAGTAAAAAATCATCTGTAATGCAGGCTCACTCTTTGTTGTAGTATTTCCTTTTCCAATTTCCAAATCACATGAAAGAGGAAGTGCAGAAAAACGATGATCTGTCATTTGTAGCTCTCAGTACCATAAATATCCTTATGATGGCGCAATTAAAATTGATCTTTAATGACCTGAAAAGGCAAATGCTGCAGAAAAATCGAAGCCTGAAAAAACACTCATGACGAGTGATCTCTAAGCAATGTTATTGTGTAATATTTAATTTGAAATTTTTGTATCAATAGTAGTGTTTTATTCATTCATTACACTTACATGTCTTTCTGTGGATTGCAATATATCTTTTTAACCATTTGATATTGACAAGCAGTGCTAATGACAAATTAAAGTGTTAATGTCACAATTATTATTTTCCTATGATTAATGCTTATATCCCAGTTCCTCCCCACTTCTAAGAGTTTCTGTGACCTTTCAATGACTCCCCCTCAGCAAAGATGCATCAGAGAACTAAAGATGCAAATCAACATTGAGGATCAAATTATAACATGTCTGACATGATTAATAATCAACCAATACTACCACGGGCCTGATACATACCCGTTGACTACTTTAGTGGTAATCAATGATTATACATTAAAGGTTGCATCTTAATAAATATGTCTATTTCAATAATAATACATAAAAAGTAAACATTTCTCTTACTTGACAGAGGAGCGAGTAGTCGGTGCTGAGTCCACGTACAGTGGGATTAAAGCTCCACAGTTCAAACTCCGAAGCAGGTTAAAAGTCAGAAACTTAAGAAAATGTTTGATACGGTGTCCCTCAGTCCTGTGCCAATCCATAAATACACAGCTCTGAACAGTCGGGTTAATATCAAGCTGAAGGTTTTCTTGGGAAACTCCGACTCTCAGTTTCGTTTTCTAAATGTGACGTCAGCAGCAGCAGGTTCATACCTGCAGGGACCGACAGGGGGCGACAAAACACGGCACTTCACTCACCCCACATCCGGAGAGCCGAAGGGGCATGGGTGAGGGGCACTCCTGCCACAGCGTTTGATAAATATTTATTTATTAAATAATAACTATAACGAATTATTCCGAATAAGAAGAAGTTAATTAAAAGTAATATTATGGTAGAAAAGGCTATAACAAAAAAAAAAAAAAAAAAAAGGTTTATGTCTAAATCTGTTTGAACAAAAGAGATTATAGAACAGAAATGTGGATGTTGTGGCTGTGTTTTCAGTTCCAAAGGTTGTTCTCAGGTGCTGACACACTTGGACATATATGGCTGCAATAATATCAGTTCTGCATTTTTCCCAGTTAATATGGGGTTTTCTGTTACTCACCTGGTGCTACATTTGTAAGGATCATGCATTTATGGGATGAGCAGAGTAAGTACTGTAGGTCTGTTGCACCCATAAAAAAATGAAGATCTTCCCTGCCAAAATTATGCTGTTAACTCTTGTTTGGTGTCGTTTGATGAATTGGATGATTGAAGTCTAAAGAAAAACAACAATAAACTACTAAGAAAATAAACTGGTCTCCAACAGTATATTTAATACTAAGATGGATTGTGACAAAGGCATAATCTACTGATGAACACTATTTCACTATTTCTAATTGCTTTTTGTACCCAATTATGTTACACATATTTTAATTAAAGATTTTTTAAAAAATGAAATATCAGAAAAGATATATTTCTTTCACTCATAAATTTGATCATTGCCTGACAAAATGCATCTTTAAATAGGCCTTCTCACGTTAAAGCATCTTTAGTCCATTACTATATCATGCATCAACAAGTGCAGCAGAATTATTAAAGCATTATATAAAGAATTTGAAAAAAATTAAAGTTGATCAAAACTATTTATTTGTTTCTTAACAGGTCACTTAAGAAAACTTTAGTCCTGTTAATGAGTAAATAAATGCCACAGATTAAACCAAAACTGTATGCCTGATCCAGAGGGTAAAATTTTCCACATCAAATTCAGAAATGTAATTGAATTCTCTTTTTGCATGTATTGCCAAAAAGTAATTGCTCACCTATCTTGACTCACATATGAGCTTCAGTGACATCCCATTCCTAATCCATAGGGTTCAATATGACATTGGTCCACCCTTTGCAGCTATAACAGCTTCAACTCTTCTGGGAAGGCTGTTCACAAGGTTTAGGAGTGTTTATGGGAATTTTGGATCATTCTTCCAGAAGACCATATGTGAGGTCATACACTGATGTTGGACGAGAAGGCCTGGCTCTCAGTCTCTGCTCTAATTCATCCAAGAGGTGGTCTGTCAAGTTGAGGTCAGGACTCTGTGCAGACCAGTCAAGTTCATCCACACCAGTCTCTGTCATCCATGTCTTTATGGTATTGCTTTGTGCTCTGGTGCACAGTCATGTTGGAAGAGGAAGGGGCCCGCTCCAAACTGTTCCCACAAAGTTGGGAGTTCCTTTCATGATTAAAATGCTTATATCATTTCTCTTACCACAGATGGTGTTTTTCAGACCTTTCAATTTGGCACAATGTAGTCCCACAAGTATCGTTCTCCTGGCAACTGCCAAACCCAGACTCATCCATCAGATTGCCAGACAGAGAAGTGTGATTCGTCACTCCAGAGAACGTGTCTCCACTGCTCTAGAGTCCAGTGGCGGCATGCTTTACACCACTGCATCTGGACTCTTTGCATTGCACTTGATGTGAGGCTTGGATGCAGCTGCTCGGCCATGGAAACCCATCCATGAAGCTCTCTGCACACTGTTCTTAATATCATCTGAGGTCTGTAGCTATTGACTCAAAGTTGGGGACCTCTTCTCACTATGCGCCTCAGCATCCGCTGACCCCGCTCTGTCAGTTACATGGCCTACCACTTAGTGGCTGAGTTTCTGTCGTTTCCAAACACTTCCATGTTCTTATAATACAGCTGACAGTTGACTGTGGAATATTTAGGAGAGAGGAAATTTCACGACTGGATTTGTTGCACAGGTGGCATCCTATCACAGTTCCACACTGGAATTCACTGAGCTCCTGAGAGCGACCCATTCTTTCACAAATGTTTGTAAAAGCAGGCTGCATGCCTAAGTGCTTGATTTTATACACCTGTGGCCATGGAAGTGACTGGTACTCCTGATTCTGATTATTTGGATGGGTGAGCGAATACTTTTGGCAATAGTGTATTCTATTCACTTTTTATTAATTTCTATTCACCTGGAGTTTTCAGTCACAACTGCTTTTTTAGAGACATGAACGTTAATGTCTGAAGGCTCCTCTTTGTCTTTCTTACTTTTTACATGGCTCTTTTCTGTGAAATGGAATTTCCCTGAAGTTTAACAGACTACAACCTTTTAATAAGAGGTTGACTCTTTTCTATTTTAAACCTTCAGACCAGCCGAAATATCTTCAGGAAAAAATCTGCAGGTAAACACAGACACTTACAGGGAAATGAAACGAAGTTTGTTCTTTGCGGATTTTATTTGTTTCTCAAATACAGGAGAGTTAATGTACAGAAGGACAAAGAATTTCATCAAGAACTGTACAATATTTACATGTCTTTTTTTTCCTTTTTTTATGGAAAATTAGATTGTTTTCAAAATAAGTCATAGTATGCACAAACATCAAAATGATAAAAATGAAATGACTATTTCCTCTTTAAATATTACTTATTTATACTCCTTCCTCCCACGCGGGGAACGGATAGCTAACTTCTTTTCTTTGCACCTGCATGACTGATGATTGAACTGAAGCACAACAATGTTAAGTTTCAAATAGATTTGCCCGTCATCCTCTTTCTTTTTTTTCTTTTCTTTTATTATTTTACACCCACGGTAATACATCTTTTATTTCTGTTTCGTTCTGTTGGTGTAGAGGTGAAGACGGCGTGGATATGTGGGTTACAACTGTATACTGAGCTTGTAGAAAATAAAAAGGTATTTAAAATGCATCGGGCAGCAAACCCAGCGCCTGTGAGAGTTTAAGTTAAAAACCTCCTCATATAAATAATAAAAATGTGTTTATATATTATCACACAGCGGACTGGAGCTGCCCTTCACATAGCACAGGATGAGCGAAGAGAGAAAGAGAGCGTTTATATCACATTTCATGTTTCTATCCCGAACGAGTCCATGTCCACTCTGCTCACGGCACACTCTACACACACTTTAAAAAGCATTCTCACCCTCGTCCACTCTTTTTAAAAGCCGACAGCTGATGTTAGTCTTCAAAAAATAATTTATGTAAAAACTAAGTGGTAATAGTTTCTCTGTGAACTATCGTCTATATGACGCACGGTTAACACGATGTCAGTCTCCTCCCTCGGTCCACTTGGCGTTTTCTGCGCTCCTCCTCCTTTTGTCCTTCGCTCCCTTTTCGACAATTCCCTCTTGACCCGTCGGTGACCCCCCCCTCCCCTCCCCGAACCAACAGAGTTGCGGGTCCCCCTCTTTCTCCCAAAGTACGACGATTCTTAAGTCATTGATCGACAACAAGAAAAAGAACAGAGGCCAGTGTCTGAGGTCACATGAACAGACCTCTTTGTGTTCATCAGGGCCTTAAAAATCCATCCTCAGATCTCAGAGATTTGAAGAAGACAAAGTGGGTGGGGGTCTGTACAGTAGGAGCCATCTTTCTCCTTTTTTTGGATTTCCTTTATTTTTTAAAATCCTTTTTCCTTTAATCCTCTGTCTCTGTTTATTTTCCACGTCCAGCTCAAGCTTTGGAGCTGAGCGTGAGCAGCTCGATGAAGGAGCTGAAGAGCTTGTCCAGCCAGCTCTGGTTGGCCATACACTGCTGCACCACTTCCTCCTGGCCCGGATCCTCGGCCGCCTGCTCGATGGTGTTGGTCTGAAAGAGATGGACAGAAACACAAGACGGCTGCGGTGAGGAAGATGGAAGCAGAGTCCTCGTCAGAGCATAGCAGAGACAAACTGGACCTATCTGGTAAGAATAAGGTGTCTGCTTTACTGAGCCGACACATCAGCTCGCTCTCTCTCTACTAAACTTGATGTGAGGCTGAATCACGGTAGAGGGTAAACCTCATCTTTAAGTTTTTTGAGTATCTTTTAACCTGGCGTGACGACCAGATCGGTCCAGTTTCAGTTCAGATCAATGACTTCAGTTTTCGTTTCAAGTGTTTTCATTTTCGTGTTGATTACTGCTTATGGATGTTTTCTTTCAGCATGATACTCTCTCTGGTCACTTTAATAGATATTTGTTAACACAAATAGCCCATCAGTCAATCACATAGCAGCAACTCAGTGCATTCAGGCATGTGGCCATAGTCAAAATGACCTGCTGAAGTCATCAGAAGAAAAAGTGATCTACATGTCTTTTTTTTTTTTTTAAATGTATTTTTTGGGCATTTTTGGCCTTTAATGATAGGAGAGAGACAGTAGATAGGTTTGTGAAAGGGGGGGAGAGAGTAGGGGAAGACACTCTGCAAACTGATCACAGGCGGGATTCGAACCTGGACCAGCAGAAGCAAGTACATGGGGTGCCTGGTTGCTAACCACTCCGCCAAACTAGCACCCTGATCTACATGTCTTTGAACATCACATGGTTGTTGATGCCAGACACATTGGTCCTAATACTTCAGAAAACTGATGATCCATGGGGATTTGGACGCACAGCCATCTCAAGGGTTTACAGAAGATAGTCAAAGAAGAGAAAATACAAGAGCTGGGTATTTCCAGCAACTTCACTATTCGATACGTATCCATATACAGGTTAATTGTGAACGTCGGCTACCCCATTAACAGAATCCCATCAAGTTTTGCTTTTTATTACAAGAAGAAAGGATGAGTTTTTAAGTGATTCTACAACTTAAGAAACTTAAATTCAGCTCCTTACAGATTTTAGATTTAAGTTCTCATTTGGAACTTGTGCTTTACTGTGTAGTTTGGCTTCTACTTTGAACTGTGCCATTGTTAACATCCCCCAAAGTGTTTTGACAACAACTGTCAAAACACTGAGGTCATATTAATTCTGTAGAATCCGGATCAGTACACATATCCTAAAGAGTGCGTGATGATATTTTGCTGTATTGATATTTTGAGCACAGGGCCTAGAAAATATCCGGTGAGCAAAAATGCTTTGTTGATGCTGGAGGTCAGAGGAGGATGATAGAGCCACAATAATAACCACTCATGACAACCAAGGAGCATAAAAGATTTCTTAGTGCACAACCCATCAAATCTTGAAGCAGGTAAGCAGCAACTCTTTAGCCACTCCTGTGAGCCAAGAACAGGCTCAATAAATTTGGAAAAATGTTGCCTTGTCTTAGGAATCTTGATTTCTGCTACAA
Organism: Scarus forsteni; assembly: GCA_036419115.1. NCBI lineage: Eukaryota > Metazoa > Chordata > Actinopteri > Labriformes > Labridae > Scarus > Scarus forsteni. The sequence goes on from JAZDUH010000043.1 coordinate 12,278,427, forward strand.
CATTCAGATGGTGGGATCACAGTTCTTGAACCTGATTAAATGTAGCACGTAACCTCTTTAAATTGTTGTCAATGAAAGCTCTGCTAAGGAGTTGAACACATGCTACAAAAGACTTTGATTTATAAAAACTAACAGATATAAACACCGGCAGCAGCCTAACAAAACAGTCTGACCTTTCTCACAAAAGGAGAAGAGGAACACTTGACTTCACCTGTTCAGGACAGCGCTTTGCTGTACAGAGAACTTGATGAGCTGGAAATCGTTACAAAAGGCTCCTGCGTTCAACAGGAATTTGCAGCAGACTGATGGGTGGTCCCCTCAGGGGCACACACTTTCCCTCACTAATGTAACTTATTGAATCCACTGATGTGAGCATTTTCAGTGTCTTCATATCAAGACATTGTCAGAAATCACCAACATCTGTCCCTCACCTTACTTTTCTGTTCTCGCTTGTCTTTCTTACACTTAATTTCCCTCCCATGCCCTTTATTCTTTCTGACCTGTTTCTGCTCTGACAGCCTAGAAATTCAAAATTAAAAGCCTGTTGACAATTAAATGCATAAAGATTGATTATTCTATATTCATGAATCAAACAGTCATCAAGATCCATGTTTACTGATTCTTTTTAAGATGTTTTGGAGCATTTCTGGTCTTTATTAAAAGTGGGCAGATGTGTAGAGGGGCAGAGGGCAGGAGGAGACGTGCAGGAAAAGGCTCGTGAACAGAATCAAACCCAGGCTGCACGGACAAGTTAAGAGCCTCAAAACACAGCAAGTACACAGTTTCTACCCATGCTGCCATACCTGGACTCTGTTTTCACTAATGCTGAGCATGCCAGCTGCACCGAGCTGCCCCTTAGTGCTACATCACATCCACTGCTCTGTTTGACAGGGGACTAAAGCAAACATGCAAAAACAGCTGCAGGAGTCGCTGTTGAGTGTTAAACTTCAGTATCATTGATAATTTATCTAAACTATATGACCACAAAACCAGTCTATGGTCTCTAAGTAACTCTTTTAGGTTAATTTCATGACTTATATCATTGTTTATTTCATATACACCTATAATGTGTATGCACCTGTCAAACTGAGTAACAGTTCAGATTATCAAAAAGAAAACAGGACTTTAGTTAAAGAGTTATTTCATTTTCACGCCAGAAAAAATGAGGCACCAACAAGTTACTTAATTGTCAAGGATCTCACATAAGAATTTTTAATATGCAGTGCTGCTCTCCTGTAGGGCAGCAGTGATGTTTCCCTGCAATAACTTTGGTGTTTTCATCACTGCTTTTCATGAGTTTAATCTAGCTTAATCACAATAGTCAGCGACTCTTCTATGTTTCATTTGAAGTGGAACATGCAGCAGAAGGTCAAAATTCATAACCACCCTCATAATATTTGTTAGCTCTGACTGCAGTGAACCTGGGTCGTGCCCCCTTAGTTAAAAACTCCTGGTCCATGGCACAGCCCTCTTATCACTGAGCTTTCAGCACGTAAACAAGCGAGTGCTCTTACCTCTTTCTTACACTGTAGGAAGGTGTGATATTTATAGTGATGCAGGGAGTGGTACAGACTGTAGATCCGGTATGAGTCAGCTGACAGTTTAAGGTCCTAACAGAAAACACAAACAAAAGCAATTAGAAGAGATACAAGCCAAGAAAAACACGCTAACACCTAGCCAGAGTACAAAATAGCATTGTAGCTAATTGCAGTTTATGGGAACCATTTTAAACCAGTTTTATTTATAATTAAAGCAGTCATCTGTCATCAGTCTTAGTCCCACTTGTCTAAATAATGAACATGAAGCAATGACGTGCAAACAGTAAAATCATTTTCCAGTGAGAAGAGAGAACGTGTCAAAAGTGTCCATTAGGAAGCTGGTACCATTTAACTCTGCTTAGAGTTGAGCTCCCAGTTGTTTTTGAAGGTTTTGTCAAAAATTTGTGATTCTTATGATCCCACATCTCATCTGAAAAAAGGCTAAAATGGCCCACTGAAGTTCTGAAAGTCTGAAAACTGAACTAAATGCTCTGATGGAGAAATAGTTCATTATGTCTTCAAGTCAGAGGATGTTATATCTTTAAAACACAAAAGTTCATCTCAACAAGTCTTCTGACTCACCTGTGGTTTAGGCTAAATCTGTTGATGTGAGGTCAGGGCATTTTTGGAGGGTGTAACACCCTCACCACTCCTGAGTCCAGGGGGTCCACAATGATCTGAGGGTACGCGTGCAGGACCTCCTGTCAGATGAGACAAAAAGAAAACAAGTCTGAGACAGGCCGACAGTAGAGCTGAATGATTACAGAGCTCCAAGAGGCTGTCGCAAACCGTTACTCTTCACAGGATGAATAACCTTCATTATCTTTTCAAATTAAAATTCTGTTCACTGACCAATTAATTTTGTTTGCATTATTTATGAAGGTTATCATTTTTGGTGACTGTAAAACTTTTCAAACCTTGAGATTTATAATCTGTTATTGGGAAAGTTTTATGTCTGTTCATTTGATGGAAAGCAGATTTAAAAAGAAAGTGAGGAGAGAGACAGAGAGAAGGAGACAGAGACAGACAAAGAGAGCGAGAGAGCAACAGGCAGAGAGAGGCAGAGAAAGAGGGAGGGTGAAGACACGCAGGATCCAGTTTGCTTCAAGGACAGCAGCCAGTACAATGGCTGTCTGCACCTGGAAGTATTTACAAACATGCACCGAGCAGAGAAGCCTCCGTTCTGTTGCCAATGAACTCCTGAAAACAGAAGTCTCAGGACTCCAGATGAATAAGGCTCAGGTTTGAGCTGTCTGTCTGCATGATGACTTTAATTGTGCTCAGTGACGATGAGCAGGTTCGGTGCAGCTGTTTTGCTTTTTCAGTGCCATTGGGCCTTCTCATTTTGGCTTAGCTTCATTAAAAGAAGCTGAGCCCTCACCCTGCTGAAGATCTGCAGCCTGTGAGAGCTGCGGAGGAGTCTTTTCTAACTGCTAAACATTATTCACTCAGCAAAACATCAGTGTTTCATTTAGAGCAGGTTTATGACCCATGAGGAAAAAACGTGTTTAATGATCAGAGCAACTCCAGTGATGCTGCCACGACAGCACCAGGAGGGTCTGGGTGATATGTAAAGTTAATCGCTTCATGTGCTTTTTTTGTTGCTGACAATTTAAAAATAAAAGTCCATTTTTTTCCTTGATTTACCCCGTGGTTGACTTTGTCACCCTGACACCTGTGGTTGAAACCCTCGTGCTTCATTCAAACAGACAACTTGAAAGTTGTGGCATTATGAGAAGATCTAAACACCTAAATCTATGTTTTTATGATAGTAGAGCCTACTTAGTTTTGCATCTAACCAGTTCTTTATGAAATCAAGCAATGATAAGAGAGTTTCGTATTAATTTTTCATGATAATTTAGGGCTGGGCAATTAATCAAATAATAATTGAAATTGACATTTAGACCCTAAAATCAAAGTAATTTTACTCATGATTGTTATTATGATTATTTTCCCTGTAGAGTCACGTGACTGCACCCCCTCCATACAGTCTATGTTCACTTTCGCCAAAAGCGAAGGATGCACCACCAACATGGAGCAGACAAGCGGCAACCTATCAGAGGGCCTAGTAGCCAAGAAAAATACAATCCCAATTGTTTGGGCACATTTTGAATTCTGTGCAGAGAACATCAAGCAGAAAGAAGTTAAGTGTAAATACTGCATAAAGACTGTGTCGATGACCATTGGTATCACCACTAATTTGTTCCAACATAGCATAAAATAATCGTTCATTAATTTTAATCGAGGTATGAGCTTCAATTAATCATGATATTGAGATTAGGTAATATCGCCCAGCCCTAGATAATTGTACTTTTGGTGTCAATATAGCCTTTCATCCAATCTTCATAGTGTAACTTTTGCAACATTACAGCCTGCACTTTTATTTCAAGAAGAGGGTGTAATTTATGTTTGTGGCATTTTTTTAATGTATGTTTTTGGCATTTTGTGCGTTTATTGGTTGGAGAGAGAGAGACAGTGGATAGGCTTGTGAAAGGGGGTGAGAGAGTAGGGGAAGACACTCTGCAAACTGGCCACAGGCTGGATTCAAACCCAGACCGGCAGAAGCATGTACATGGGACGTGAATGGCTGCTAACCACTCCACCAAACCAGCACCCCGTTTGTTGCATACTTTGATCAAATTAAACCAAAATGTGTGTTTTGCAACTTCTGTATCATTTGTAATTTTATTTGTTTGTTTGAAAGGGAGAAAAATTAGTTAAAATTAAAGGTCAAGTTTTGTGCAGAAAAATCTGAGACTTTATTTTTCTGAGGTTTTATTTTTTAGGCCACTCCTGAGGGGTATGACCTCGGGGGTCAGGATAACAGGACATTTGAGGAAGCTGCCACAAGCTGCTCTTTCTCATAGATGGAACACGTTAGATACTTCAAAAAGCATGATATGACAATTGAAGACTTTGTGCTGTAGCATGCTTGCAATTATTGATCATTTTGAATCAAATATTTCTAATTGTTTAGTATCCTGGATCCTAATTTTTGATGAACATGGTATCAAACAAGCCTACATACCATCTGATGCTCACTACTACTGCATGAGCATTTTTAAAATTGGTAGAGTGGTGGAGGGCAGCTGACTAAGACAACAGAGTTTGTCTGGAACGCTAAAGGTTAAAGCTTATTTAATGCAGTCATCCAAAAACCCATTCAAACTGTATTTTTGTCAACAGAATGTACAAAACTAAATTCTTTTTTGACCTTAAACACATCCCTGCAGTGCTCTATAGTGACAACCCTGTTATGTATGACTCTAATCATTGCACTGATTTTAAAGCACGTCCTGGACCGGTAAACAAACTTGATTAATCAACCTCTGTTTCCTACTTAAAGAATCAAGACATGACATGACATGTAAATCTAGATCTTTCTCTCTCTCAGACCTGATGCAGAGACAGAGGCGGTGCGGTGGGACAGATTACCTGCTGCTGAGAGCTCATGCTGACTCTCCTCAACAGCCTCCTCTTCTGTTCGCTCAGGATGCTGTCAATCTTCCTCATCGGTGGGAGGTAGAGCTCATCTGGTGGCCAATCAAGGTAAAGGAGAAACTTCCATTAGTCATCACTCGTGTGGATGCCAATCACTGTAATACCAAAAGCAGCTTCTGTTGGCTGCTCATCTATCAGCAGTCCCAGAGCTCTCCCTCAGCCTGTCAGCCTTTGTTTATCCAGATTTCAAAACTCATTCAAAGACTCAGGAAAATATGCACACTTCAGAATTCCCCTGCTGCTGTAAGAGCAGTTTGTCAAGCTGAACAGCTTTAAGTGACACTTGGCGGCTCTTAGTTGTGTAAGTGATGCTAATATTTGTTTACTAATGCAAGAATGAGGCCAGATGCAGGCATTTAGAGCATGTTTGCACAAGAACAATCCTCTAAAAACAGGATTATTTTTAACTTCAATTTTCAAAATGGATCCAATTTCACACTGCATTTTCATGACAGCATCACAATTGCATGGATCTGCAAAAATGACTAAAAACAATGCAGTATATGTGTGTATGCAGGTGGCACAAAATATCAATGCTGCAATATATCGTCCTGACACATAAGATCAGCATGAGATATTGACAGGCTGATTTCAAGAACAGATTATTTTATTTCAAAAATGTGGTAAAAAAAAAAAAAACAATTAACTGGCTGAAGAAGGAAAGGCCATCAGCTGAGGGACAAAGTAGTCTGCATCAATTCCTCTATATATTGAATCATACACACAACGTTCTTGTGTGTCTGCAGGATAACTGGTAAGGCACCAGTTATGGTGTGGTGTTCAATGAGAGCTCCGAAAATTAACTATGACGCAGCTAAATAAAATGTCCTTTTGACGTGTTCAAACATGTACAGTTAAGTATGTACAATAAAGATTATAATTCATTATTCAATCTAGGCGACGGCCTACGGAAAGCGTTTGGAGGGCAGAACTTTTCAAAGCATAAACAGCAGGTGATTGGACTATCATTCTGTCAGTCACATTCATTAAGGGTCAATCAGATAATATAGCAGACAAGCAGTACTGCCACTGTGTAAAGTACAACACAGGAGCCATTTTGTAGAGCAAACTCTCACCAAAACATGTCAGATGTGGAGCAATAACGTACTTTCTATTGAGAAATGCTGTCAGTGTTACTTTTCATTTCATAAACACGTGTGGTTCAGATCTGACAAAACTGAAACTTTAGCATCTATGCTAATCTCTGTACAAGCAGTCACTCTTAGCTCCCGCCTCTTCCTGCTTTAAAGGACTCTGATTGGGCCGTACCACAACTGGCCGAGCATGTTATAGTAGATTGGAACTTGGCAAGAAGGATTTGTCTGATCTCAGGCTTCTGTCCCAGGAGTTACACCATCACAAAGAAACAGAAAAACAGCCAGTGCTGTCATGATGTATTAAACCATGCTCCAAGTATATAATAACTCAACATTACTCACTCAATCTTCACATAAGCGTGGTATAAGAAAGGGAAAGGCTTTGGAACTGCACAGAGCAACCAAGAGGCACATTTGGATTGGTTTAACCAACTGAGCTGACATGCTCTTAAGCTACAGACAGTGAGGGCAATAGTTACTAAAGCTACTGTCATATAGGTCAAAAAGATTTTTTTAAATAAAAAACATATGCAAATTTTGATATTTACAGCAGTGCATACACGTATCAATTATCTCTGGCATATAATGCTTGTTTTTAACTGAAAGAGCTGATTTTAAACCCAAGTTAACTTTTTTACATCAGTCTTTGTCTAATTCTGTGAAACTCACACTGAATACCCGAGACAATGTGTATTAAACCTGCTCTTTACCTGTGCAGACATTTTATATTCTCCTGTTCAAATGATGCAGGGACATTTTATTATAAGATATTCTTGCAGTATCTCAATTAATGCAGCATTGCTGTATTGTGATGTCACTGAAATCACAGACCGTGTATCTTGAATTTTATTGTTAACAACACTGTGAACCAAACATCATGTCAATAAACCAGGTCTACAGTGTTTTAAGGCAGGGGTTCCCAACTTTCTTTCTTCAAAGTAATTACTCCTGGTCCAAAATGACCAAACTTTTCAGAGGCCCTATAAGGCCATGAAGGCAGTAGCGACAAATGTGGGTTAGTAAAGTGAGTGACGACAAGCCTCTGGCTGACCCAAAATGAATGTGACAGACAAAAAATTAGTTCAATTAGTTCTGCCCCCAATCTCTTTCTACTGGATGTTGTCCGGATTAATTTGAAAAATATCCCATTGATATGCGTAACAGTCCACCTGGTGTGTCAGGTTCATTACTTTTTGCACATGACTATTGACTGCACATAAAAACAGGCTCCTCTTTATGAGGAAATGTGGATTGATAAACCACAACCACTGAGATTGTACCATTTTTAGAGTTAAAAGTTTGAACCTCTACATTTTATTTTCAAAGCATTCCTTTGCTTTTGTTTTATTCAAAACTATTACAACACACCAAAAGCTTCCTGTTTTGGCAGAAACTGTTGCATAAACATGGCCTCAAGCTCCTGAAACATACTATCAAAATAAAGCTGATCTACAACCAAAATTTTAACACAAGTTTAAGTTAAAACAATAATAATATCAGTACATAATGAGTTTAGTGTACAGTTCTCACCATCTGTGTCCTCCAGAGCTTGGATCATGTCGGGGTCCAGTGCTGTGCTGACCAACATCTCCACATAGCTCCTGAACATCTCCCTCATGGCACGGTTGTTCACTCCACCTTTTACTGGCACTGGTTTGAAAGAAAAAAACAAAAAATACTTCAGTTAGTTTCTCTTTAAAACATCATCATGGTCATAAACTAGACACAAATAGCTATTCAAGTTCCCTGTGCTTCATATGTCATTGAACCTGAAACCTTCACATTAAAACCTATGTGATTATATGATTTGGCAACCTGTCAACCAAATAAAAGTCTGTACCATTCTCCTCCTATACAGGAGTATGCAGTGTTTGAAGACATCAAGCTTTCTTTTAAAATTCAAACATCACTAATAGTACGGACCTCAGCCCTGTAGTAGAATTTTTTTTGAGTTGACAGAGACATTGTCTTCAGGATCAGTGAGTGCAGTTAGCATTAATAACAACGTAGTTACCAAAGATAACTTCTACCTTTCTGTAGAGACAGAAAGTCTTGTTTAAGGAGCTTTGCGCATTTTTTACTTGAGAAATCATTGTCAAAAAAACTAATAAAAAGTGTAAAAAAAAATCTTGTCCTGATATTAACAATTGCTTCAGACCTAAAAACTGTGCCCTTGAAAAGGAGTCAGACAAATTTCTCTTCCGCCAAAATTAGTGTTACAAAGAGAGTGTGGCAAAAATAAGGCCAGTAAATAATTTTATATAAGAAACAGGCACTGTCTGTGAGGGAAAAACTGTCATCCCTAATCTTGCAGTAAAAATGTACAAAAAAGGCAAGACAGAACAATATCCATGATAGCCACATCCTGCTGCTGAAACATCTGATCCTCCTTACACATTAAAACATTTTAGAATATTTTTACAAACTCCAACTGTCCGCCACTTATGTTTGATAACTGATTAAAAATCAGCACACTTGGATTCTCCAGAGTTTCTTTCTCTTCCTATTTTTTTCTTCATTTATTACAAAACTGCACAAAAAAAGATCCTTTGGCTGTCAGTTGATAAACACCACATCAGAAGCCTACCTTTCAGCAGGAGTTTAAAGCAGTTACATCAATGCAAAGGAAAAAAGTCTCTTACTGCTAATTGTCAAGTAATTGTTTGATTTTGTAACTAAACTATATCTAATGAACTGATCTCATAATCAGCATTTTTACTTTTGCAGACTTTGAGAAGCAAACCGAGAGCTTGGTTTCACCCTGAATAAAATGTTTTGTCTGTAAATTTAAAATATTTCTGACATTAAACATCAAAAAGCCTCTTACTCTCATTCTCACTCGCTGCCTCGTCTGATGAGTCCGAGTCAGAAGACGAAGGAATTTCCTTTAGCCACTTCTTCCTTTTCTTCGGCGGTGGCTCCGCCTTCACTTTAGTCGGCTTTGATTTTGGTGGGCGCTCAGCCTTCTCCTTCTTTTCCACCGCTTTCTTTTCCTCCTTCACTCTTCCTCGCTCTGCAGCAGCAGCAGCACGTTTCTCCACCTTCTCCTGCTGCTGTTGGACTCTTTTCTCCTTCTCCTTCTCCCTCTCCTTCTCCTTCTCCCGGTCCCTCTCAGGCTCCTTCTCTTTCTCCCGTTCCTTCACTTCCTTTGCTTTGGGAACAGCAGCAAGAGCCTCCTTCTTTTCTCGTGGTTCCTTTGTCATTGCTGCCGTGGACGTTCTCGTTTTCTCCCTCTGCTCACGCTGGACAGGTGGAGCCACTCTCTCCTCTTTTTCAACAACCTTTGCCGGCGTCTGGGTGGCAGGGGGGGATGCCATTCTGGGGAGGGACTGGCGCCTTTGACATACACAGAAATGGATAGGCGTTATTCACATTCTGTCAAAGCTTTGCCATTCCACAAAAAGATACAAAAACTATAAAGTGATAAAATGCAACAAAATGAATCATCAAAGATGCTACATTACATTACAGCAGCCTTTTACAAACACATTTTTGAGCACCAATAATGGAAATGACACTTAAATACAGGAACAAACAAATAAACTCACAATCTGAGCACTAAAGCCATAAAGTACAACAAAATAATAAACAATAAGGATGTATTTGTAAGGAACAAGCAGCTTCTGAAGGGGAGTTTTCATGCAGATATTGAATGAATTTGGTGAGCTCTGTTGCTTTGTTCAGTTGAAAAGAAGCTACAAATGTCCAGATGTCCTTTGGATCATTTCATATTTATGTCCCTGTTTTTTGAAAAAGAGCTGAGTCCATCAGAGATGTGGGAATGTATAGAGCAGTTTTAAAAAGGCTAAATTCTTCTGTTTGAAGGAGCTGGACTAAATTCTCATATTTAAAATGACTTTCTGGATAATTTTTTGATGCCAAGCCCTGTTAGAAAGTGACTGTGCAATCCAAAAGATTAATGTTAACCAGTACTTTGTCATCAGCTTTGTTACCTGGTAGCTCAAATACAATTACTAGAACTGAGACCACTGCTTACACTATTACAGCAGTGCTACAAGTTAACTCATCACCCAGTTTGTGTGGGCTGCTGGGTCGATTCTGTCCTCACTACAAACGGACCACTTCAGGGGAAGATTGGAAACAAGCTGAGACCACCTATTTCAGGCTAGCATGGCCCAGTTGTATGTACCAAAACATGGACTGATAGCATGTTCACGTATATTAAAACAAACAGTCCCCATGTATCAGAACAACTCTCCCAATCAGCATGTGTGTGTGTACATTCATCAAACATTAACTCAGATTGAAAATACTTTGGAAACTCAAAGAAAGCAGAAGAAGCAGCTGTTCTATCTAGGGCTGGGCGATATGGCCTAAAAACAAGATGACAATTTTTTTTACAGAATTTTTTAGGGTCTAATTTTTTTCTCTCTTGAAGAGAAAAAACTACAATTTGAACAAAATTATCTGTCAGGTTTTAATTTAATTCAATCAAAATATGTTCCAAAACCAAACAGACTCTCTCTCTTCAAATGTTTCTGTGTTATTTTGTTATCATAGGTACAGTATGTAGTTTGGATGGAGGAAAGCCTGCCTAAAGTGACACCAAAGCTACATCGTGGAGCTCCCTCATCATTATTGATCTCATAAAAAGAAAACTCTGATTTATTATGAAACAGATCATTTTCGGTGCTTCCAAATTCCAACAAAGCCACAACTTGCAAGTTCTTATTTTTGTGTATCTGTTTTAAAAACAAAGGAAGCTCAAAGCATAGATGAAAAGCTACAAACAAGTTGTGTAAAATGCAAACTCAAATGTGCAAGCTTCAGTGTGACCTGAAAGGGCCTAAGATCTGGAACACAATCGAAAAGCAACATAAAAACCTCTGTCCCGCTGTCCAAGTTCAAAAAGACACTCAGAGAAAATATCCTTTCCATCGAGATATAGTTTTAGTTTCGTTGTTTATCTTTCATTTGATAAAGAAATGTGGTTCAGATCTAACAAAACTTTTATTGAAGCTGTTAGCGTCAATGCTAAAACCTGTACGTGCAGTCTGCTGTTGTCTTGCTCGTAGCTCCACCTCTTCCTGCTCTTAAGAACACTGATGTGCCTTTTTGGGCCACTCACAAACTGCACATTGAATCTTGGCTAGATGGATCTGCCTGATCACAGGCGCTAAATCAGGCGGATCCAGCTGCACTGAAGGCTAACTGACTTGTCTGACGTCTGTCACTCCTCACACCCTGATGGAGGAACAGATTTTGTTCCCCTTCTCTCTTCGAAGTTCTTTTTTTTACTGTAACTCTCCCTGAATAAAATGGCAGGCTTGCAGTAAAATTCAGTTGGCAGCAGTCGCTTGTTCAGTGAGACAGCTTCCTCTCCTCCACTGTGCATGTCTGATCAGCCTTCGACACGCACAGTTGAGCAGAGAGGAGGGAGCAGTAACTTCATTCAAACATTAAGATCCTAAATCTAAATCTGGGGCAATTCTTGGTACCTGAGAGCAGGTGTTGTTCTGCGCCATGGTCTTCGAGAGCAGACTCGGACATAGTCCTTCTTATTGACATTCTCTAGAAACTTGACGTAGATTCGCTGGTATCGCCTCTTAGCATCTCCAAAGTAGCCAAGATACTGAAATAAGAACAGAAACAAGAAAAAATACAACTTTACAAAGTTAATCACCACTCTTATCCTATCACTGCGGAGAATCTGAGCCTGACTCTTGATATATTAAACCTGTTAAAGTAAATATTTGTAGTTAATGACGATTTCTGAAGTGTTCTAATCAGCACGACTGGTTTTCAGGAGTGTCGAGGTGGAAGCAGCTTTGAGGCTGAACTCACATTGCTTGTGGCGCAGAACTGTCTCTGTCCATCTTTGATCTCTGGGCTGAACTTCTGCAGGAGGGCTTTCTGCACCCGCCAGATGGGTGGAGGCTCCCGGCCTGTCTGCAGGGCCAGCTGTGCACACACAACGTCCAGGTTAGTTAAAAAAAAACACAACAACTAAGCAGCACTTGAAAGATTCAACATTAATGTGTTTTTCCTTATTAAAGAAGCAGTTTGTAAATCAACAATCACTATCATATCACTATTTTTATATACCTGCAATAGAATATTAGGATTTGGTTGAGGGATGCATAAAAATAGTAAACACATGGAAATCACTGAAAAAGGACTTGCAGCACTGTTGCTCTAGAACAAAAACAGTGTTTCTTTATTTAACTTCATTAAACCCTGATGTTTTTGCTCTTCCTCGTGCTCTCTGTCAAGTGGGGTCAGGTATTATTCATTCATCAAATCCACAGAGTCCTGCCCGTGGATTTCAGCTCTAAAGCATAGAAAAGTGCCTTGCTCTGCCCAAAGTCCTGAAAGCACTCAGATCATGAATGTTACAAAGGAATAAGAACGAATACTTACAAGAATATCGACACAAAAAAATATACAGAAACACAGGTAAAAATAAGGCCCCCATCCGTCAAGGTGTTATGGTCTAATGGGGGACCGTATTGACGGATGACTAGGCTAAAAGATGTAGATTAAAATGCCAGAAATTAGAGGCTGTGCCCTTCAGTGTTTACACGTGACTTTTTATTTATTACTGAATCAAAAAAATATAGATCCAATTTTATTTAATCTCAATCCAATTTATCAAAATCAGAGGATGGGAAGGATCAGTAGCCAGCCTGTAGCAGTATATTTTTATTTTATTTATTTTTAAATATTTGTATTTATTTAAATTTGCATATATTTACTTATATTTTTATTTAGATTTTTTTTCTGTTATATATCATTTAATCTGTAAAAATTAACTGCCTCTGATTCCAAATGTCCCTGGGGAAGTTTTTTCCCAAATGGATTAATAAAATATATCCAATCTTATCTAATTATATTTAATTTTAATAGCCCACAACGGTGTCAACTCAGAGTAACCAATTTACACGGTTACTGGTTGAATGGTTACACTAAGCTTATTTTCTTGTTTCCAGACTGCATGTTGTTTAGATGTAGGAATGCACAATATGATCTGCACTTTATTGGTGTCAACAGATAGTCGCCTAAAAGTTTGAAAATAGCCAATGCTGAAATTTTTGCTGATATATCAGCAGTACGAACAGATCAGCCATATATATCCCATATATAAGCTGTAATAATGGAAAATACACAGATGTACCATAAGCTTCACCTTATCTTCACTACATTGGTGCATTTAAAGAGCAAGAGTTTCATTATTTGTTAAACACCTGTTCCTTACTACTATAACACTGAAAGCAACTAGTCAGTGTTTTAAAGATTTTGTGCTCTTCATGAAACATATCAGTATCTGCAATAATGTGGACATATCAGCATATCCGATATCAGCAAAAATTCAATATCCTGCATCCCTATTTAGATGGTAGTGACAGTGGTCTTGATTCGTTAGTTCATCTTTGAAACTTTCTGTTATAGTTGTCAACTGCTGTGACGAATTGGTCATATTGTCTCTGTGCTAGCTCCACATTAATCCTACTGGTCGTGCATATACTCGGGCTCATGCCCGTGCCACGTTAATTCCTGACAATCTGCACAAACGCAGGGGACAAATGCCAGCAATTGTGTGTCTGTGTAGTTTACAGCAAGTACATCTCCAGCCTGAACTTGTTAAAAAGACTTATGAGTGGCCTTTATCAGGTCACACCGACACCTGTATGAGGTCACAGTACCTTCTTTAACAACACAAAATGTAAAAAATGTCAATATTTGTATCAACTGATCTCACTCAAAGGTAAAAGGGACTACAAGGGCAGCAGAAAACCTGACTGGAGCACCCGTACTTTGGCCAATCATATAAATTAGCATATTTCAAAGTCTTTAAGTGATGTGACAAGACACTTGAGTTTACAATTCCAAAGGAATACCTTGAGGGTTCGAATGTCCTCCACCCGCACCACAAACTCATCCCTCTCCCTGAAGATTCCCTCCCCTCCACTCTCACTCTCGTCCTCCTCACTCTCCCCAACGATGGCGGCGTCTTCCTGCTTCTGAGCAAGGTGAAGGGAGGTGATCTTGGGAGGCGGGGCTTCTTCCGAAGAGGCAGGGGACTCCGGAGATGGCGTAGGGGTCTCCTTCTGAGCAGATGATGGAGGAGGAGGGGAGGATGGAGCAGGGGGAGAAGGAGGAGACGAAGGGGTGGCAGGGGCCGGCTGAGGGAGAGTAGCAGTAGGTTGTGGTGATGGCTGAGAGGGGGATGTGGGAGCAACGGGGCTCGGAGGCTCGGATGCTTCTTGATGCTCTTCTGGTGCAGGTGGGGGTGAGGGGAGAGAGAGGGGAGGGAGAGGGGAGTGGGATGGAGAGGAGGATGAGGAGGGGGATGGTGGGGCAGATGGAGGTTGAGGAGTTTCTGGCGCTGGAGGAATCTCTGGTAGAGGAGCTGGAAGAAAAGTGGCAATGTAGATTAGGCCTGTGCTCAAAAAAGTCTATATGGCAAAATGTTGTCACACGGTCCCTGCCAATAAGAGTTTCAGTACAGAGTCTACAGAACTGATTGGGCCGAAAATGCCATGACAGCAGTCATGACAGCAAACAATACATTTTGTAATTGGGTAATTTTATCGATGAGGCAGTTCAAAATAAGGCAGCAAAACTACATGATGCAGCTTATTTTATAAATTTAAATGTCAAGTCCTCAATTAATGATTATCACAATATGCATCATATCAAAAATTAAATTCAAATCTTTAAAGTTCAGCAGTCAGCATTACTGTTTTAAATGCACTGAGATGAAGGTGAAGAATGAACACGTTTCTAGTTTATCAAATTGCTTCCCTTGACTTTTAACAATCCCTTCAGCTCTTTACTAAAGCAGCAAATGTTTGTTTCTATGGCCATGATTTCTTCTACACATTCAAGCCAAGAATGTGTCACACTGCTCTTCCGGCATTTTGGTGGAGTACTAAGAAGCAACGCTGACACACCTATGCACAAGTTAAAATGCTTAAGACAGTGCAAGGCACTACAGCGTAGGCACTGCATTGATTTTATGCTTAAGTGTAAACCAGGCTTAATTAGCTTATTTGTCCAGCGAGAGCAACCAAGCTAGAACTCCTGAAAAGTGTAAATCCCATCACATTAAGGAGGTCACATTTTGTATTAACTCAGGCTCACACATTTGATTTCAATGGGTTTTCATGTATAGTAGCCCTGATCTACCACTACAATCACCACACTCTTGGCCCCTTTTCCACCCATGGCTCTAGTCTGTTGCACAGGTTGGCAGGTCCACTCTGTGATAATTGGTCAGTTCAACAGCTAAGCACATTTTCAATGGCTCTGCATTCTATCAACAGTCTATGCTCTACACTCCCCTGAAACTGGTGATGAAACAGAGGCAGTGGTTGGTCACAATTTGTCATGAAAGAATAACACCAGGTCTCGACCAGAAAGTCAGCAGAGTATCTGAGTGTTTTCAAAGCAGCATCATAGTGAGAGAGCGACAGAAAGTAAGTGTTTACATGTACATAGTCCCATCATCAACACTTAAAACAACAAAAGTGATAATGTCACATTGTGGGGAATGACACTGAGAGGAGATGGTTCACATGCAGTCAATCAAAACAGAGCTTGATATAATCTTTATGTGGCAGGAAATTTACAAAAAAAACACATTGAAATATCCTAGAAATGCCACACACGTAGACAAAAGGACAAAATACACAGAAAAACCTGGGTTTAAAAAAATACCCTAATAAGTGTGGACAAAGTCTTAAACTTTATAAGCACAATATGGCCTCTTTAGCCAAGGACCACTGGTCTTCATTTAATCACATGCATTTATGCATATGCCATAATGTGCCAGCTGTCAGTACTAAGTGTACCAAGTCTGTGCAGCACTACTTTACTACTTTATAAATCTAAAAGATTTTTTTTTTAAATACATCAGTTTATTTGGTTGGTTCCCAAATCAAGACAAGCATTGCATCATATTCACACTAAAACTATCATTTAAAGTTGTTAAAACTGACAAAAACTGTCAGTAATTCCCCAAATAAACCTTTTAATTATGAAAAAGAGTAATTTTGTCACCTGATGGTCTTACTTTTTGTCTGACTTAGAATAATTAAAGCACTACGACAGGGGGACAATATCAATTTCAATTTCCTAAAAAACAATAAGAAAAGAATCTTCATGTCAGAAAAACTGTTGCTGGAAGCCTTACCATCAAGATGAGTGGCACCCAGTGTTTCCAGCTGTGGCTCTCTCTCCTCTGTCATATCATTCTCTTCCTCACCTCCTGTGCTCCTCTCCTCCTCATTCTCCTCCTCGTCCTCCTCTTTGTTCTCCTCCATGTCTCCGTCTTCTCCGTGGAGGACTTCAGGCTCGTTGGACTGGGGCAGGCCGTGTGGCGTATGCAATGCTGGCTGTGGGCTAAGTGTGGGAGGCAGCGTGGGGGTCAGGGGGGACTGTGTGGGCTGGAGCTGGGGAGGCTGAGGAGGAGGCAGCGGGGCCTGGATGTTGGAGGGAAGCTGAGGAGTGTCGTACAGAGCAGAAATGGCAGAGGAGATGCTCTTCTGGAGGTCCTGGTTCTTCCCCACGGAGTCTTCTTCATCGGAGGAGAATGATGGCAGGGTCTCCAGGTTCCTCTTCAGCTCATCCTCCAGCCGTTTGGGACTTGGGCAGTTGCCCAGAGCAAGACCCCCATTACCTTCACTGTCCCCGAATGGAGGTGGGGGTGGAGGAGGAGGAGGTGCAGGAGACAGAGGGCGCAGACCCCCTGCTTTGCATGGTGACGTGTCACCATTGTCAGGCTCCATCCCAGGTGAGATGTCCAAGCCTGGGGGTCTCTTCCCTGTCTTGAGGAAGTCCAGAAATGAAGCAACAAAGCCAGCCTTCGACTCGGAGTCTTTTTCATCTCCCTAAAAGGAAAAGACGATACAGAAGCTTTAAAACTTCTGTAAGGAACTTTTAGTTTGCATTGAGTTTTGGGATACCCTGTGGATAAATCTGAACCTCTTTGTTAAACTTAACCAGTACATGCATGACTAATATTTTCTAATCAAAAATGTAAAGATACTGGGGTGCTGGTTTGGCGGAGTGGTTAGCAACCAGGCACCCCATGTACTTGCTTCTGCCGGTCCAGGTTCGAATCCCACCTGTGACCAGTTTGCAGAGTGTCTTCCCCTACTCTCTCTCCCCCTTTCACAAACCTATCCACTGTCTCTCTCTATCAATAAAGGCACAAAATGCCCAAAAAATACATTTAAAAAAAAAAATAAGTAAAGATACTGAGGTCCTGGTTTTATGGACCCATAAATATGCTTTTGTAGGCCTAGGTTGGACTCCAGGCTGTGGCCTCTCACCTCCTTTCACAAGACTATCCACTGTCTCTCTCTTTTATCAATACAAGGTACAAAATGCCAAAAAAAAACAATCTAAAAAACAAAAATTTCACATCACTTTATAGTCGAATATATCACTTAAAATCAATCTTCGCTATGAAAAACTGGGCCCTTGCGCAGTGTTACTGAGCATTATAAAGTACTATATAAGCACCATAAGTACTATATAGAATAATTAATCTTATGGGTAATAGAGACATTTGTTAAAAAAATCCATCTGACTCACACCTATTGAAATAACCCTCACAGTATCTCTGACTTGCTTTAATACAACCACTACATTATTCAGCTTAATGGGATGCCTTTTAAAATTCGATGCTAAAAATAGCACGCTTATAATCCTGGATCTCTTACCCTTTCCTCCAGACCCTCTTCATCCACACCTTCACTCATCATTTGGCCCTTGTGCTTGTTCTTGTCCTGGTTTCTGGAGCCATCAGTGCTGCACGGAGGTCCAGGACTTAAACCCAGCGAGGGAGCGGAGCCAACTGAGCCGTCTGACAAAGCCGGGTCTGTGCCGGACAAAGAGTCCGTCCTCAGCAAGGCATCAGAGGAGGACATGGTACCAATGGGTAACTTGATCTAAATATTAACAAAGAAAACAGATTTCAAGGCCTGAACTTACAGATTATGCATTCATTTTTAAAAACAGGATGACAAGATTAGTGAAGATCATGAGCATTCAAAACACAGCAGGAAAATCTAGTTTGCATGAAGGAAAAAAACTTTGTTGTTTTGTTGAACAGAATTTCAGTTTTTAAGAAGCAAACACTAAAGGTGAGATAAGAGCTGAGGCTCTACTCAACATGGACATGTGAATTTTTCTCATTTTATTGCAGTAGGTCTGGGATGAAGTTACATGTTACAGGGCCAGTTTTTGTAATCAAATGAATAATCATGGTCCATCAGCGGTAAGCAGCACAAAACATGTTGGATACAGTATCAGAAAGGCAGTTAAAATGAGCAGTGACATTGTCTGGTAGTATTCGCATTGGCCTTGAAATTAAATCAAATCAAAACATGGTTGTTAGCTATGTTAGCTAGTTTTGTCTAAGTATTCAAAAATTTCTATCATAAGGAAAGTTGTCATTCACATTTAAAGCCAATCTTGTGTTTGAGGGTCCTTAATGGAACTTGTTTTATGAGGCACTTGCACACTGGGCCAAACCTAGTAGCAGCCACAAAAACTGCACTAATTTTTACTCTTCACTTCACAAGCACTGGCTTTTTTTTTTTTAAAGAAAGGGGAAATAGGTGAACCATTTTCTTCTAACAAAGTCCTTTCAGTGCGCCAAATGTAGCACTAATGACTAATTCTTGTGCCAACCCTTTAAAGCAAAAACTGGGCTTCTATAGCATTATATTTGAATGTTTCCCTGCCTTCAGTACTTATGTGACTGACCTTCAGTGGTGGAATGGGCTCATGTAACTGCTGTTGGGGCTGATGGTGAAGCTGCTGTTGCTGCTGATGGAGGTGGTGATGGTGCATCTGCTCCTGTTCTTTCCCGCTCATTTCAATGTACATATCCTCCCTCCTTCCACCTCGTCCTCTGCTTCCACGGCCTCTTCCCCTGCCTCGGCCCTCCACACTGAATCCCCCTCCTACTGCTGATCCACCCATCTCCCCCAACATCCCTCGAGGAGTGTATGGCTCAGGCATTGGGCGGATGCGAGGCCTGCCTCTTGGCCTTGGCGGACCCTCTCTTTTGGGTCTAGTTGGCTTTCGGCCCCTCTTCTTTGGTCCATCCTGTGGCATGAGGCCCATGGAAGAGTATCCAGAGGAGTGATAAAAGTCAATGTCGCTCATTAAAGGACTGAGGGACCCAGCTCCCGCTCCTCCCTTTCTACAGCTTGAAACCAAGTCTGGCAACAGGTCTGGGAGTCTCCGGCTATTTAACCGAATGTCGGCGGGCTGATCAGCTTTATCTTCATCATCCTCAAACTCATATTCTTGAGCGTAACTTTTCTTGGGCATGGTGTTGGGATCCCGGCGTTCTTTTAACAGATGGAAGGAGCTGGACTTCAGGAGCTTTTTGGGACGTGATGAGCAGAAAATGGGGGACTGGAGTCCTCCAGGACCTGCCCCTGAGCTAGTTCCTCCAGGCCCTGAAGGAAGTTTTGCTCCTGTGTTGTTGGGACCAGCAGTATTGGAGCCCATTCCCATAGCTGAGGCCTGGGACTGTATCAAACCAAGCTGTTCTGTGTTGACAGTAGAGGGGAGCTCGTGGGTTTTCAAGGAGTCTAAATCCAGAGTCATGGTGTTGTTGCTGGGTTCTTCCAAACCATGACAGTAAGGTTCATACCCTTGATCTCCACCATGGTGGCCCATGATGTCATAGCTGGCTCCACTACCTCCTCCTGCTCCACTTCCACTCTGTGGATTTTTCATTGAATCCATTGCCTCCTGTCCAGTGTGGCTTTCATTCATCTGCTCCTGCCCTGGGCCTGCACCTCCTGCACAGCTGGACTTGTAGTCTTCTGCACAAAACATGTCCTCCATTCCAGGAAAGAAGGAGCGATCCTCATCCTGAAGGAGGGAGTCTGGGAAGCAGATGGAGGTAAGGGGCACAAAGCGATTACTTTGTTGACTCTGGTCTGCTTTCTCCACCGGGCTGACAGTGTCAAACTGGTGCTGATCTGATCGCTGCTGGTCCAGCTGGCTCTGCTGAGGGGTGAGCTGAGAGGAGAGGGGCTGCTGTGGGTCAGGTTGAGACTGTGCTGACTGTTGGGGCATGTGATGAGGGTGGGGTTGAGTGTGAGCGTGGTGGGAGTGGGTTTGTTGGTGTTGGGAGCTGGGGTGCTGTTGTTGTTGCTGTTGGTGGTGCTGGGAAAGATGGTGCATGTGGGCTGGGGTGGACAAGCCGATGTCTGGCTCTGAGAGGAAGGAGTGCAGTTCAGATGCAGAGTGTTGCTGCGTATGGTGGTGGGAAGGGTGCTGCCTCTGCTGCTCCTGCTGCTGTCTGTGACGCTCGCTGCTACCTCCGTTCCTCCCTCCGCTGCCTGCCCCACCTCGTCTATCCTCAGACACAGCTACATCGGAGCTGGAGGTCTGAGAGAGGGAACGCTCTAGCATGTCCAAAGAAGACACAACTGAGCTTTGTTTGACT
This sequence comes from Scarus forsteni, assembly GCA_036419115.1. Lineage (NCBI taxonomy): Eukaryota > Metazoa > Chordata > Actinopteri > Labriformes > Labridae > Scarus > Scarus forsteni. The sequence goes on from JAZDUH010000043.1 coordinate 12,299,006, forward strand.
TGGCTCTGTTCGTGCTGATGCTGAGGTGGGCCATGATTGTAGTGGGCTGCTGCCACCTCCAAAGCCTGGGACTGCAGCTGAAGCTGCAGCTGGGTTGTTTGGGACTGTGTCTGAGCCTGGTGTTTACTTGAGCCGAGTGTCCCACCTGCACTTTCCATCACAGCTTGCTGTTGGTTAATAGAGTGCTGCTGCTGAGTATGCGAGTCCATTTTATGGTGCTGTTGGTGCTGTGGATGAGAATCAATTTTGTGGTGCTGCTGATGTCGATGGGAGTCCAACTTCTGGTGCTGTTGATGTTGAGGGTGGGTGTCCATTTTTGGGTGCTGCTGATGCGGCTGGTGGGAGTCCATTTTGTGATGTGATTGGTGTTGCTGATGGGCGTCCATCTTGTGGTGCTGTTGTTGATGTTGGTGGGAATCCATCTTGTGGTGCTGTTGGTGAGGCTCAAGCTTATTACGGGTTGTGTGGGATAACACTGACTGGAGAAGGTGTGGGGGCTGACGGGACTGATCGGTAGGTGAGTCCATAAGGGAGCCAGCAGCTTGAGACTGGGAATGTTGTTGCTGGACTTCTGGGGTTTTCCTTGGGTAGGGTATTTCAGAACGCTCCTGTGGCTTCTTCTGGAGTTCCATTTGGCTGTGGGATGGTATCTGGGAGTGTGAGGACACGTGCTGACTGTGAGAGGAGTGTTGGGCTGCAAGGGAGTGTTGGGTGTATGGGTCACCCCGCCCGTAATGGACAACTGATCCGAGGTTGTCATGGTGATGGAGATGGGAGTGCACCTGCTCAGCACTTCCTCTCCCTCCACTGCTCCTGCCGTTTCCAACAGACCTCTCATTCCTTTGCTGTTGCTGTTGGTGATGGTGTTGCTGATGCTGTTGTTGTTGTTTCTTTAGTGACATCTCCAGCTGGTTCTCCAGCCCTGAGATGGAACCCCCAGACCCTGCATTACCTACTCCAGCTGAGGATGTGGCACTGTGGGTGCGTATCACACTCTGGGGGTGGTATCTCTCTTCAGAGGTTTTAACCATATCATAGGCCAGCCCTTTCCCTGAATCTGTAGAGGGGGGCACTGTCTGGGGCTGAGGCTGGGCTTGCTGGGATGCTTGTTGGCTTTGTTGTTGAGGATGGTGATGTGAAGCCTGGGGAGCAGGGCTAGCTTGAGCTTGCAGCAGGTGCTGAATCAAGAATTCATCATCATCATCTACTTCCTCTTGAGATCTTTGAGAGCCCACCCCAAGCATGGAAGTATCCTTTGCTTTAGCAGAGGTGGAATGATAGGACTGGGGTTGGGTGCTTGGGCCTCGGGTGTCAGGGTAACCCTGTGGGGATGCAAGGAAAGTGGGGGAGAGGACTGATGGGATGTATTTATTAGAGCCTGCACCACCAGGAGATTGTGTAGGGCACGTGGGCACTGGGGAGTGCAATCCTGGTCGGATGATACCAGAGTTGCCTGAGGGAGAGGGGCTAGAGTCTGGAATATGATAAGACCCTCCACCACTTCCACCTCCACCTCTCTCATTTGTCATACTATTTCCTGCTCCTCCTGAGCCGGAGTTCCCACTTCCCGTACCAGTACTGCTTCCGCCTCCTGATGCTCCACTCCCTGATGAACCACTTGACCTTAAAAGGGCAGGGGAGTGACCAGGGGCACCATAGCCGAGAGAGGGGCTTCCTGCTCCACCTAAAGAAGATGGAAGTGACCCATAAGCAGAGTCAGATCCATAAATATCAGTGGAGTAAGACTGACTTCGCCCTCCTAAACTCCCATAACCTTTCCCCCCAGTACCAGAGCTCAGGTCTTGGGCTTGTGGTGAGCTGAACCCTCCATAGGACTGAGCCAGGTGGGAGGTGGGAGGCTGGTTCGGGGAATAAGACTGTGTCTGTTGTTGGGGTGGGGTCTGGCCAGTGAGCACAGAAGTGGGGGTCTTCACGGGGGGCACAGGAGAACCATAGCCTGAAAGGCAAGATTTAGGGAGAGACTGGGGGGCTGAGGAGGAAGTTGAAGGAGGCTGCTGAGGAGCAGGAGGAGGAGGAGCTGGCTGAGGAGGGGGCTGCTGTCTCGAAGGGGCTGCGCTAGAGCTTGAGGTTGGAATTGAGTTGGAGGGATGAGCCCCAGAGGTGGCAGATGAAGAGGAAGATGATGAAGAGGTAGAGGAAGCAGAGGGGGGTGTATGAGGAGTTCTTGACGATGAGGCCGAGCTAGCAGAGGAGTATCCACTGCTGGAGCTGCTTTTGGAACTCTTTCCTGCTGAGGAAGAGGACGATGACGAGGACGATGAGGAATAGGGAGGCTGGATGATTGGCCGATACTGTTCAGTGCGGGATGTTGGCTTGTGGTCAGATGATGGGCTCTGGTCACCCAATGGGCTGCAGGAAAGGCCAGCGTGCCTGTGATGGGTGGCTATTTGCTGATACCCTGCTCCTCCACAGCTGAGGTAGTGCTGAAGGGAGTGGGCAGCAGAGGACGAGAGCTGAGACTGAGCTGGTGTGGGCCGCTGATAGTGCTTAATGACGCTGTCCTGGCGAGGCACGGCTCGTTCCTGAGCCGAATTGGACTGGGACTGGGACTGTGCTTGGGGCTGAGCTGAAGAAAAGACAGATGCATTGTACAGCTGGGATGACTGGTCCTGGAGTTGCGATGACAGCAGATTAAACTGGTGTGACTGCAGGTGCCTGGCAGAGGAGGCCTGGGCTGATGTTGCACTCGTAGGATCTTGACTGCCTCTATAAGCAGCTGCAGCAGCACCTTGTGAGGATAGGAGTCTGTCAAATCCTAAACTGGACTGGGAGGGGGCCTTGATGTGTAGAAGGGGGTCATGTGGGGAGAGTAGGCCATTGGATGTGGGGCTAAATGTGGGCGTATCTTGGAGTGTGAGGGAAGTGGCTGGAAATGAACGGCTAGAAAAGGAGGCTGGATGTTGATAGGCTGAAAGAGCTGAAGAGGAGGGGAAGGAGCCAGAGCCAGGGAGGGCCCCGGAGATAAATAGTTCAGGAGGAGCAGGTGTGTGCATTGCTATAAGGAGAGAGAAAACAAATCACAAAAGTTATCAACACCCAAACATCTGTAATTAAAATTGTAAAATTAAGTTGAAAGCAGGGTCTTGAAAATAATTTGAATGTAACTTTGATTTACAAAATACTGAATTTTGTTTAGAAATGCTCAGATGGCAACACTGCTGGAATACTAACACAGGCAAACACTGGTAGGGTATTGAAATGTCATATTGACTGTGAGGCCTGTTTGAATGTCAACACATGAGGGAAAATCTAACACAGCCCCACCTGTCTGCCAGGATGGTGTGCGGAACTGGGAGAGCAAGGAGGAAGCAGAGGGTGGAGGCTGGGGACCCCGGGACTCCAGGGCTGAGATCAGATTCATTACGGAGGCATCTGGAGCAGAGGGGCTGGCATGGTGCAGACCTGTATCAAAGAGTCCAGACAAACCTGACAGAAACAAAGACAGAATTACAATCATTAATTCATTCAAAAAAAAAGAAACAAAGCATTTACAAATACAATCAGACCTCAGACAAATTTTACTTTGTATAACAACAGATGTAAAGAGACTGCACTTTAGAAAACCAATTTGACTCATCAATCAGGGTACTGATAGTGCAGGTCGTACCAAAATCAATTGATGATGCACACATTATTCAATGACAATAACAGAGCATCATCTGAGAGGACTGACAAAGTTGTTAATTGGTGGGCCCCTCACGGTTATGAAATGGAAGGGTATGACATTTATCTCACCCAAACTTCGTCCAGCTGCTCCCCAAGCCCCGCCTTGACCAGAGCTCCCTGGGTGGTGATTGGTGGCATAGCCCTGCAGAGGGTGTGGGGTGGCATAGGCTTGTCGGTGAAGGAGCTCAGACTCAGGGTGGGATGATCTGGAACTCCCATAGACAAGACTACAGAGGAGGCAAAGTGGGAAATTGTGAAGTGCAATAAATGTCAAGGTACATTAGCATACATTTAATCTGTTCCACAATATGACCCTAGAGACAAGACTTACAGGGCTGGATTAACTTCATGTAATATAAATTTAAATAACCTCACTTTTTTGAAAAATTGAGACCAAAATTGTAGATTTGAGGCTGCTAAGTAGTTACTGTCCCTGTTGCATGGCAGTCTACATAGAGAAGTCAAAGGTCTGATGAGTCTGATTTATATTTCCTGACATTAATTGGAAAAGCCTTGCAGAAGAGTTTTATTATTGTCAATACACATCTACAGTCATAATACCTGCATGTATTACAGAAGATGCAAAACTTTCAAACCAGCCAAGTGTCATGCAAAATAGTGGAACAACTTATTTGCAAGTGTAATCACTAAGCTGTAAAGTCCTGCCCCCTACTTCAGTATTTTGCTGGCAAAACTAGCTCATAGCCCAATGTAACAGTGCCTCAGTAGCAGAGCTGCTCTGTTCCAAATCCAGATGAAATGCATGGCTGCTATCTGGCCAGACAACATGGTAGCACCTCTGCTGCTGCTGCTGCTGCTGCTGCTAGGGCCGCCTAGCACCAATGCACAGCAGCTATGGTAAAAATGCAGAGACTAGGCCCAAAATCCCGAGCCTGTCATTTTTAACGTCTGTAAACCACAAAGACCCATTGCAATGATTTACACGAAATATAAAACTCAGATTTTTAAATTTACACTGCCGACAAACGAGTCAAATGACTGAGTTACACTGATTATGTTGATGTAGCTAACAGCTGGATAGTGCAAGTCGACGCAAATGCATGCTAAACTGCATGCAAACACAAGCACCTAGCCAGGTTAATTTATCCAAGTATCTCTTTCCATGAGAACATGCTTGCTTTCAAACATGATCCGCAAGATATTTCTGGGTTTTGATATCTCGGAATGTGTAACAAAATCTGCAAGAACCGAAGCTTTAGTGCGCAGGCCTGCACTGACTTCTATGCAATACAACGCTAGCTTGCATGCTAACCTGAAGCTAACAGAGAGGGCTTTCTTGAATAGTGGAGGCAATTTCATCAGATAAAGAAATTATCAGATATTTTGGTACATGTTATGCATTCAAAAATAAAAATCCAAGTTTAAGGAAGTGGTGCATTCTTCAATTTCATTATGCAAATTAGCACTCAAACACAACATTGATCATCTTGATCACGACTAGGTTAAAATACACAGGTATCTTTACAGGGGAGGTATGGCACCATGTCTGTTTCACGATTTTTACTCCCATTTTGATTTCACCAAATGTGTCATTAAATGCATCATCCGAGTTAATATGTATCAGTCCTTGTTGATGTCTGTCAGGGGGGCTGCTGTGAGGGGTCTGCTGCGTCTGCACTCTTTGCAGCTCCCATCAATCTTGTGAATTTATCCATCAGTGTCCAGGCCTGCACATAGGGGAACAATAATTCCTATGGATGTTCCCAGACATATCCCCACCTCCAACCTAAAAACCCACGTCTGTCAATCACACAACTCATATCCCCAACCTTTTCCTTTTCCCTCTACCCCGCCCACCCCGCTCCACTCCTGTTTATAATATTATTACTATGCAACTGTTTGGATGACAATGCATTACCCGTAAAGGCAAAGCATGGCCATATAAATGAACCCCATGGCGACAATTTGTTTACATGGGCCAAACACAGTGTCCTGCAAAGCCCCACAGATGCATGCACATTGTCTGAAAGCGATGCATACCTTGCTTTAGCCGATCTCTCGTAACTCCATCCTGCTCCAGCGCCCAAATCACCAAACCCTGTTCCCGGGTAATTTCTATCCATTTATGTGCTGTACAAAATGTGCGGCGAGGACTAAAGCAACGCGCAAATCACGGGTACGAAAAACCCAGTCTTTCCAGTTCTGTGTTTCAGGCTTTTTCCCCCGGTTTCATAAGCAAGTCCTCAGGAGTGGAAAACAGCATATTGAAAGAGAAATGGAGGGGAGGAGGAGAAAGCTGGATGAAAAAAGAGGGGGGTCTACGGGGTTATAATCCAACCACCTCCAAAAAAAGCCAGTCTTTCTCCTTTTCCTGCGCCTTTCACGTTTATCATTTCCACGATGGCTGCTGATTTAGTCCACAATGAGTCTCGGTCATGATGAAGATGAGGTCGCTGATGGACGAATTGCTGATAAACATTTGATTTGAATGCGTCCTTTTTCCACCGTCTCTCCTCCCCTTTCTTCAGGCTAGTCCTCTGCTACGCTGCTAGCACCAGAAAAGACAGTCAAGCCACGTTAGTACCAACCATTCCCCTTGGACTAGCAAAGAAATCCCCAATTTCTGATTTTTTTTTTCTTTGCATGCAAATCGTTCCCACCCCCCTCTTCAGAGCAGAGCAGAGCTGGGGGCTAGCAGCAGATGCTAGCTGTCAGCAACGTCGCATCAAAATAAAACAGGACTCCTTTTATTCCCACAAATGCTCCGAAAATCATCTTCTGTCCGAAAGCAAAAGCGACGACGGGCTCGTCCTCGTGTGGGAAACAGAGCAAGAGAGCGAGGAAATGTCTGAGAGTCGAACTAGGAAGTGGAAAGTAACCAGGCCGCGTTTTGATATTTTTTCTCATTTTCCTCCGGAGACGCCATTTTTGAAGGCGGCTGGCTGCTGTCCGTCCTCCCCTCTCCCCCCTCTCTGTCTCACCGCCGAGACTCACTCCGCGTTAGCAGGGACCTCCATTCACCGGTCCTGCAAGCTTTTCCACATTTTCATCTCATTCATGGGCTCGTTTTTAATTTTAGCAACATTTTTTTTACTCGAGGATGAAAAAAAGGAGTCAGCTGTCTGAACTGAGCGCTGTGATTGGCCGAGGTGCGTTCGAGTGCAAAAATTATTTCCAGTAATATCCAGATATCTGCGGGCCCCACAGCACAGCAAGAGCTCTGCAAATGCTCACCCACAGTGCAGTGTGACTGTAGAGACGGGGCCATTTCCTGCCCCTGTCTGACTGTCACTTGGCCCACAATACCTCTTCAATATTCCACATTTGCTCCCTGTAGATATGCAAAAGCTTAAATATGTAACAGGGCTATTTTTGGCTCCGTTTTTGCTGATTACATTATTGAAAGAACCTGTCAGGCATTTTATGCACTTGATTTCTACACCAGCAGATGGCACACTCGATTTTGTGTGTTCATACAGGAGGGGAGTACAGAGAGATGCTTGCGGAAGAGGATAAGGACCACTAAAAAACTGTAAATGGTTGACCTAATACGTCTATGAAAAAAAAAACAGGATTTAAAAATAAAGTTGGATACCAGAATTCCAAGGTTAAAGTCAGATATCTGGGGGGGAAAAGTCAGACTTGTGTGAGAAAACATCAGCATTCTGAGATTAAAGTCTAGGGTTATGAGATTTAAATCAGAAATCTGAGAAATAAAATTCAGAATGATATTTACATCACAATTTAGAACTCAAAAGTCTAACTGAGAAAGAAAGTCATCCTGAGACCTAATTCTGAATTCTGGGGGTCAGAAGAAAAAAAATCAGATGTCTGAGTCTGAATTCTGAGATTTGAGTCAGAACTTTGATTTAATCACCAGAATTCCTAGAATGATGTCAGAATTCTAGAGTAAAGTCCAAATTCTGAGAAAAATGTTAAAAATTGAGAGAATAAAATCTGAATTCTGATATTTAAATCAGAATATTGTAATTATTTGAAAAAAGGAAAAATTCAAGCGATAAGTCAGATAAGTCGGGTGTCTGAGATTTATATCTGAATTTGAAGATAAGAGCTAGAACTCTTTTAAAAAAATGAATACAGAAATTGGAGGTTGAAATCATAATGAATAAAGAAAACTGACTACAGCTTTGGAAAGCAAATTGCCCTCAACTGCTTCATTATCAACTCTTTCAAGGTCCTGTTTTCAAATATATTTTTTAAATCAGCTTTGAGCACCAACACTCCCTCAGACTTTGGCAGTTTTGTGCAGAATGATCTTGTTTTGAGTCTGGAGGAGGAGTAAACATTCAGAAAGCTTTATCTAATAAGAATTTTTACAGACTTCACTGCATCTCAGAATTAAACAATAGTGGCCCACTGAGCTTTTTTAACATGTAGGTGTCAGGAGTTGGACGTCCACAAGGGTTTGTCATTGTTAGGAACTATGCATGCAGTTAAAATGACCTCTAGTGAGTTAACATGTATCATGGCAGACTACTAACCAATATTCATATATTTATTGTTTTGAATATAGTTGATTGAGTACATGGTGCTTTTACAAAATTATGACCCAATAACTACAAAATGCATTTCCACTACAATCTAGGGGTGTCAGCGGTGCAGTCTGTCAGTGGGCTTGGTCAGTTGTTGGGAGTTGCAGGTTTTGAGCTCAGGTCCAGCTGTCACACAGCTGTGTGTCCAGGGGCAAGTCACATAACCCCTTGTTCTTCCCACTGCTGCCCCCTCTGCTGCGTCAGTGGCGTGGAAATGGGTATGAAAGAGAGCATGAATGTGTCAGTTGATACTGATGGACAACTGACATAGAAACTCCAACCATCAGTGGGTGAATGGGTGTCAATGGGTAGATGTGGCCTGCTGTATAACGCTGCTTTGAAAAGTCAAAGACTGAAGACGTGTTATGAAAGCTCAAGCCCATGTAACATTTATCTTTAGTATCTAACTTTATGCATATCAGGGCAAGCAGCTCTGTGGTAACATTAAGAGATCATTTCACAAAAAAGCATACTGCATAATGAAACTGTAATTCTTATACATTATATATATTATATTGTGTTCTCTATACTGTAGAAAAAGTATCTATATAGTTCAAAGGAGTTGTCAAATCGAACACTGGCAAAAATGCAATAGTTTGCATTCCTGATTTTCTCAAAATTTACACAAATCAAAGACCAATTTACAACAATATTCAATTTATTTTTCCTACTTCATTTATCTACTGACATAATTATATATTGTCTATTGATTTAATAAGTATTTGACATGTCAAAATATTAAAGTCAGTGACAGATGAATTCGTGTTGTTTTTTTGTTTTTGTGTTTTTTTACAGTACTATTATCCTAATAACTTATAGAGCTGATATCAATTTGCCAAGTCCCCTACACTGTGGATAGTTAAATATCGTCTTAAACGACCAAGGAAATACAAATATATATATTAAAAATACCCATGTCAAAACTGATCTCACACACAAATTGTAATTATTGACTTTTTGTATTCTTCTGTTAGATTTCCTTTCCCCATTAGCCCCTTTTCTCTTTATCTGCTCTATACTGTTCATTAAAAGTCAGAGAGACATTTCAAAATCTTACACTGACAGGAGGGATGGGGTCTGCTGTCTATCAATATTATGTTGCTTACATGTTACTTATTATGTTGTTTACAAAACAGATTTCTATCCTGAACGAAATGATTCAATAATAATGCTTTAAAAACAGAGATGCTCTGCTTTTTTGCTATATTAGCAAAAAAGCAGAGCATGTCTTGACCACTTTTTTTCCCCTTTTTTTGTTTAACAGGTACTATCATAGCCTATGATACTAAGTTGTTGAATCTAAGTCAGCCTGACTGATGTTTGATTTAAGAAGATATTTAGGGGAGCTTGACTCCTGAGGTATCTTTATAGAAGTGAAATATGAAACACCTTTCCTTGGCCCACTCCAACAGAAATCCTCTTTGTGTAAGTGACAGTCTGTTGCCCTCTAGTGGCAAAGAAAAATATTGTGAAACTCTGAAAACACTTCGGTACTGACCACAAGTTATATTTAAAATACATATAATTGTCCTTGAGGCTTGAACGAATTAATTAATACATTAAACACTCCACAGTCAAAGCAAATCACATTTCTGTACACAATCCACAACGTGTACAACTTATATCCAAACCTGAGGTTATCTTTATATACAGTACAGCACATTTCATCAACATTTTACTGCATTAAAAAAAGTTTAATAAATGATTTGTGTTGCAAATTTCACTAAGGCAGATATGCTTACATAAAGTAATTCAAAAGTATGTGTTGTGTAAGAGATCTTCAGAAAAAAAAAAAAAAAAATACATATATATATATATATATATATATATATATATATATATATAAATATATATATATATATATATATATATATATATATATATATATCTCTATATATATATATGTATATATATATATATGTATATATATATATATATATATATAATAAATGTGGTTTTAAAGAATTATCTGGTCAGACAAAACCAATTCAAATTTGCCCCTTTTCTGAAGACAACAGTATTTTTTCTCTTTTCTCCCTAAAATTCTGGACATATTTGTTTCATTATCTCAGGATCACAAGGTTGGTTTTCCATGTTTATGTGGTTATCATGCAACCCAGAATCATGATAGTAAGATGAGTGCATCAACAGCTTGGTAAAACTAAAACATATTTGTTATTACAGTAAAGACTCAGACAAGTTGTGGGGATCTATTTGCACAGGGCCCGTGTAGAGAACCAAACATGATTTTTGTATCATGTTGTAGTGCACACAATATATCAAATGTGGTTTTCATGTAAATATTTTAAGAACATAAATGAAGCAGGCAGTGATTTGTTTCTTATCTAACTTGACGTGGTTGTTGGTTCTCAGATGGGGAAAAAGATTCTGTCTTAGTATTTTTTATTGCAGGCTAAAAGACATTTGGATATCAAACAGTTAATTGTGATTTATCAGGTTTAACCTAAATAACTGCTGCCACAACTGCCTCAGTATTATCCTAACAGCCTAAATATTGTGATTAAAACTCATAAATGTGAGACCTCTTGAAAGCAAATGTAAACACCACCTTGTTTAACAAACACTCTGATTCTCCTCTCAACCTGTCGATCTAGCTGTGGTCTCTTTTCAGGAAGAGGTTCCCCCCTGTGGTGAGCATTTTCGAAGCAATGTGAGGCCTTTGTGATGCAGAGAGTGTGGTTTTAAAGGTCAGATACTGCATATTCATTAATGGTCTGTAAAACAAAGCGCAGGAGTGAAAGAGTTAAAGAATACCTGATGTTGTAAATGGATGAACTTAAATGTGTTTAACAGAAAAATAACTTTTACAAGAAGTAAAGACTCAGAAATAACAGCATATACATTCTGCCACCAGGAGGCTCTCCATCAAAACAGCAAGAAAAGCTGAGGTGTAAAGACATGCTCTGAGCTACACTCACCTCCACTGCCCACTTGTGTTTAAAATTGAAGAGTCTGTAAACTGCACTACTCTTTGTGACATTTCCTCCCATTGCTTTCATATAATGGAGGTATTTTACACAGTAAGGGAGAGAAACAAGCATTTAGGGATTACTCAAGGCACAAACAAAGAGGGTAGAGGCACTTTAAATACTTAATTTCAACACATTGTCCCTCATTAATTCACAGGCACAGCTGGGGAAAGAGGGTGTCAGGTTTGGGAACCTCAATTTGATCTTTGCTTTTTGCAGTTGATGTCATACCGACGGCCTCCAACAGGTATGAGGGCGGTTTGAGCGGGAAGTGGTAAGGATGAGGGTAAGTTCCTCTTGTGGTGCATTTCATTTGATATGCAGATGACTACTGTAGTATCTGAGTTGCAAATCAGAAATGTCACTGGGATTGCCCTTATGGGTCAGACTCCCTGGAAGGTAGGAATAATTAGTTTCCCCAATTAAGTTTACCAGCTTGTGAGAGGAACACGGTTGACTCGGGAGTGAAATAATTCTCAGATTGGACACCAGAGTACCAAGGGGACTGGGATTCACCATTTGTCTGAAGAAATGGTTCTGAGCCAGAATACTGGGTGTAAGGTGAGCCTTTTGTTTCCAGTGAAGAAGTTCAGGTCTTGTTCACATGTGAGGCTAAAATGTGGCATGAGACGGACAGACAGAGATGGCAGACTGATTTTAGCAGGCCAGTCCAGCAGTTGGCATTGTGCTGGTTCATTCGACTGAAAGCCTATTAGATTTTTAAAAAGATTTTTTATTTGTGTCAGTAGGACTGAAAAAATTATTAAACTTAAATGTTTGGTTCTTCGTGATACTCTTAATGAACAAATGTAACTTTCATGATTTTTTTTCAGGTTAGATATAATTGGTGAGTGTCAAAGCTATTATTAAGCTACTATGGCACCACAACATGGTTTGATATAGAGGCCGTTTTTGTTGTTGTTACCTCTTGTTTGAGAATTTTATCCTAATCCAATGGCCTTATCAAGTTTGTGCTCATGGTTGTGGCAATGATGTGTTGATTATTAAATGCTAAAAAAAGGTTAGAAATGCTCGAATTTGGATCCCCAGTCATTCTTGCAGTCTTTGTTTATTTGTAACCATCTTTTTAAACGCACAACAACACTTTAAAATCCAAAGGCAGTTAACATTGTATTCCCTTTTTAAATTTATTTCAGGCAATTATGGGTAATCTAAACCTCATGTGCAGTGCCAGGGAGTTCCAACTGCAGCTCCACATTTTTAGACCCATTCCTGCACTACATGTGATAAAGAGAGAGCCGAGCGGGAAGGTAAATCTTTCAAGTTACAAGTTGATTTATGCCCCAACCCCCACCTATAGTCCTGAGCTCTAGATAGACCCAGTGACTGTAATAATGGATATAAATAAGTCCTCATCAAGGGTGGATCCTGGAAGGGACAATGAGTGGATCTGCCACAGCTGCTGGTTGCTGCAAAGTGGAAACTTATTCAACATCTTTAACTTGCCTGAAGAAGTATTTATCCCCTCTGGTCTGGTATTGCTATAAATTCTCAAAAGGGGAGTTGAAAACATCGTAAACAACAACAAGCATGCTGCCACAACAGTGTGGCCTTGGTTAAATTAAAGAAAGAGGCTGAGCAGAAGCATGGATGTTTTTTAGAGATGAATATAGTGCTAAAATATTTTGTGAATGCACCTTTGTAGTGACATTTTTATGGTGAAAGTTATAAATTCCAAATCACAACTAGGCAGCAAAGGTGGAGCTGCCTAATGTCTCCACTCAACCTGAAAATGTCTAATTGAGCCAAACTGTTACGTGGGATGGGCGAGCCTTTGCAACAGAACACATGGCTGAAAATTTGTGGTTCTTCACAAGTAAGCTGCACAAAACATGAACGAGACACAGGACAGCATTCTACGATATTGCCGATTTTTGCAATCTTTAGTTAGCTTTCTTAACACCAGTGAAAAAGATGATGATGCCCACAGACCATATCAGGAAAAATACACATCACAAGCGAGTCAGTTTTTAGGATTTATTCAGCAATATATTTTAACCAGCTGTTTATACTCTCTCTTCAAAGGCCTGGATTGCATTTAAAAGTGGCTTATTAACACAGAATAAAATGAAGCATTTAAATTTGAAAATATTAATTTTTGAACATACCCCATACTTATGTGAATAGATTTTTTTCTCCCTTCCCTAATAGACATGCTGTGGCCTTTTATGATGGCTCTTACACAGCTGCTGTTACATCAAGACACAATTTCGTGTCCTCTGGGCTAAAGAGGAAAAGATCATCCAGATTATTATTAGTTCAAAATTCAGCAGCCAACATCTGTGATGGTATGTGACTGGTTTAATGCCATTGTGATGGATAACTTGCATCATTAATGCTGAAAGGTAAAAACAGATTTTGGAGCAGCTGCCATCCTAGCAACTTTTTTAGGAGGACATACCGGCACCGTCTTCTTTCATCAAGACAATGCCACGCAACATTCTGCATTTGTTAGAAGAGAATGGCTTTTTAGTAAGAGCACAGGAACTGGACTTTTCTCCTGTTGGAAATAATTCCCCATTATGAAAAGCAAATTCTAACAAAGGAGACCTCGCACTGCTGAGAAACTGGTTAATCAAGAACCTGAATGAATTTCACCTTCAGAGCTTCAACAGTTAGTGTCCTCAGTTCCCAAACTTTTTTGAACATTGTTAAATCTAAAGGAAAGGTGGCTTAACTCAGTGGCAAGCATGCCCCTGTCCCAGCTTTTTGGAAGGTGCTGCAGGCATCAAATCCAAAATGAATGAATATTACAGATATGAAATCCCTTTGAAAAACTCAGTTTGGATATTAACCCCCAAAAGCCTGTTGCATCATATTTAATATATACTTTTATGATTCATCTATCTAATACATATGATCAACAAATTAAAATAAAAAAACATCTGAATACAATCAGATAAATTATAAAATGTCCTCAAGTGGATTATCAGTTGCCAAAAACATCTCATGTATCAAATGAGATACAGAAATACATGAATGTTAACTTTTATGAATTTTTTTAAATTTTTGATTTCAGTAGAAAATCAAATTAACATTTCAGCTAAAAACTAATTCTGGCTATAATTTGTGTTTTCAGACTTAAAAGGGTTAAATATATTGTCTTTGTACAATATATATAAATCATTTAACATATAAATCATTGTATTCTGATTTTATATATCACACAACCTTCCAAAATTCTTGGAATCAGAGTTTAAAGAAGACTTAAGTGTTACTAATCACTTCCTAATGATTAACCCGTCATATTCCTCCCTCAGTCTCCTCACACTCAGTCTATGTCGTGCCCCCTCCCACCCTTTCTCTCTCTCTCTCTTACTATCTGTCCCTCCATCTCTGTACCTAATCTGTAACTGTACTTGACTTAAGCTCTTGCAGCACCTCCACAAACTCTGCTCCACTCTGTCAAAATGCCAGACTCTAATGAAGCTGTGCCAGCGCCGTGCCAAGTCATCAAGGAGGATGTCGACAAGTGGTGAGCTCTGACAGGAATGATAATTATGGATGCTAAAAATGGGATTAATACTAAATAATATGAGTTATTAAATGAATCACTGCATGTTTTCAAAGCCTGTGGTGTGTTTAAGAGCCTGTAAAAGTGTCGCCTTCTCCCCTAGGAAAGCTTCATTAGCTCTCCTCACATTATCTACAAGTTAAACTGTGTCCACATTAATCTCTGATGGCCTTTGGGAGGATGATTTAGAGAAAACTTGCTCGTAGTGTAGTGACATTTACGTGGGGCTCTTACAGTGATATAAACATCTCCAGCAGCAGAAATAGACCTCAGGTTTAAAATAGGCGCCCACATGTATGACCTATTGCTGCAAGAGAGACATGCCACATTCCTGACTGCTGGTTCATGTTACATGCAGACACTTGTTGTGTGTCCACGTGCGGTAGTGATTAGTGTTAATGCAGATTACACTCTTCTTCAATGAAGGCAGAAAAAAGCAGCTGTGGGCTTTGAGTTGAAATACTTTATTTATCAGGAGAATCCGTCATAATCCCTGTAATGCACATGCAGGCAAACTTGGAGATATTCTATCTGTAATGCTCACAGTTTCAGATGATGTAATGTCTTATTAATTAACCCCAGTGCAGTGTCTGCACTCATAAATCCAGCTGTTATTTTGATACTCTGTGTGCAAAAAATACAAAAAAAAGGAAAAAATTATCTTTAGGTGGATAAGAAATTATTTCTCTTTGATTAAAACTTTTATTTATGACTTTTATTCCCCTCCTCCTTTATGAACATTTATTGATGTACTAGTTTGTTCATGTATATTATTGTGTATATATGTATATTTTTTGTAGTGGACATTTTGGTTTGTATTTTACTTTTGTTATTTATTTCTGCTGGCTTAAAATTCAAATGTAACTAAACAGCTGGAAAAGGAAAAAAGTCATAATTTATTGTTTTTGAAGAGAAAAATGAATAAAAACTAAGTTCCAAAAAAATGATGGAAAAAAAATTATCAATAAAGGCAAAAAAGACATCAGTTGGGCATCTGACACTGCTGTGAGGGATGTAGGTGTCGAAGTAATGAATGCACACGGCAAAATCTGCAATTTTTTTAAGAAAAGATTCTTCTGCAGATTTGACTTTAAAGAACAGCAAGGTTATACCTGTACAAGACAAAATTAGCAAAGAGAGGAGAGGTAGCATTTTAAATGTAGTGTAGTGTGCTCCAAAATTATAATGAATTTAAAAAAAATGAAGTTTGTTGTTGGAGCTAAATCTGCTTTTGTTTTTCAGTGTCAAAGAAAAAGGAGCAGAAAGTTGTAAAGATCTGATCGATGCCTTCCAGGCCTGTATAAAAACTCTGTCAGAAAGCCATTAGCAAGTCAGGTAAGTAAACTGCTGCAGATAAATTAATAAACATGTAAGGAAAATGTGTTTGTTATGAAAAATGAAGGTCTTTAAGGCCTCTTGCCTTGACGTGTTTGCATGTTTACATCATGTCTTGGGTGTCTATTAAGCAAGAATTTGATTTAAGTTGAAAAAGAAAGTCATTTTGTCCCTTTAGAGGATCAGATGTAGCTCTTTTCCCCTCCCCTTTGCAAACACTCCAATCTCAGAGGACAGAGAGGCTACAGGCAGCTCTGATAATGAGCTCTGTGATAATTGGTCGCTCAAACATGCCTGATGAGGGGGGAAGAGGGGTTATAGGTCATGAGGCAGACTTTCAGAACAGTCATTGAGTCTATCTGTGACATGGAGGAAACACATGAGGGTGGTGGCTGTATAGCTTTCACATGACAAACCCCTAGAAGTAAAATGCAGAGTTTTAAGGGACAATTTAAAAAAAAAGAGGAATCATCCATTTATTTACCTTTATGCCACCACATGGAGATGACGTGTAAAAACACTTTGAAACTCAAGAAGCATAATAAGTGCTCTTTAAATTATTTTGTCTTCCACATACTCTCCCCTGTGAATAATACTTTTATTTGATTTACTGTTGTATTGCAGCTTCACCGTATCAAAGGCCCCTCTGTCCCAGCATCCCCTGCCTCTGGACTGAACCATCCAACGGACGAATGAGGGGGGAGGAGAGACTCTGATACTGACATCTTTTTTTAAATTCTTATTATTTTTACATTTTGGACAAAATAAAAATGAATAATTATATGGTTTTTTTTTTAACACTGGTTGTTAATGAGTTGTAAAGTATGAATTAAAAATGCATTGCAAGCCTTGTCTGTTTATAGCACTGTGTGGTTTTCTTTCCTTTTCAAGAATCTTATGATATCTACTGCATATATTTGTTCTTTCATTTTTAAAACAGCTTGCCATTCAACAGTCCCATGTGGCGAATTTGCTGGAATGGCTTGAATTTCGAGGGTCTTGTGAGTCTCTGTTTAGTCCTCATATTAATACCTGTTCTCGGCAGTGTGATATCACTTTTCCAGTCCAAGCTCAGGCACTGAAAGGACTACAGCGGACACCGGTGTGAAGTTACAGCAGAGATGGACAAAAGGAGGAGATCAGAACAACTTTATGGCCCTGATGCCATCAGCTGGAGATGCAAGCTCTGCAGAGAAAAAAATCACATTAAGAAAAATGTTATTTCTAACTGTGAAAAAAATGTAGGTACACAACAGTATGCAGACATGTATTTCCATAGCCTTGCATCGAAGACAGACCTGCCTGATTCTGAAATCCTGCAGCTCTGTCTTGCAAGCCTCCGTTGTCCAACAAATTCACTCGGCTGAATTCTTAACGGCCCAATCAGGGAAGAGAGGCGGAAGCAGCAGAATGCGGACGTGACGACAACTGGAAGTTGAGAACCGGAAGTTGAGAACGGACATGCCGAGCGATTAGCCTACTGTCCTCATGGCTACCTAGTGAAACTTGGCGAAATCTGCCCTCCTCAGAAGTTTACATGTAGGGATTGTCTTTGACGAGGTTCATGTCACATATCAGTGTTAAATGAATCATCTGTGTGGTACATTTTAGTGTAAGACGATAGGCTGTTAGCAGCTAAGTTAACGACTAACGGCCATTAAAGCTAGGGTTGGCGATCTGATTTAGATACACTTTTTGAAATACTGGTTAAAATGGTCTTTATGACCCGATGGTAATCAACTCATAATGTGTTCTTAAAACAGAGCAAAAAATATCCGCTATCTATAGCAGGAGTAAAACGGAAAACACCAACCAATAATCTTGCAGGGATACCTTTTTTTACACCAATCAAATCCCGTCGCCATTCTGCGTGCCTGCTGCACGTGCATTTTCCCGGCGTGCAAGGACAGTGGGTGTAGCATGTAGCATGTAGCATGTAGCATGTAGCGTGTAGGGAACAGACTCCGCTGGAGAATGCTTACCTTTCAGGTTTTGTCTTTGAAAATAAGGGAAGTCCGCTGTGAGCTGTCCCACAACACCAACCAAGCTCCAGTGTCCCTCACATTTTAAGACAGATGTACAAGACATCTAAAATAAACTCTTTATTTTTCTAAGTTTGTTCCGCTGTTGGCTCTAATCTCGCGAGAACTGCCATCCATACCACTGCAGGTGGCAGTTCTCGCGAGACTTCTTCTTTGGCGGTTGGCATCCATCATTTTGGAGCATTACCGCCCCCTTCAGGCTAGAGACAGAGCTCAGTTTGGAGAAGCAGAGGAATGCTTTTATTATTATATCGTCACACGGGACATTTACAGGAGAATACTGATACAGGAGGACGGGAGAAAAGAGGAGAAAATACGGTAGTTTCATGGCCAAAACGGGAGATTTGACAGCTATGTGGCGAATGTCAGAGGAACTACCTATACCCCGATCAACATCGGCTGTGAGTACTAACTGACTTTACATGTTTGTTTGGTGTTTTCTTCGTGCTGACTGAGACATGACTTGGTGTAGTGTGAAACAAAGACATTGTGCTGAGGGTTAGGAGTTGAATCAGTCTTCTGGATATAGCAGCTGCGCGCTTGCATGTGAGCGGGGGGTGGGGCTAGGCGGAGCCCTGAGGAGATGCTACTTTCAAATTCATGCTAGTTTTCCAAAATCGCCAACCCCAGCTTTAACTGTTGTTAGCTGTTAGCAGCTAAGTTAGCCGCTATGGCTAACATCCATAAACTGTTGTTAACTGTTGTTAGCCATTAGCTGCTATGCATGCTATATTAAAGGAGGCAACCCTGCTTGATGTGGATTGGTCTGTGATGAATGTGACGAGCTAAACGATTGTCCAATCACAAGCTTGTATTTTTTTTTAAGGTTCTGCTCCTGAAAACAAATTCAAAGGGCTCCTACCCAGATGGACTAGTGAAATATTTCTGTGGCAGATATATTGAGCTGTCCATCTGGCTTGTCAGGTTAGTATTTCCAAGAGGTTCTTAATTAAATATCCAGTCTGTATTATGGCATAAACAGTGGGCTGTGGCTTGTGGTTAAAGTAGATGCAGTAAATGCTGTTTCTTCCTCCAAACATCAGACTGCTAAAGTTCAAATTAATTCAACTAGATAAAGTGGCCATTTTCATGAGGTCCCTTTTAATAAAATGTATACTAGCTCAAAGAAGAAAGTTATTCCAGTTTTTTATTTATACCTCTGATTTCGATTAAATGATGTACATAGTGCTTTTTCTCAGATGTTCTTCACACAGAAACACTGAATAAAAGATGTTCTTTACACGTAAGTACAACATTTGTAATAAAATTTATAGACAGAAAAGAGAGTGGCTTGTTACTGTACACACACCACAATTACAAGATCAGAGTCAAATGATGAAATGAAAAATTATAATTTTAAGGGGAAAATGACCAAATCATGCTCTTGAAAGTTTAAGTTATGACATAATAAGTCATAATTACGTGATTAAGTTCTATGCTGATGAAATATTAAAAAAATCCAAATTAAAATATAAAAATTGGTCATTCTGAGATAACAAAAGGTACAATTATGTCCATAATCATTGGATAAAATGTCAAAAAAATGAGGAAAAAAATGGCAATTTTTATGACACAAAAAGTCAAAATTCTGAATTTAAAAGCCACAATTATGAAATATAAGAAAAAAACACAAGATAAAACGTCAGAATTATGTGATAAAGGGACAAATAAATTATATTAAAAGCAATAAAAAATTCGAATTAAAAATAATTACTTTTAATTATCAGACAAGTCAAAACTTTGAGATAAAAAAATGTAAAGTATAAAAGTACATCTAATTGTCATGTGAAAAGTCATAATTATGACATTATAAGTTAAATTATCATCATACTTATAAGATAAAAAGTCAATATTGTGAGATAAAAACCCTTATAATTCCAACTTGTTCCTTTTTCATCAGCTCAATTATTTGAGCATTTGTTATAGCTCTAGAAGACATGACATGTTCTGCTGGTTAAACTATTATGACTGGTGGAAAAAAAATGGCAGCCTGGTGCAAAGCTTATCTTAACCATCGGTCCACAGAATTGATCAGGTTAATGGTGAGAAGAAAACTTGGTGTGTCCCCAAAACCTTAAAGCTGCAGACAGAATTTTTCTCCCCATGTGTGACTCATTTTTAGCCTCTGTTCTTTTGTTTCATTATGTGGTTAAACCTAATGAATAAACTGTTCATATGCTTTTTGTGAAGGTTTTACACTTTTTTACTGTCTTTCATCAAGAGAGAAAGACTTGATTATCTGCTGCAGGTCTGATTAACACCTTATTATTTGATTATACAAAGACCACGTCTGTCCCATCACACTGAGGCAGAAAACAGTGGGATGAGTATCACTCTCGGTCTATTTCTGCTCCATGTTTGGAGACAAAATCCTTCTGGCTGCGTGCAAATCAGTCAGCTCGGCGCAGATGAAGAAGGGCTTTGGGGAATTATCCGCCCACACACAACATTTCAATTTGAGATTTTAGATATTTTTAAGGCACTTTACAGATGATACATTCAAAAGTCCCGATTTAAGAATAAAATTATCATCAGCATGATTCATTTAAACTAACAGCCGACACTTTTCCTGTCGTTTCCTCTCCAGCTGAGGAGGTGGGATAGGTCACCCAGGAGGTGTGCCCATTGAAAAGGATATTTTTAGGGCGAGGCATCGTTTCTCTATGCTGCTGTTGAGATTTTTGGGGGAGACTATAATAATTCCATTGATTGCTTGAAAATTGTAACATAATTTTCCATAAGGTGGATTGAGTGCTGGTGCAGAAGGTGGATGAAGAGAGACTTTAATGAGAATGCGACCACCATTACACAGCACCAGGAGCTGAAAGTGAAGCTAATTGGAATGAAGCTAACCAGCATTCAGCTTCTTTCACATCTTTATATTATGGTGTGAGATTCCTGCAGAGACCACAAACAAAAAAGCATGAAAAAGACTAATTTCACTGTATTTACAGTGACATTTGCATTATTTACATTTACATAAGATGTTAAAGCGGTGGAGATTGCAGGGTCACTCAGGATACAAGATAATATGACAGGATAAGATTCAGTATTTATTTCCTGTATGATTTACTACTTTATACAACGTCTAAGAATACAGAATACAAGATCATATAATAGGAAGTGTGGCAAGATAAGTGATACACTTCCCAGTATTATGATAAAATTACATTACAGTAACAATGCTCTTTACCTCCTTATTTAATTCACTACCTACAGCTTTGGCCAATTAATCCCTGTTTATGTTCCTTCAGTCGTGCTACAAGTGACCAGTCATTATATGGGGTGAAGTCATGGCAAGGAATTTTTCTTTAGACCGCACTGAGACTTATTTTTGTAAATTTGTAAACAGTATTTTACCATCATATCTACAGCTACCTATAGACAAATCCATATAGTAAATTACTGTAAATGGTAAAATGTGATGGTAAAACATAGTTTTTTAGAAATGTTCATATAAAAGAACATTTTATTTTGGGCAGGAAAACTGACAAATAACAGGCAAGATTTCTCTGAGTAAATGTTTCACATTTTTGGGTTTGAGTTTGAGTAAATTAATGTTATTGGATAAGAAAAATGTGTTGTTTTTTTAACAGAATTATATATTGATCAATAATGACCAATAAAATAGTTAGAGATACAGTAATATAAACTATACTACAGCAAATTCATTGTAATTTAGAATGCATTAAAAAAAGCTGAAAAATAAAACAAGGCAATGACACTGTTAGTGCATAAACAGTGAGGATGCTATTTTTTAAAATGCAGTAATTTAACGGCCAATTGAAAGACAGTAATGTACCTTATATAAAAATTCAGTAATAAAACGACTATAGCAAATACAGTAGTGTTATAGTAAATTAAAATGGAGTGGTACCACTGTACAGACATTTACAGTAACTCACTGACATCTTGTTGCAATGTAAGTAACTGTAAAATGTACAAACTTCTTACAGTGCAGGATGATAATATACTGTACTGACATTTGGTCCCACCCCACGTGAATGTGTGGAGTATCCAATGACATATTGCAAATTACTAAAATAGCACTCGTCAGTTTTTAGGATGGGTATAAACAAGGCATCAAAAAATCTCCGGGATGGCACACCAATACCAAATATAAACAGGAATGACACCAACTCTGATGTTTTGCACTAAATGGTAAACACTGGCAAACTATTCCGACACAGTGGTTTCTCCCAAGAAAAAGTAGACAATGCATCATTTATTAAAAGGAGTAACTTGACTGTGAAGAAAAAAAATATGAACAAAACAAGAAAGGAAGGTCAAAACAAGAAAGGCTGAAAAAAAGCTTTGACAAGGCAGTTGGTGTTTCTTTAACAGCTTGAATGAAATGTATCTTTGAAGGTCAAACTAGAGGAAGGGAAGTACATTTGAAGATACTCACACCTCAAAGAGTTATCATACCTCTGAGCACAGTAAACATTTTTAGGCATTGTATTGATTTCTTTTTATTAAAGATGCATTCACTGTCACTTTGTTGTAAAAGGTTTAATTGTTGGACTCTTTATATCAGACTTGGGGGTTGGGGGCACTGGGGTGGTAATTAAAACTCTTTTAATGACCCTGTGGTGCTTTAACCAGAGCACTGGCCACAAAATCAAAACATGCATTTTTTCAAGAATACTCACAGTAAGTTTATTTTCTTATTTTCCTTTTTTGTTAAAAAATAAATGAATGTATCAAATATTAGCTATTTCTGTACTACTACTTATTGCTGTGAAACATCAGATGCTTCTACACTGTTATGTTGAGGGTAATTTTAATGATATCTGGCTGTTATCTATAAATTAAAGAACTGAAAGCATGTGTGTTAATCTGATGCCCCCTGTGAACTCATATGAACTCACTAAATCTGGCAGATTTTAGATTTACAAGTACGCTTGTTTTGGTCTGTTTTGTTTGTTTTATATCTTTCTTTTGCGAAATTAATTTATTTATACCATATGATGCACACCCCTGGCAGCAGATTTTGACACTAAAGGATGCACAATAATGAATTTCTACCACAATATGCCGGGCCTGTACTCAAAATATCGATATGGCAAAATATTGTATCGCACTCCTTTGGGATACGTGTATTGATACGGATTCTACAGAATCGATACGGCCTAAATATTTTGACAGTTGTTGTAAATACACTTTGGCTAATGTTAACAGTGGCACAGTTCAAGGTAGAAGACGAGCTACATAATGAAGCATATGTTCTAAATTTGAACTTAGGTCTACCATCTTTGAGGATCTGAATTTATGTCTCTCAAGTTGTAGAACCACTTAAAACTCATCCTTGTTCTTTTTCTTCTTATAAGAAAAAACTAAGCTTGTTGAGAATTTTGCTTAAAGCATAGTCAATGATGACAATTTACGTGTATCGGGATACGTATCGTATCGTGGCCTTAGTATCGGGATACGTATCGTATCGCGAAGTTGCTGGAAATACCCAGCCCTACAATATGCCAGTATTTAACTTATTACAGTATTGATATTTCTGACAAGTGCACAAAGCCTCCACTTCATTAAAACTGACCTGATCCTTTCATGGCAACTGTCTAATTGTGCGAGGAACAGATGTGAACATTTTATTCTTTAACAAAGTATACTTTTGACTTATGAAAGTGGATATTTTCAATTATGAAATGAACCATCATAGTATGTTAGTTCTGCCAATATATGTGATATTTGTGGACAATAGACCATTTTGGAGCAGACATCAGAGGAGATGTTTGCACATACAGATAGCAATAATGCGGTTTAAATCCATAAGAGTACATACAAAAATGTACTTTAGAATACTGATAAAGGGTTACATTGTATTAAAATGCCACAAGATATCTTTGTGGCATAACCAAACATCAAAACAGTCCACTTGTACAGCCAAAATATCGTCTGCAGGTATGTGCAAACATGTTTATATACCGATAATCAACTGTTTAGGCAAATATCTGATAATACCAATATTGTTTTGATAAATTGTGCACCCCTGCATTAAAGATAAGGTGTAAAAAAGTTTTTAATGGTCATACATGTGCAGGTACAAGTTTTGTTTTTTCATTTTTAGTTATAATTTTCAACCTGATTTATAATCTGTTAGTCATATGCACATAGTTAAATTATGCAAGCAAAATGTTATAGAGCAAACATTCATGCATTAAAAACAAATACTTGCTTAATCTTATGAATTTGTCCCCATAAGTGTAGTAGATCAAAATGCTTCATCTCAAATCAAATAAAAAGGCATCAGCTCCTAGGGGACATTTTAAGGGTCGTATCCCAGTCTTAGCATCCTCTCTCTCGGGCCGCGTCCCAATCCGCTGCCTCCGGCGCTGTTTACAAATGTCTGCTGCCTGTCACAGCAGCTTTAACAGAGACGGAGGTGTCCGCAGCACATCACTGCGGGGCCCACAGTGTGTCCGGGACTGAGGTGAATGCAGAGATAAGCTTATTTTGAGGAAGATGATCGGGAGGAGGAGGAGGAGGAGGAGGGCGGGGGAGGAGAGGAGAGAGGATGGGGAGAGACTGGGACCCGGATGCTGATGCGAGTGAGACGAAGGAAGGAAGAGGAGAGAGAAAATATCGATTTACGGCAAGAAAACCGAAGGGAGGATAAACCAGGGGGCCTTTACCCTGCATGAACTATAACCAGAAGTGAGGAAAGGAAATTAGGGAGTCGATAGCAGTGCGGGTTAATCCACGGGCATCTGTGCGTGAGTGTGTGTTTTTTTACCTGCCGGTGAGGGAGGAGGACACGCCAAAGGAGAAGATGCTGTGATCCGCTACTTGCAGCAGGGATGTAGAGAGGGAGCGACGGGGAGAGGCAGGGAGGGGGAGGACTACGCTACGCTTTAGAGGATGGTTGTTTTGCGGGGAAATACAGAGAGAATGAAGCGGCCGTGCGATGAATCTTACCGTTTGACGAAGCACGGAAACTTCTCGAGGTGTCGGTTTTTTTGACAGGCGGCGCGAGCGAGCGCGACGGCCGTTGGTCCAGGCGTTGAAGCTAAAGCTAGCCTCGCTGCTGTGTGGGAGAGCGGCGGCGAGGCTAAAATAGCATGTTGTTGCACCTGTAAAATAGGCCTGACAGACAGAATTAAATAGATTTTATTTTCATTGCTTACAACCACTTGACTTTTGAGACGGTTGGCTGTTGTACTGAATCAGGAAAAACTGGAAATATCTGCTGCAGACGTGTATAAACTTGTTCCCTTAAGGCCAACGATGAAATGCTATTTTTTTTCAAAATAACCATCATATATAGCTAACGTCCAACGCTGCCAAGTACGCTTTTTATAAGCGAATTTCGTTTTATTTTTCTGTTTAGTCACTCAAAGATTGTCAGTTGTGAGTTGCGGTGTTTTGGGCTTGTTTCTGGAGTGTAGTTTCTTATTTAGGTTGCCCTTGCTCCCTTTATGAGCCCCCTTTTTTTCTCTTAAAACTCACCCCTAGTAATTTTTTTGAGATCTGTCAGAAATGCCAATGGAATAAAACAAACCCACTTAGAGTCTAGTTTTAATCGTTCTCTTAGCCAATAGGTAAAACATGTTGAGTTTTTTCCTCATGGAAATGCTGGTTGTTTGTTTCTTTTACAAAACCTGGCAACACAATTAAGTTCAGATAAGCTAATGTACAGGGGTGAGGTTATCCCACCTTGCCATGTTTATCTTCATAGTAGTTGTAGGTGTTTGAAAGCCTAATAAGTCATTTGCATACTAGTTTTCTGCTCTAATCTACCGCTGTTTTGTTATATATTAATGTTTGTTGTGCTTCAGATAACATATAACCAAATTTGTTTACCAGGTTGAAATGAAGAATGTCCATTACTTATCCAGATGTTTTTCCAATTTGATACTCCTTACATGTTCACCCCTAACTCCAAAGTAGCAGTGTTATCACTGAAAACAAAAGCAGTCCCTAATCGTTACTCAACAGCATCCTGTAGGACATGATAGCTTCTGTATAAGCTGTAAAATATCAGTAATTGCAATAAAAACAGTGCCGTAGTAGTTGTAGTGTATTAGCCTCCAGTAAGAGCAGTATGAGTAAGGAACTGTCTCTAAGTCAGTCAGCTCAATATGTTGGGCCCTACCGACTGGAAAAAACACTGGGGAAGGGTCAGACGGGTGAGTACTTTCAACTGTTCTTCAAGGTCCCATGTCCTGCAAAATCAGTTTTCTTTGCTTTTAATGATGTTAGAGGGGCTTGGGGAGCAGATATACAAGATACGTTTCACTAAATTCAGGTCATCGTGAAAATGTGTCATGTGTCTTTAAAGAAAATGCCCCTTCAAACACTCTATATTTTACTTCCTGGTAAACCCCTGTTTTAATGTATGTTCTGTAGCCTGTAACCACCTCTCAACCCTCCTATCAGACTTTGTTTGGAGAGCAAATCAGTGCAGAGCTCATTATCATGGCCCCCTGTAGTCTCCTCACCCCCTTGGATGCAGTTGTTTCCAAAGGAGAGGGGAAAAGAGCTCCATTGTTCCTCTAAAGAGATTACTTTTTTTTGTTCGACTTAAACCAAATCCCTGCGTAATAGACACCCAAGACATAATGTAAACAGTCAAACACATCAGGACATGGGACCTCTTATTCATTATTGTAAAATTAGTATATGTGGTGGGAGGTTTTTTATATCTCATACCTATCTGTATGTTTGATTCCACCTGTAGGGCTGGTCAAGCTTGGCGTCCATTGCATTACGGGTCAGAAGGTAGCGATTAAAATAGTCAACAGAGAGAAGCTGTCTGAGTCAGTCTTGATGAAGGTACAGTACCAGTGAGACACTGTTGATGTTGTTGCTCACAGTGACGATAATGATGCTAATTTTATCAATGGCTAGGTGTCTTAAAATTGCTCAACATGCTCTATATTTAGCTTGTTTATTAGAGAGGGATGTGCATGCTTTGCTGCTGTATTCTCAGTTTGTTCTGCCTTTGGGTCCTGTTTCTTCTCTCCATCCAGGTTGAGAGGGAGATTGCCATTCTCAAACTGATCGAGCATCCGCATGTGTTGAAGCTGCATGATGTTTACGAGAACAACAAGTACCTGTGAGTTCCTGCTACATTAAAAAGAGCCTCAGAGATGCTAAGCGTGCATGGCTTTCACACTGAACCCAGGAGAGGTTGAGCTATATTAAACTGCCATCACCACTCTCAATTCCTGACTTTCTTTCATCTGCTATGATTATTTTAAAAAGTTTTTGATCCATCTTGAGGAAAAATAGTCCCAAGGATGCTTTAAAGCCATGTTAGAGTGGCTGTGGTACTGGACCGGCAGAAAAAAATCACATAAAAATGAAAAACTAACGCCATAAATCAATGGTATCTAACAGTTTTAAGAGTATCTCTAAGGCCTGATCTGTGGTGTTTTGTAATATTAGCCCTGAGCTCTTGGGTTCTGAATCACACTGTTGTCCCCTGTGTGGACAGGTACCTGGTGTTGGAGCATGTGTCAGGAGGAGAGCTGTTTGACTACTTGGTAAAGAAGGGCCGACTGACTCCGAAAGAAGCTAGAAAGTTCTTCAGGCAGATCATCTCTGCTTTGGATTTCTGCCACAGTCATTCAATATGGTTGGTTTTTACATGGACTAAGGACACAAGAAGTTGAAATTTGGGTGTGAGGCACATATATGGGCAACTAGGTCTCAACTCCTTTGTTAGCCTTTCAATAAAAAAAAAAGAAAGAGAGAACAATGGGGATGCATGATGCTGGATACGTGCTGATATCCAACATGCAAGTTAAATCTATTTGTTTAAGAAATTGACATAAAACAAGACTGACAACATATTGAAGATGGACAAGTGTACAGGGTATAATAGGGATTTTATCTGAGATCAGGTTGTACTTCTTTGTTTATTACAGAAGTGACAGAGACAAAGAGCCTGAGTGTAAAGTCTGCACAGTCAAGCTATACAGACAGATATGCAAGAATCATCCTTTCTACATAAACTCTCCTCTGTCTCAGTTTATCAAACAGAGTAATAAAAATAATTAATAACCATTTTGATATATGACCTCTGCCTCTGTATGGTTTGGGACCTCACTGAAATCAGATAAATGAACTAAGTGAAGGCAAAATATGACTTCTAGAAGGATAAATGTATTCTTTTTCAAATGTAGACATTCGATAATTACAATTACAGGAATCTATATTGATTACATGGACATCATAAGCAAAATTAATGGATGTTATTTCTTTCCAGTTTCATCCATTTAACATGGACAATGGGAAGCGTGTAACAAAAACATACAAACATAACAGAACATAGAACAAATCAATAACCCCGCCATTCTTCCGCAATTAAATAGGTCCGCTTGAACAACATAAGAATAGTTGAATGAATATATATGCTAAGAGTATTAATAGTATCAATATTAAATAAAATATTGTTGATTAATGTTCAGGTAAAATGGTTATATTGATTGCAAACATACAAACTGGCATGTAGCGGCACAGTAGATTTTCAAAGTTCGATAATAATGGAAACCTAAGATTAAATGTAATTCAACAGTAAAAACATCCTTCATCTGTCTTTCTGAGAGCCACAAACAGCACTGTAAGAAGCTGCTGACAGACAGTGAGCTATGAACAGCAGAAATAAAGTGTGACCCTCTCTATGGACCATATTCCTTTAAATAGAACAAATTCTCTAATTGAACTATAAAACCAATTGGAGGATAAATAAACATCTTATAAACAATGTTGAGAAGGGAGCTCAATAAGTTTCAGCACTTGATAAATAAAGAAATAACTTGAAAACTCTTTGTTAGTTGTGCATCCCCAGAAAACAATTGGCTTGCCTTTTTCTTCAAAAAAGTAGAGAATCAAAGTTTCAGATTTTACAACATACTGATAAGGAAATACGGTCATTTTTAAACTTTTGTAGACAGACATGATACTTGTTATGTCATAGTCAGCACAATAAGACTTATATTTGTTGTTTGTTTAGTCACAGAGACCTGAAGCCCGAGAACTTGCTCCTGGATGAGAAAAACAACATCCGTATTGCAGACTTTGGCATGGCCTCTCTACAGGTGGGAGACAGCCTGTTAGAGACCAGCTGTGGGTGAGTACCAGCTAGGGCTGTGTGTGTATTTGAGATGTCATCATTTCCCCTTTAGGGATATTGCTGTTACACATTGCAAAGCTCTAGTTTTTTTTTTATGGTTCCTTCAGCTGCATTCATTCTTTATTCCAGCTGTATGAGAGGTTGATTGCTGAATAACCTGAGGGCCTCAATGGATGTAAAAGAAAAATATATTGTGTAATATAGTGAGTTTTTAAGATATAATGGTATATTTTAAGGAAAAGACTTTGTAGTTCATATTGACTAAGTTTATGTTGCCTTAAAGGTGCAGTATGTAGAATGTGGCATTTTATACATCCACCGCATTTCGCCAAACAGAAACGGTGAATATAGGAGATTCATGTTTCTATTTGTATGTACGATGTATGATGTATGACATATTGATCCGCCGTGTTGTCTACGGGTGGTTTTTAGGGACAAAAAAAACGAAACGCGAATCTGTCTGCCGGTTCTGAAATCTACCTGGAATGCAGGTGAAGAAGAGTAGAGGACGGCAGTGGATGCATAGAAAGTTGTTACTCTGTCCTAGGGATTCAAACTGTGTGTATAAACACACACACAACATATATTGTGTGCTGTGTTCAGGATCCTTTTTGGTCCTCACAGGATTCTGTTGCTCAGCGACGTGACGTTTTGGCTACGGTTAGGTTCATTCTAGAATCTGAACGCTAGATGTTGCTAAAATGCCAAGTTCTGCACACTGCACCTTTAAGTAAATGTTGAATGATTTCGAGGATTTATATAGGAAAATAGATGCTTGGCATAATACCTTGTGTTAGGGCAGCACAATATATTGATTTAACAGAACATTTACACAAGCACATGCTTCCATTTGTATATTATTTGACAGACTCATAAACTGATCATTTATATGAATATGCACATTAAAGTATGTCAGATATCACAATTGTTAGGCTTACACAGACTATGGTGCATGCCGAGTAATCAATCGTGTTAACAGCACTTCAAGGTTTAAGCTACAGACAGTGTTCATTATAGATAAAGAGGTGTGAAACTTGAAAAAGTAAAATAAAGACTTTAAGCATTTTTTTACTTGTCTTTTTTAGTCAACATTTTAACAATACTATAAATACTATCCTACAGTGAATATATAGCCAATGGACTGTTCATTTAGATAATGATGTATGAAAAAAATATATAGTTTGTAAAGGATGTACCCTTAATTAAACTAACATAGCAGTAGGAAAAGTATTGCAGTAGAAGTGTTACCCAAAATAGCTCAGCCCTACTCAGTACATTTTTTACCACTTATTGATAATCAGATAATTGGTCCTGAAGGCTGGTTTCAATAGGAAATATTCATTGTATTTTTTTCAAAGGCTCAGATTAACATAATAGTGATTGATTTTATTTTGGGAAAAAAAATAATTCAGTTCTTTTAATTTTCATGTACATGTTTGGGTTGTGTGTCTGATTGTTATCTAGAGTGCTCTGGTCCAATTTGACATGTGACCAACGAAGGTGTTACTTAGAGCTGCTTTGTGGTCATAATTTTATATAGGTTAAATATTCATTTAAATTCCACATATTGCAATTCTATTGAAAGAAATTGTATTACTTTTGGTTTATATTGCCCAACCCTGATACGCAGCAAACGTGCACCCCATGTGCAAGCTTGCCAATGAAACTATACAGGGACATAAACACTGTGTTATTTTTTGTTTAGTTCTTTTCTTTGTGTCTTTTATTGGCGAGGTGTTATAATTACTTCTTGTTCTGTCATTGTCATTTTATAATTCATGATGTTAACATCACTGTTTTTTTTTTGGTATCAAGTCATTATTGTCTATGATGCTGTCACTGCTCAATAGGGACTACTGATTTGGTATATGGACTGGTTCTACTTATTTAATATTTATTTGTATACATTTTAATTTTTATATTCATTATCATTACTTTATGTGTTCACCAGTTGATTTCTTATTTTCCTTTATATATACACCTTTTTTTAAAAACTTTTTTTTAATTATTAAAAAATATGTAGTTTTTAAGTGATTTTTCTTTTCATTAAAAATTTGAAAAAAAAGATTTTTATTTTTGATCATTTTCCTAGGATTTAAAACAGTTCTGTTTTTGTTATTTTAGGTCACCACATTATGCGTGTCCTGAAGTCATACGGGTGAGTCCTCAACTCAAATCCTCTATGAATGTTGATACCTATAAAAGAATGAGCAAATGATGTTTAATTATTCATTATCCGGCAAATTCATAGTTATAAAACTTCAGGCTAATTGTAGTTATAAAGCTTCAGGCTAATTGTTTCTAAATCATAAATGGCCTAATGGAGCACAGAGTTTGGCACTGGGGTTGTTTTGACATTCAGAAAGAGTGATTTGTTCAAAAAAAGATGAGTTATAGTACTGAAAAGTTGATTTTCTAATCCCTGAATTGTTTTTCATTCAGCTTTTCATTTAACAAATAGACTTAAATTGATAGACCGTTTCGTGTAAACATCATTAAGCTCAGCATGAAAAAAGAAAGAAACAGGCACTTTCAACAGATGTTTGCTAATCTCTGAGGACGTGCAGCATAGCATTATAATCTGTACCAGGGTTGGGTCCCATGCCCAGCATAATGCATATTAAACCCCTGCTGAGAATTGTGGATGTATTTTTATTCATGTATTCAAGAATTTGTCTCCACATTTTGGTAAAGTCTGTTGTTTTTGAATGTTTTAAGCAAGTCAGAAGGTCAAGAGGAATATGTACCATTATTATCTTAGAACACCAGGAAAGTGTTGGGGCTCCAGAAAAGTTAAACCTTTACATTCATTCTAGCACACAATACCAGCATGTTTTTCAGTGTTCTGTGATGTAGGGCTGAGGGATTATTAAAACAAGAATGAGTTTAGACAGTATTGCACATATTGATGTAGCTGATGTTCTTAAATTGCATTAAGAAAGCCATCATTTCAGGTTCTTTCTTTTACTGTGTGTTTGGCCTGTCTTCCTCTCCACAAAGCAAAATTTAAAATAAATAATCAACATATAAAACACAACAGAATACCTCATCCCCTGCTCATTTGTTTCATGGTGAGAATGCCAAACAGGTGGCATAAAAACCTTAAGTATGACAAATATTGTCCATATGTCACATTAGTGCCACAAAGTGTGTGGTGATAAAGATATAAAATGTTGAGCTACAGCCCCAAACCTCGAGCTTTTACAGCACTTTAAATGCAAATAATCCTTCTTATAGCTTCATGAGATATACTGTATATCGAATATTGACATTCATTAAATATCCAGATCAAGATTTTGCTCCACATCTTCAGCTCTACTAATGGTGTACTTTAATAACATATGTAAAAGTAATTTAGGAGCCAGGAGACATGATGAGGTTTGAGTCCAGTTCTAAGCCTTTTCCTCACTTTAAGCAGTACAGCCTCCAAATACTTTTGTAATTGGGACACAATCAAGATTATCTGGGTTTATTTGCATTTGGGGCATGAGAAAGAGAATGCAGATTTAAAACCTGGAGAGGAGATCAGGCAGTAAGTTGACTGTACATACAGTAGAACTGGTTCACAAACAAAATGATTGTTTTTGTTTGTTCTTATCCCACACATCCTCTGTAATTTCCAAACATGGTTTGTTCTCCAGTCCTCCTAAGCTCTGAGAACTTTGTGTGTGATAGTTTCTTTAAATGTTGAACAAGATCTTGATTGATGCTTGTTTCATAGTACAAGATATATATATTTTTTTCTGTGATAGTTTTAAAACCAGTTAACACTGAGGTCTTCATCTTAATATAATCTCTTATTGGTAAAGATCATTTCATGGTGCATCCTTTTTTTTGCGAAATTTGACTAAATGCCATAAGGACTTCACATTGAAAAAGGTAAAAATATAGCCCTTAAGTTGAGTGTTTAAAACCTGACCTACCATAGTAGAAAAATAAGAAATTAGGTTCATTTGTGTCATTGTTTTTTAAAAATCTGTTTTAAGAGACATTATATGATCTTAAATGAACACATACAAGCTGTATTTACTCTGAATGGAATGAGTCGTGTGGCTCTTTACTTGTGCTATAAAAATTAGAAGTTTTGATTGGACTTTTGTTTTTCAGGGGGAGAAATATGACGGGCGGAGAGCAGATGTGTGGAGCTGTGGGGTCATCCTTTTCGCTTTGTTAGTGGTGCGTCTTTGCTTCCTAACGTCATGATACAATTTTATACCTTGTTAACACTTTTTCTAATAGTGTAACATTTTCTTTCTCCTTTTGTTTTCCTCTCTTTTTTGTGTAGGGAGCCCTGCCATTTGACCATGACAACTTACGCCAACTGCTAGAGAAGGTGAAGAGCGGTGTTTTTCACATGCCCCACTTCATCCCTCCAGACTGCCAGTCCCTGCTCAAGGGCATGATTGAGGTCAACCCTGAAAAGAGGCTCTCGGTGAGAGGCTGTGCTTACATTTGGCTCGTACACACAGTGGGGTTTGAATGGCACCTTATGCTGGCACCTGTGCCACAGTGTCTGTGCTGAATCAGGATCACCTCTACCATGAAGTACTTGAGATATATCATTACATTTTCAAAAAAGTTGGCTCGTGAAAAAATACTTACATCATCATTTAGATGGCAACTGGCAGCATGGGGGCTACGTGCCGCCCTCCAGCTCCCTTGAGGGGCTGGCAGCTCTATCGCCTTCTTTCTGCCTTGTTGGATGTCACTGTAGTTTGCACAGCCATGCTGTGATAGCTCTGCCTATTTAAAAAAAAAACTTCTGTAAAGCTGTACACTGGCTAACACAGTAGGGAGGAGATACCACTAATGGGAAGCCAGATAAGTTGACCTGTGAGCATATCAATTTTGTTTGCATCCTATAATCGGTGACTTTGCAGATTTATGGCAGAGTAACAGACACTGTAACCTCCACAGCTCTATGTGCTCTGAGTCTGACAACGAACTGTGCAGAAACAAACTGTTTGTAGATTTAAGCAGAGCTGTTTCAGGCAAAACTTTGTAACATACGAGCTGTGGAACATACATTTTTTTTACAAATTACATACAACAGGGATGTACTAACAGTTTAATGGCATCCTCTCTGTCCTGTCATCTGTTGGTTGAATTATATCATCACACAAACACAAACACAGCTTTGTTTACCTTCCTGTGTAGTTCACAGATATCCTTCGAGGTCCACGCCTGCTATTTGACTAACTCCATGTTTAATAATATACATAATTTGTCGACATTGGATTTAAATCTAAACTGTTTGGATGTTGCATTTACATATTGTTAGGGAAGGACAATATCAGATTTTTGCAGGCATGCCTCTACTTGCAAACACATTATCGCCAATACCAATTTTGATTATCCATGTGTATTTCAAGAACACAGATAGTCCATGTAACTCAATATAACCTGATCCTTTGTTACAATCCATTTGTGCTAGAAACAGATGGGAAACAACATTTAAACTTTTATATTTTATACTTATTATTTGATGAAGTGGACATTGTTGATGATGGTACATTAGTACATTCTGATAATATTACAGCCAGTATATGGCATATTTATCGTCAATTTGTACAGCTAAATTATGGGCTGTAAATACTCGCAAACAGTTTGATATCTATTTATGCAGATAATCAACTTTTTAGACAATTACTATCCAGTGCAAATAATGTTGGAATGCTATTGCGCATGCCTACGAACAAGCTACTTTTATAAACAAGGTATCTATTACTGCATTATTTGACTTGCAAAACTGTTGTTTTGTGTCAAACAAATCACCTTGTGGGTCTTTACCCCCAACAATAACATACCAAATATACACAGTATAATCTTTTTTCATATTATGCTGAGTTTCAGGATATGCTGGATCTTTTGTTGTATTTCGAGGATGAAGAATTTAATTTTGATGTTTGATAATGACAAGTGATGAGGTGTCTTGAGTGTCTGTAAGAAGGATGTGGTGTTTGCACAGTGCAGCACTGTGGCCATCTGGCTGTTAACAGACTGTAGAAACTAATGGCCCCATCTGCCCTGCCCCCCCTCCCTCCCCTCACAGCTGGAGGCCATCCAGAAACACGCCTGGTATCAGTGAGTATATGTTAGTTTTTGCATATGTGACAAATACTTATCCACAGTGTTTCTCTATGTCTAATCTTACTCCCCATATATGTGCCATTCATGTGCGTTTCATTATTTCTCACCTGCGTGTCTCCCAGGGGTGGCCGTAACGAGCCCTGTCCTGAGCAGCCCCCTCCCAGGCGAGTGTGTGTGAGGAGAATCTTGTCCCTGACTGAGCTGGACCCAGATGTGTTGGACAGCATGCACTCACTGGGATGCTTCCGAGACCGAGTCAAGCTCACACGAGATCTGCAATGTGAAGAGTAAGATTTTTATTTGTCAGCCACATTTTTAATGTCTGACTTTGCCCTCATCAACTGAAAACATATATATTTTTATTTTGTTACATTCAGGGTTAATCAGTTTGTTTTTTCAAAACATACATAAAAACAGGTACATTCATGATTTCTCATGAATTAGTTTGTGAGAAGGGACTCTCCAAAAGCAAGCCAAGGCTGACATCTAGCCAGACATCAAACTGTTAGAAGTGTTAACCAGTAAGACCATAATTTCCTTTAAAAAAAGTTAATAACAGATCTTAATGTATACAAATACAACACAAATGGCATATAAAAAATGACATTCAGATTTTCATATTTCATTAATCGTGCAATTTGGACTGCATTTTAAAATCCTAAGCCACTTGGGTTTAGTTAACATATTTTAAAACCAGCTTTTTCTGTAGGCTCTTTTGGAAGCTGAACAGCGATGAAGATATTTTAATGATGCCTTCTGGTGAATTACAGATCTATGACTTTTACAGGTCGCACTGAAGCTTTTACATTTAAGTTTTTCCTTGTGCTTTCATGAAGGAGAAGGAAAAGAAGTTAGGATAAGATCACAGAGTTGTCCACTGAGTTTACGTCTACATTTTACATCAGACAGGCATTATGGAAAATGTTGTTGCAGTATGTCAGTATGCTTGAGCAGTTTGTGAGCATAAAGAAAAGCTGAAGAGGGGGCATTTATTTTGGACCATGATATGGCTGGTATGAGTTTTTTTTAAGACCTTTAGTTTCTCAAGATAACAAGTATATGTATTAAACCGGACTTTAACTCAGTAGAGACATGCACAGAGTTAGGAGAGCTTCAAGAGAAGTATAAGCCAACATGTTTTGTAAGTTTATCTTTATGCTTCTTGAATTTTAATAACTATTAAATATGAATCTCAACAAATGCTGAGTGTTCTACACTCTATAATCCTCACAGCTATCTTGTTACGTACCTGGTTGACATTATTTTGGTCTGTTTTTGAGGTTAACTGAATAAAATTTGTAATATTTAGATTTAATAGCGGTAAAGTACAATCGAACCAGGTGTTTACATTACCAATTCATTTAAGTTAATATGTGTGACATAAATTTGTATCATCAGCAAAACAAACTTTGTGTAAAGAAGCAAAGGAATTGACAAAGTCATTGATGTGTAGAATAAATACAGTGGTCTTCATATTGATCCCTGTGGAACCCCATACTTGATGGATTTCCTTCAGGAGCTTCTGAACAAGATAATTGCTGCACCCCAGACACCATGACACACAACTTGATCGTGAAACAATGTGAAAGGTAAAATGCAGTGAATGATATAGACCAAATGGAATGAAACAATACAAATGTTAAAGTCCAATGTGTATGTTACTGAGTTCAACTTAATATCACTATTAACAGATCCCCCGTTAGAGGGGGTGATTGTAACATCTTGACTTATTTCACTGGACTGATTGACACTGTCTTGTTCTTGCAGTGTTAAAGCCTAGACATAACTTTATTAGGGTCCATATTTGGGTTTCTTGTATTAAAAGATGATGAGTGTATTTCAAATAATCTATGAATGATGAAGGGTCAAAGTTGCCCCAAGTTTCCACCGGTAACTGGAGATAGTTTGCACAGCCTAGAGTAATTAACATTAAACAGAAATAAAGAAAATCAAAACAAGACAGATACGTTACAGAGGGGATATGGTTTGCTCTCAAACCCACTTAGTAAAATTCAAGATCTGCAGGTTTTGGTATTCAAGATGGTGGTTTTTATTTCCTGTACAAAGAAAATGATACAGCCTTGAAAACATTAAAGATGGGGAGTGCTTAAATACATAAAAGCCCTTTTCTACTACTGCAGAAGGAAATGCTGTGAGAGTGAAAAAAAAGATTGGTTTGGAGCATCCAGCATCTGAAAATACTCTTCTCACGACCATGATTCAACTGCTGTTCTACCATGTTTGCCCCTGTTTTGACTCTTTTTTTGTTTCAGGGAAAACCAGGAGAAGATGATCTATTACCTACTGCTGGACAGGAAAGAGCGCTACCCAAGCTACGAGGATGAGGACTTGCCTCCGCGCAATGACGTAGGTCAGTCATTAGGGGGCAGGAGGGATCCACTCAAGGGAGGGAGATGCTTTTGTCGAAATGTGGGAACTGATTGTACAACAGATGGTGAGCCTGATGCCAAACACAGGTATTCTCTGTCCTTTCACAGAAATGTAGGGTTATTTGTTGTAATATTTGAAATGTTTTTTTTTTCATGATTTGTGAATTATCTTTTCTTAAAGGCTGGTTTCCAGTGATTAGCTGCTATGTGTGCTGTAATAAGAAAAGAAACATGAAGCAATGAAGGGTTTCTGCCCTTTAAAATGTTAGACTTGGGGGATTTATTCAAGATTTGTCCTTGGGATGAAACAAGAGGGCTGCAAATGGAGACACATTTATCACAGTCACAGATGGCGCAGTGAGTGTGGGGCCTGTGGAACAAGCCCGTGAAAGCAGCCTTAGTTTTCAGACACCAAAAGAAAAAACAAATGCACAGTGACAGAGCGAGAACAGGGAGAGGGATGGTGAACATGCAGGAACATCTTTTACTAACTGGAACCCAATTTTTGAAGCAGTTTTATGTGCTTATGCAGTGGTATGACAAAAAAAAAAAGGGTGATTTTGATATTTCTCAGCAGACCCTCCTCGAAAACGTGTCGACTCTCCCATGCTGACACGTCATGGCCGCTGCCGCCCAGAGAGGAAAAGTCTGGAGGTGCTGAGTGTTACTGAACAGGGGTCTCCTACCCCGCCTCGCAGGGCCCTGGACACAGCTGCACACAGCCAGAGGTAGAGTTTGTTTATTGACACTAATATCTGTTTGAAAATCCTGCATGAAACGTAGAATCTCCACAGAGGGCTGTGATCTTCTGCATAATAAATGCTGTGTTCTCTGTTTGTCTTATATTTGTCGTCTCAGATGTATAGAAAGATTGCATTTCACTAGGCTTTGGTGCATACAGGTTAAACAGTACGTGTTGGCAAAACAGTAGGAATGATTTCTTATGCTAGCTGATGATAAATCGCTCATTTATAGGACCCTACTCATGAATAATTTGTTCCCTTAAACAGATATCGGCTTTTAAAGGCAGCTAAAAATCCACCTGAAATGTATCAGAGTTGACTGATTTGACCTCCATCTGAACAAACAATTGCAGAATTATTTTGACTGAAATACGATGTATCTGATAAAGCTTGACATTTTCCTTTTGACTAATCTGCAGAATGATTTTGTTCATTTAGAAAACACTGTTCCTGAAAATTGGTGTGACTCCCTGGTTGAACACAGCATTTTTTGTTGTTTTCAGTTTCTCCTGTGTGCATGTGTGAGTTTTCTCCAGATACTAAGCTGAAGATAGATTAGAAACAACCCAGTTGGATTCATTGGTAATTTGATCGTTGTCTGCCTGTGTGTGCCTGCCCTGTGATTGGCTGGTATACCCTGCTTCTTGTGCAATGACATATGTAATATCTCAAGCCACACACCCAAACACCACATCAGGTGTACGTTATATATTCCCCTCTCATTTAACAGTCTTTTTTTGTTCTTATTTTCCTCAGGTCTCGCTCTGTCAGCGGAGCATCAACGGGTCTTTCCTCCAGTCCCCTCAGCAGTCCCAGGGTAAGGGCCTGATGGCCATTTTTAAAACATGGTGTAAAGGAATAACTGCTGCTGCTTGAATTTTCAGCATTTAAGATGATCCAAGAGGCCAATTTAAATATGGAGTTTTTTAACAGTATACTGTGTTGTGCAACTTTTCCATGAACTAATGTTACTGCAGAATGACAGGAAGCCAAACAGAAGTTAACAACATGACCCTTGAAATAATTAAGCCCACGATAATATTCCCTGTACATTGTTCACTGCCCCTTCAAATGCATCCCACAAGTCACAAAGTATTTAGTCAGGAATTCCATCTGAGCTTTTGTATTTCTTTACTGTAACTTAGCATGCAGCACTTTCCTGAAACATTTAAGCAAGAGAATTTGAACAGAAATGCCAAATAGGCCATTTTCACCTGCTGTGCTTGAAGAGGCAAGGACCTTGTGAGGAAAGAATTCAGTGTTTATACAGGTGCATGACTATTGTTGACTATATATTTTAAAACAAATGTTATAATGTGAACTGAATTCCCAATAAGTGTTAGCCCATCATAATGCTACCTCACATTCTGGAAGTAAAATTTCCATTCAAATTCAATGGGTACATTTAAGAAAAACCTTGGAATCCTGGAGCAAAACTTTTTAGTTTCCTGAAAATTGTGACTAAAAATACATCATTTGCCTCAACAGAAGAAGTTGATAAATGGAGAAAAGGGTGTAAGATCCAAGCTTATGCACAAACATACCCAGATGTCATGCCAAATCAGGAAAAATTATGAGTATGCACTGGAGCAGTCTATCTCCCATGATGTTTCCCACAGTGCAAAGCACCAACAGGACATGGAGTTAAAATTGGAGATTGCCACAGTGTATATCTATGGCAATGGCAATGGCATTAACTATTGGCATTAACATTAGCATTAATTCTGTTACATTTATGGAGTGGTAAGGTAAATCAAATCTTGGTTATTTACATTTTTTAAGTGGTTTCAGACATGTTAGACGTATATGTAAATGTCAAACTGTTGAAACAATGAAATTCCAAATGGATAACTCGTTAAGATTTTTTGTCAGTTTAGTGGCCCTAGCTGGTAGCTCTACTATTTACTTTTGTTTTTATGACCATAAACAGAAATCAGTTAAAATTTTGGATTTAGGAGGGAAAGCAAACAGCCTTGATTATATAATGAGAATAAACTGGATAATTTGCGTGTTTAAAATGTAGTTTATGTTGTACAAGTAGTTGTTTTGATCCAAATTTTAGCCCAGTAGGTGGCAGTAATGCACCTCATGTGATAGTTGCCACCAATCAGCAAACAGAGAGAAGAAGAACCAACTTGCCTGGTACTATGGCAGTCATGCTTCATACTACCAACAAATACAGTAAATGATGTTCAGTGTAAACAAAATACTGTGTATGTTAGTAATACATAATAAGCAGTTTCAAAAATTAGAATCACTTCCCCCATAGAGAAAATTCATGGGATTTTACTTCTTGAACTGCACTGCTGAGCTCTCCTTAGGCCATGTTCATTCTGATGGGTGTCAGATAACAGTCTTCCTATCAAATGTAGCTTTTTATGTGTGCTCCTGTTTACAAGAAATTATAGAAAGAAGAAATAATCCAGAATTATTGACTTGAAGATACTGACTTAAAGAATTGTCACGTACATTCATGGGTTATTCAAACATATTCCTGACCAAATTGCCCAACTCAGTACTAAATGGATAAAAAAAATCTCAACTGCATTTCTTGAAGCCCCGCACAGTCCATTTCTCAGTCCTCTTAGTCACAACATACCATCACAGCAGCCCGTCTGATAAAAGCGCTCAGCAGAAAAGGATTTCTCTTCTGTCTTCATGCCACCTCTCTTTCTCACCCTGCATGAATTAGCTGTGTGCTTGAATGTTGAAAATGTTGACTTTGAAGTTAGGACTTTGCGGTGTTGACCGAAAAAAACATGTTAGGACTTATTTTTAAGGTACAATTCTTACCACACTAGCTGCTTATTAGTACACACTGCACAGCTATTATTCATCATAAGGACCTATTAGTGCCTCATTCTTCATGACCACATATGATAGCAGATGAGTCATTCACAAATAGTTTTCCTTTATTACCCCCCTTATTTCTGCTTATTGATAGAAGTCTTTTGGACACTTTTCAAGCTACTATGTCAATATTACTGATTAGAATGGTCTTTACAAGGTAGTGGTGGCACAAGAATAGTTCTTAATAAAAGCCTCTTTTAGTGTGGTCTGTTTTTAACGAACAAATCCAAATTCTATTTAATAAATGCAAATTGGATTTTTTGTGCTGGGATGGTCAGTCTGAGATATGCTAATAATTATTAACAGTACTGACTGATAATTATTTTTGTGCAGTTACAGCAACTACTAAAAACATTAAAAATCATGTCCTAAAGCCATTTTAGGACATTTGATATGTTTAGACATATTAGACGTGAAAAGAAAAACTATTCCTTTTTTGTTCATCAACTCCAGTCCTCATTATGTATAGCAAGTGTGAATTCTTTATCATAATTTTAGCCCTATAAGTGCCAGTTTATTAAAATATTGACACTTTTTTCCCCACAAAAAATCTTTTTGATGAATGCAAAGTGATTTTTGTACTGGGGATGATCAGTCTGAGATATGACAGTGATTAGTAGCCACACTGATTTTGATAGATTTTTTTTTTTTTTTGTGCAGTCACAACAAATTTGTCCCCAAAAAGTACACCATAAATAAATACCCTTCATATATGATAATAACATGATACATTAATATTACATCCCAGTTTGGAGTTAACCTTTTAAAGCTCAAATGAAATGGACTTTGAACATGACACAATTTAAATAAATAGAAACAAAAAATAGCAACAGCAAGCAAACGCACTAAAGTGAAAAAGTTCTGCCCAACCTGCATATGAAAGAGCCTGCGGGTTAAATTATCCTTTTTTTTTTAGGGTTTTTGCACGGTAACAAATTCACTTTCACTGTTGTTTGTCACTGCATTGTTAACCCTTTCACTGCCACACTGTCACTAAACCTTCACTCACTTGTTATGAAACAGAAAAGACTAATAGTCCAAAAGGAAAGCTTTTGTAGATGTGTTACATTTGGCACGTTCACTTCTCTCAGGATGCACTCTCTCTTGTCATGAAGCATGATATTCATTTCCATCCTTTCTCCATGTTCCATCCCCTCTCTTTCTTGTTATCCATCTCTCCCACCCCACAAACCCACTCCCTCAACCCCCTACCCCCCAGTCCTATCAAAGCCCCGTCTTTACTTTCAGCCAATCAGACGTCACCTCTGCCACCGCTACCCCCCTCACAAAGGAGCCCAAACAGGGAAGCACCACCACTCCTCGCTCAGCTCGGGCTCACGACAAGCCCAAAGCTCCCCCCAACCCAAAGACCCAGACCCTACCCACCAAGGGACCCGCCGAGCGACCCCACCTGCAGCCCATCAAATCCCTGCCTCTGCACAACCCATCCTCCCGCTCACCCTCCCCTTCTCCGCTCCTGTCACCCATCCCCCGTTTTTTCTTCCCCTCGTCCTCTGTCCTAAAGTCAGTGACTAAGAGCTTCTACCCAAACTCTGCCCACTCTGTGCCGCAGGTCACCCCCCAGGGCTCTCCGTTGCCCACGCCCCTGGGCACCCCTGTCCACCACCCTCACCACCCCTCCTCCACCCCGCCCTCCTCTTCCTCGTCCTCGTCCTCCTCACGGGCGGAGGGAGGGGGAGGGGTGGGTTCGCTGTCACTGACCCCGCCCTCCAGCCCAGGTGGGGGAAGCGGCATGGCGGCCAGCAGCTCCGCCCACTGGAGGACTCGCCTTAATTCTTTCAAGAACAACCTGCTGGGATCACCGCGTTTCCACCGCCGCAAACTGCAAGGTGAGATTTGTTCATTGTGTGGGAGTTATGATGTCCAATTTTAAAGATGCACCGAATATGCACAGGCTCGGACCACAGTGAGTCAAACTGGTGAAACAAATAATAGTTCAGAATTCAATGTTTCAGATCTAAATTTGTTCAGCAGCCATTCCTCTCTGACAATAAACTCAGGGTGGAAAGTTTAGGGCTTTTGTTAAATAAATTGCTGAATTAGAAACAACCAAATTATTTTAATTTCACGTGTCTGATTTATCAGCAAAAAATAAATACATCAGTGTATTGGTTGAACGACCAGCTGCCTCTCAGTACATAATGTACCATGCACTCATGTCACTGGCCAGTGTGTATCTTTTTTGTAGCATTAGCTAAATGTGACAAAGTTACAACAAATGAAAAAAACTTTAAGGTACCTTAAGGTAGGTATTTAGGTATTTTAACCATAACCATTGGCCATATATATTTCATATACTGTTTGTTACATTAGCAGAATTTACAAATGTACATAATGGCTATCTTTATCATCACTGAATGTTCACTTTTATAAATCAGAAGTGTCATTTATTTAAGTATGAAATGTTGTTTTTCTGGCTTCACATCTGTTTCTATACAAATGGACTGTCACCATGAAAGGAACAGGTCAGTTTCAGTTTAGTTGAGGCTTCATGCCC
This sequence comes from Scarus forsteni, assembly GCA_036419115.1. Taxonomy (NCBI): domain Eukaryota; kingdom Metazoa; phylum Chordata; class Actinopteri; order Labriformes; family Labridae; genus Scarus; species Scarus forsteni. The sequence goes on from JAZDUH010000043.1 coordinate 12,342,789, forward strand.
AAAAGTTATTGGTATTTGTGATGAGTTTGAAAATATCAGCATGTTGATAACTTAAAAAATCAAATGTCATGCATCCCTTGGTCTCATATTTTACCCTTTTTAACAAGTGTACTTTAAAGTTACTTTCTTTAAAATCCTCTTAGATTTTTATTTTGGCATGCCCATGGACACCTCTGTTTCAGCCCTGCTCAGAACAGGCTGTTTTATGCCCTTTAAACAGTGCATTGATGCAAAAGTGCCACAAAAAAGCTCCTTCATCATTACACCTCAACATTCACATTAATTCTGTATGGATATGATAGCCGTGTTAATTCATGGTATAATATGGATGTTCAAGACACAACATATGCTACCTACACACTCAAAGACAGAGACACACACTCACCACGCTCCTGTTTCCTGCGTGTGTGCCCCCCTCTCAACAATATTATGGGCCTGATCTACTGAGATCCCAAATAATGCGCTAAATTGCATCTGCTAGCTAATCAATTGCACATACTCTTTGTTGGTGTCTTCTGCTAAGATTGTGAACATAACCGAGAAAAACACTCTGTTGAACTCCATCAGAGACATTTCTGTGTTGCCTGAAGAAACATGATTTGGGAGATCTGCTAAAAGCACACAGCTCAAAACTTGCTTTGCTGGATAGACAAAATGTCTCTTCTATTTTATTTTCTGACCAGAGGCTGCGGTAACCTTTTTTACTGTCTGTCATTTTGATGGATGACGTCATCACTTTCCCTCGTGCCATATTTTTATCCGTCATTTTTATTATTATTTTTTCAGATTCCAATTAAAAATAATCTTAATAACAGCATTTACATAGTAACACAGCTTCATCACCAATATCCCCTCTTGTGAAAAGCAGTCTTACAGTTATGCACACAGTGACCCAACGTTTAACGTCCTTTAACTGAAAATTTGCACAATCCATTCATTAGCCCTGACAAACAGAGTAATTCTGGCTATTATCTTCTTTCATAGGTTAAATGACCCCCTAAACAACGTATTAAGAGAGCAAACAGAGAGGGTGTACTTTACGCTCGTTTGCATGAGTATGATGGGACACTGGATCGTCCCTCTTTTTCCGGTCCATGATAATGAAAGACAGCCTCCAAATCTTTCCTTCATTAATCAAAAAAATTGGTGGATGATGGGAAATATCTTGTTTATGCTATTTGTGACTCCCCCTCCCACATATGTTGACAAGCAGCAGAAGATTCTGTCTCTCTGTCGTCAGCATCTGTGCGTAACGCTGTGCCAGTTTGCACCTCTCTTTCAAACGTGCTAAATATAGACTCAAAAACACTGAATGCAAACACTATAAGGTTTGAAAAATCCCATTGCAGGTGCTAAATGGTCAGAGTTGCATCTTCTTCTCCCAGTATATTTTGCGTTATGTGAATCTGTATGTATTCTGCATATTCATGAAGGCAAACACACTATATGGATTGCGCGTGCTATTTTGCTAATTTGTCAGATCAATCCTCGGTGCAACCAGTTAGTAGGTCAGATTTGCGCATGGTACCAAGTTTGCACATATTTTTCTTGCAAACCTTTGGCAGATCATTCCCTTTGTCTGTAATACCACCTCCAGAGATGGCGCAAATGGGAGTCAACTTGTTCATCCCATTCTGTTTACTTGATGTTCAGAATGGAGGTGAAGCATTACAGGGGCTTGAAATGACCGTGTGAATAGGGCTTTAAACCATGTCCTCATGAGCTGTGTCTAACCGCAAGACTTCATCTTACAAGACCTGTGCACATAGATTTTTTTGACCATTCAGACATACCTAGACATGTTCCCTCTCGAGCAGCCTGTGTAAAACCACCTAGCTGGGAGCATTTACCACTAAGGAGAGGACGCACATGTCTCTTTGACTTTATGTGAGGACATTTGTCAAACTGTCATTTTCTGAAAGGTGGAGCAAGCAACAGAGGAACAAGAAAGTTTTTTTTCCATGTTGGGGAGGTTTGTAGACTGGTCAAAGACACATTTCAGAGACCATTAAGCAGTTGAAGTAGCCCTTTTCCACTCTCATTTGCACATGTAAGTTGTTGAACAAAATTGTATATCTTAGTGGACTGTTTGTCCAATTTTAAAAACATTAAAGAAGAATTTCTGGCTTCCCAACCAAGCAGAGAAAAATGTCTGCTATTGTGAATACAGTATATTTTAATGCATTCGTTTCCCTCCCCTTGCTTCTGGGCACATACTTGAAATTGGAAACAAATATTATTATTTTTAAGAGTTATTTATCTCTTTCAGTTCCAACATCAGAAGATATGTCCAGTCTAACGCCTGAGTCCAGTCCAGAGTAAGTCCTGGTGATCAGTTTTTGCATTAGTCACTTATTTTCAGATCTGTGCAGATTTCACGTGGTATTTTTGTCTTGCTGCCAGGCTGGCTAAGAAGTCGTGGTTTGGTAACTTCATTGGCTTGGAGAAAGAGGAACAGATCTTTGTGGTGATCAGGGACAAACCTCTGAGTTCGGTCAAAGCTGACATCGTTCACGCCTTCCTGTCTGTAAGTACCAGATGTTGTCTGTCGTTGATGTTTCTCTCGTTTGTAGAAAGCATGACTCTCTCTGAAAAATCTGTCACACTGGACACACTTCATTTCTCTCATTTTTTTGTGTTTTCTCTTTGTTTCTAATCTTGCTCACTTGTGGCACGTGTGATGGATCACTTTTGCTTTCACCAACGGCTCACTCTTTCTCTCTTCTCCTCACCCTCACCCTTTGTCTCCCTATACTCACGTTTGCCCCTGAACCTCTCCCGCCTCGTAAGTCTGTCGGTCTCTCTGCTTCTTCTCTGTCTCCCTACCACTCAGATCCCGTCACTCAGCCACAGCGTCCTCTCCCAGACCAGCTTTCGAGCCGAGTACAAGTCCTCCGGCGGTCCCTCCGTCTTCCAGAAGCCCGTCAAGTTCCAGGTGGACATTGCTTTTTCCGAAGGCGAGAGGGAGCGGGACAGGGAGAGGAGCGAGAGGGAGGGGAGGAGGGAGACAGGGATCTACAGCGTGACGTTCACCCTCATATCAGGCAAGTAGAGCTGTCACTCATGTACCAGGGAATGGAAGAAAACTTATTGATCTGCAGCTTAGTTTTTAAGAAAAAGTTAGACATTGTGTAACTGTATCTCTGAATTTCTTTCAAACCGGAGAATTGTAAAATAAGGGTTACCTATTTTGTAAGTAAGGATAGTTGATTTTCATTTATTTGCTCACTATTTCCAAATTTCCCCATAAAAAACATACAGTAACAAAAACTCACAGAGAAATATATGATGTCACAGTCACAGAAAATTATTTTTCTCATGTAGCTGAAATATTAAAGAAATAAATCCGTAAAAATATTGAATAAGGATATTGACAACACTACCATTATCTAAGAATGGTAAAATCAAAATAAAATAACAGGATAATATTTACAGCATTAATCTAAAAATAGAAACTTAATAAAAAATAACAATGAAATTTACAGCACTTGGAATCCCAGCCCATCTTCTCTGCCCTTTTGCTAGTTGAGTTAGCCTGTTCTATCTGTTAAAACATACCATCAGCAATTGAATTCATAATGATATCTATTTTAGTTCAGTAGTTATTCACCAAAATCGCATTTTTGTGTCATGGTGGATCCAGACGGTGATCTGGATCACTCCCAAATTCTAATAATTTGTTCCTTGTCCCAATCCAGACATTTCCTGAAAATTTCATTGAAATCCATCCATAACTTTTTGAGTTATGTTGCTAACAGAAAGGCAAACACTATAGATTTTTTTCTTGTGTTACCAGCAACTGTAGTTTGAAGTCTTAATTTACAGAAGCTGTTATGGTATAGAAACACAAGCCTTACTTTACATTAATATCATTATTTTAACTCAACCTTGTTAACTCTATTTACCCTATGTTACACGCATGTACCTCTCCAGGTCCGAGTCGCAGGTTCAGGCGAGTGGTGGAGACGATTCAAGCTCAACTTCTCAGCTCTCATGATCAGCCCCTGGTGCAAGCCCTATCTGGTGAGTTTGCTTCCACATGCCTGTTTATACAACAGCAATAAATGTATTCACACTGCACACATTAAGGTGCTCTTTTCTTTTTTAAATGTTTCTCCTCTGTATGCAAGGACTGTTTTTCATATGTTTTATTTTCTTAACCACATGACTCCTGGTACTTTCCTTGTTCAAGAATTTGTGTGTTTACAGAGGGGGATTTTGCTTTTTTTGGGTGCTCTGCCCACAACTCATCCGCTTGGTTTGATATGGAAGTTGTCTGAACAAAGAAACTTGTTTTTTCTTATTTTCCTGAAAATGCTGCTAAGAAAGGATAATTGATTATTAGTTATTTTGTTTACCACTGGTTTGCTTTTAATTTTTTATGGATTTACAACTACTTTCCTGGATGCTAGTCAAAGTGAAATCAGATGTTAACCGCAGGTTTGTCATTTGTTTATAATTTCCTGACCACTAGTTAACCACCAGTCAAAAGTTCATGATTAGTCTGTCATATCTTCATCATTATTTTTTCACTATTCTGTCATAAGTTTATTTAAACACTGGTTTACAGCTAGTTTATCTCATGCGTACCATAACATTACCATTGGGAAAAATGCTTTACCATTTGTGTATTGCCAGTAAGTCACTGTACTTCTAGACTCTTGTTAGTTTATCACTAGTTTGAGTATATCACAAGTTGATTAAAGGTTTTTCCCTCATTAAACACTAATTAATGACAGGTTTACCATCAGATTGCTACTGGTATATCACAAGTTTACTGGTGAGGTCATCACTATTTCCCAACAAGTTAAAAGCTTGTCTACCTCTAGTTTGCCATTACTTAGTTTTGTTTTTTTTTTAATGTATTTTTTGGGCATTTTGTGCCTTTATTGATAGGAGAGAGACAGTGGATAGGCTTGTGAAAGGGGGAGAGAGAGTAGGGGAAGACACTCTGCAAACTGGTCACAGGCGGGATTCGAACCTGGACTGGCAGAAGCATGTACATGGGGTGCCTGGTTGCTAACCACTCCGACAAACCAGCACCCCACCATTACTTAGTTTTGAGTAAATATTTATTTTGCAACTTGTTTTATGCAATTTTACCATTACCATACTCCTTCTTTGCACATTTTTACCATTTTTAATTGTTTTTATTGTGATTACTAAAAATGTTCTACTCATGCAGACTGGCTAATCAGAGCTCAACCATTAGACTACAACTTTGTTAATGGTTTACGACTTTATCAGTAGGTTTTCTTACTTTAACTTTTTTCCAGTCTTTTGAAATCATTTACTTCATTTTCTTCAATCAGTTTTTATTTCTTTACAACATGATCATCATTAGTTTAATTCTTGTTTACCGCTAGTTTACTAAAATGTTTTCATACTACTCATTAGTTTGCCTCTGGTTTCAACTTGTACATTTGTTGTTACCAAGTAGTTGATTACTGGTTTACCATGTTTATTAGATCCACTTTTATATTCGTGTACCAACTGTACCTGACTCCTGTATCTCTTGTGTCCCATCTGCTTACCATGTACAACTTCCTACAATGATTTACCATTAGTTTACTGCTTGTTTGCAGATGGTTCACAGCTTGTTCACATTTATGTGTTTACTATGACTTTATCATTATATACAATTAATATACCACGAGTGTACATTTTGATAATGCAGTGTTTCTCAAAAAGCCCCCCCCCCCCCCCAGGGATGTGGCCACATATCAAGGGGTGTGGCTTGTTTGGACAGGGGCGTGGCCAAACAGGGCCATGAGCCCTCTAGAATTTTTATCGTCGAACCCAGGTGTCAGTCCGAAATTCTGCACTTTGATTTGCTTTTTGCTGAGTCCAAGGTGTGTGCACTGTGAACATCAGTGGAGAATTTATTATTGACATGAAATTTTCATTTTCAAACCCCTTTATCCCTTTTGGGGTGAGGGGGGACTGTAGCCTATCCCAGCTGTCATTGGGCAACAGGAGGGGTACACCCTGAACCAGTCGCCAGTCAATCGCAGGGCCACATAGAGAGACAGACAACCATTCACACTCACACTCATCCCTAAGGGCAATTTAGAGTCACCAGTTTTTGGTCTGTGGTGCCCGGAGAGAACCCACGCATGCTCGGAAAGAACATGCAAACTACACACAGAAAGACCCCTGTCCAACCCGAGAATCGAATCGGGAACCTTCTTGCTGTGAGGCATGTTCACCACCTGCTGCGCCACTGTGCCACCCCTGTAAACAGGCCTTGGGCAGGATACGAACTCGGGCCACCTGCTCAAGGGCAAACCTCAAGGGGCGTGATCCTAACCTCTAGGTCATCTGCGCCCCATGTTTGGACGTATTTAGGAAAATTTGTCTTTTTGTAACTTTTGTGGGCTACAGTCAGGGTCAAAGCTTGGACTTCACAGAAAGTAAGTGAGAAACACTTTGTGACTGACTAGTTCATTATCATTTTATCGCTTGTCCACCACATGTACCTTTACAGTTTTTCTTCAGTTCATTATCATTTTAGTCAAACAGTGCCATTTTTAAGCCCTGGCCAGTGCAAAGCCCTGCTTGTCTACGTTAAGGGTGACTTTCCTGTTCTTTCTATTGATCCCTTCCCAGATGAGAAGAACGGCCGGCCCCACGGGACCCCCACCCGCCAAAACTCGAGGCGTTCCGAGGGTGGGGGTGACAGGTGCGAGTGGGGCGACCGGGCAGATGGAGGAGGAATAGGAGGCAGCGGGGGAGTTCTGCAGCGCAGAGGCTCAGCGAAAGAGAGAACCCGACTCCTGTCCTCCAACGGAACCCAGTCCCAGCCATAGGATAGAAAGTGAGACTCCACAGCAGGATGCCTGAACTCCACATGGGCTAAAGACAGAGTAACTCCATCTCCAAGCATCCCTGCAAGCCATGAGCTCCTCCTTTTCTTCCTTGACTGAGTTATTGAAGATGCTTGACCTTGGCAAGGATTGAGCCTTTTTCCTCTGTCATGCTTTTTTTCCCCAAACTCAACATACTTCTAATCTTTCGGGTCACCAGGATTCCTACCTTCGAATGAGAAGGAAGCTTAAGGAATCACCCTTTAAAGAAAACAATAACATTTTGAATGAGCAGTTTGGTATCCTTCATAGAAACAGCTTCACAGATCAAACAAAACTAGGAAATTGAAGTGCTAATGTGCATGCCAGTCAGCAAATCAGCCTGCTAAAGGATGCTGAAACGATCAGATAGGCTAGTCGACCATATCATCACTATACAGTATCTGACACCAAAAAGAGTTTCGTAAAATTAAGCTGTGCGCTCATATCATTATCAAGCAACATACAAATACCAGTCCATACTGACAGATTTATAGATGTACCCTAAGAGTTAGCAAAGGTCCTGATCTTTAGGAGAAACGTCATCCTGGAGCTCCAGGGTCTTCTCCTGAAAGAAAACCAACAAAGTAAGCTAAGTAAGTGAATGTGAAAACAAGATATTTTTTTATTTAGTCGTTATTTATGTTTACATGTTTATTTGAAGGTCGTCAGTAGCACAGAGAAAGCAGCAAGACAGACTGATAACACTCCGCAGTGTTGACGAGGAGGGGAAGCTGACCAGTTTTGATTTTATTTATATGTTATTTTTCTCAGAGACGATATGAAGCAATGCACCAGAGATTTTTGGCATTGGACCCCTGTTGCTCTGGAAAAAAGTATTTTTGATTTGAACAGAAATATGAACACTACTATATGAGAATTAAAAACTATGCGTGAATAGTTCCATGAACCTCATCACAGCTGTTTGTGCCCCGACTGAATGAGAAGAGCGATCAAACCAGAAGACACCTCTCTCGTCGAGCTTTTCTCCCTTATCGCCATAGTATTCACATGCTGACTCAGAACAAAGCAAAACAACGAGTAAAGGAAAAAATAACATACTCATAAACGGACTACTTCTAATGCCAGACTTTGAAGGCTTGCGATGTCAATTTCCTTTGTGAGCAGGATTTCAGAAACAGGAAGCAAGCAGAAGAGTCTCCTCCACATCCTAACCCTCCCCCAGTGCTCCTCACATCAGTGTTCACCAATGAGCCAAGAAGTCCATCGCTGCACCCTCGCTCTCCCTCGGAAAGTCACACCAGTACTGCAAGCGGACGTAGCAGCTCGGGACAGTCATGTGATAATGCTCAGACTAGTCGATGTTCATCACCAGTCTTCCATACAGCACAATATGCAACAAAAGTGCAGAATGTTTTCAGTGAGATATATGCTACTGTTGTGGTTATTATGAATTGATCTATTTATTATTTATTTATTTGAGCTCATAACTGTCCACATATTTATTAAATTACATTAATTTATTTTTTATATGTTTTATTTGTTTACAGTCCATGTGTATTTATGTGTTTTTTATTTATTTAGTTGTATTTATTTGGTCACTTTAATGTATCACATACATGTTCATGGATTATGCTTATGAAGGCTGTGTACAAAACCACATGCTTAAATACTGTTCATACCAAAAGAGACATCAAATTGAGTCTATAGTTTGTGCCAAATGCTTAGTTTACAAGCAGGAAGTTCCTAGATGGAAACTATATCGGTAAGAATAGTTAGGTATAAAAAGGAATGCTCAAAACTGTCCAAAATGCATCATAGATCTGACTATCCTGTTGGAGAGCTCACCAAAAGACACTGTTAAATTAAAATAACCATACTGAAACATGTCTTGATATTTGACAGAAACCATCAACTCAGATGTTTATGGTTGAATATTATGTATGAACCATGGCTGTTCTAGCCTTTATCCAGCTTATGATGGCAACATGCTGGATGATTTCAAAACCTTAACCAGTGATAAAATATTGGTGACCACAGACTAAGGGACAGTTTGAACTGCTATTCTAACATGTGATCTTCTAAAAGCAAACATTAGACCAGTGGTTTTCAAACATTTTTTGCCCTCAGCACACAAAATTCATAAAAATTCCTAATAGCCTCTTTAACATGCAGTATGTTGCATTAATGTAACAGTCTGTACAGTTTTATTCATATTTAATTTCTAATTTAATCAGTTTGAAGACTATATTTCTTTTGAAATATGGATCCAAATCTCTGCATAAAATCAGTAGAGATTTGGTAATATTTCAAAACTTCATTGACACACATTTACAATTGAAAGGCCTTATTTTACAACATTTGGGGAACTTGTGAATAGAAGAAAGTTAAAATTTTCACCACCTTTCAACACTTATTAACTGCGAAGTACATTGTTCCCTTGTAGATTTAGAGATTGTTAAAAGCTACAGAATTTGCAGCTGCATAGGAAAATTCATGTACCCTTAATGAGTTAATTGTCATTAAAAAATTATTGTTGTTCAAGGCAACCCCAGCCTTGCCTCAAGGCCCACCAGTATTCCTGCCTCAGTGTTTGAGAAACGCTGCACGGGATGATTCATCGAGTCTTTGGGACCAGACTTCTGATGACAAACACAAGATCTCACTGAAAAACAGGAATAAGGACCAATGGTCAGAGTTACAAAGTATAATTTATTATTAGACATATTTATGATTAAAACCACATACATGCATGTTTTAATTTTACATTTACTGTTGTCTGAATGACAGTACATTTTTACTACAAAATTTACTACACTTTTCCAATACAGCTGCAAATTCTGTAACTTTTAGCAATCTCCATAAATCCTCAAAGGGACAACATACTTCGCAATAAATAATCTAGACAGCGGAAAAATTTTTAACTTTCTATTCATGAGTTCCCTGAATACCTGTGGACCTGTGGTACAACTTGTTGTATCTGTGCATTTATTTTTATTTTTTGTTGAATGCAGGCACATATAAAATCCATTTATCGATTATTTTTATCTGCTCAAGTGCGATCTTACTACAAATAACACCCTGACTAACAATGCCCTGAGCTGGCTATCCCAGCATGAGTTAGGGATGGGAATCGAAAACCAATTCCAGTTGAGAATCGTTAACGGCCCCTTCAAAGAATCAATATCATTATTATTTTTGCTTATCAATTCCCTTATCAATTCCTTCAACCGACAGGGTTTAGAAGCGTCAGAATTGTGGCTTTATTTTTTTTTACAAAAGGCGCCTACTGCACAACCTTAAGTGAGTAGAAACACCAGTAACTTGCGGAAGCAGTTATCTATGCTGTGACGTGTTTGACATTGTTAATGCTGAAAATCCACAGGCCAACATTTGCCCACACGCAAAATCTGCAGGAATCGATAAGGGAATCGTTCAAGAATTGGATCGATTAGCAGGATCGTTAACAGCATTGGTATTGATAAAATCTTATCAGTTCCCATCCCGAGCATGAGTGCACCAAAACAAAATATAATAGATGATTATCAGGGAGATCTTGACTGAATATTGGATAAAATTTTATGTTTGCTCTTGTGCTTGTGACTTTTAAAAGTAAGTCACATCGGGTTAGTTGCCCCCTCTGGTCTGTTTGCTCTGATTGGAAAGTTCATGTAATGTGCCATGGGCAGTTCAACCTGGAGGCATTAATATAAAAAAGAAGAAATTGGCTATAGAGAGGCTATAACTTGAACTTAAAAGGTGGTCAAAAACAACACTTCTATACTTTTTCAATGCCATTTTTTAAATGACACTCCTTTAATAGTCCCATTCAGTAGAATTGAAAATATTGAAGCTAACAGGACCGATCTAGAAAGTCTTTTCACTCTGAAATATAGGCGTGAAGGACAAATAATGTTGAAGTTTAATAAACAAGGCAGCCTTAAAGACTTTACTGCAAATATTTTGACTTTTGTTCAATTACTTTTGTTTTTCTCCTGTTTTTTGCACAGCAGGTTGTCAGTGAAAAAAGAGACAAGCTAATTGTTTACCATTCTTCATTTTACTTACATTTATCTGTGATATTGAAGCAGGCATAGAATCTCGTTACTGGTATTGTATCAAATGTTTGAACAATGTTAATCTGTAGCCGTAACATTGTCATAATGACAACACACTTAAGGAATATCCAGAAAAAAATGCTGGTTATGGAGGCCTAGAATTAATTAATGCCCCCTGTTGTTGAGAGGGACAAATCAGGTCAGAAATCTGGCATCTAACTAATATTGCCAGTCTTAGCCAGCATAGCTGTGACTGGATATGCGGAAGCAAAAATCATGGATTCAAAGATAAATATGGCTGAACGGGAGACTAAGTGCTAGCTTAGCATGCAGTACAGTGTATGTAGTGTGTGGTTTTGGACAAAGCCTAAATATATATCCAGAATTAAAGCTCCTGTGAGATTTTTTTTTTAGTTTGTGTCAATCTTTGTGCCCCCTGATTCTAAATAAAATAATCATCACTTTTCCCAGCTATCAAATGTACCAACTGTAGAAAAGCTTAAAGGGAAGAAAATTTATTGGATTTAATTTAATCACTTGTTTTCTGGCACCTACCCCCTGGCAAAGTCTCAGACAATAAATAGAACTACATAAGGAATGTCAGTATTTATTATGATTGTTCTGTTTACTTTTGCTATCCATAGAAAACAGCAGAATTCATCAAAGTCTTTAATAATCAGTTTAAAAGTCTTCACGGGAGCTTTAAGGAAGCCACTCTGATTTCTCATTTGTTGACTGTTTTTCCCACGCCCGCAGTACTGACTGCTCTCACTCTACTCTTCTGGTCATCTTTGTTTATATTTCATATCTTTGTGTGAAGTTTTTCTCTGCTAACTGGAGTGTGTGATGACAGCTGAGTGTGACCGAGCTGAGAACTTTTCTGCAGATGCATTTTGAGCTGATTTTGCTAACAGAGATTTCAACTGGATTATCAAACTAAATTAACTCACTCCAACCCTCACAGGCACCTGATTTCTCTCTCACAAGCGCGATGAATGCTTGCTGATTTTGCCCCATCTCTTGCTTTTTTGATGCCGCGTCCCCTCGACCTGTCTGTCCGCCTCTTCACCTGTCATGTGTCCATCATCACGAGAGAAACTGTACAAAGTCGTTTGCCTCACCGTCTGTACACACTTTATGATTGCTCACCATCACCACTTTCATCTCTTTCACGTCACGTTCACTTTCATTGACCCAAACTCTGGCTAAGATTGTAAACTATTCTCCATTCATAAGGGTCAGTAGAATAAGGTGTTTAAAAAAAGAAATGTCTGTATCATAATTTAAATATAAAAAGTGCACTATTATAACTATTGCCTGTGATAAAAAGAACAATTACGATTGAAGTGATGGTCAAAATAAAGAGAGGTCCACCTTATTGTTATGGTTACAATAATAAACCCTAAATTCATGTGTGTGTCTATTTAGTTTCTGGTTTTATACGGTTTCTTTGAATATATTCTTTTACTCTGAAGCCTGATAGTTCAATTTTAGATTAATGTTGGTTTGTTGTTATATAGGATAGTATAATACAACTATCAAAGTTGTATATTTAAGCAGCATACAAAAAAGTACATTTAAAGAATGTGAGGGAAACAGTTAACATATTCAATTGCTGTGATTTTCAACATCAATAAAGGAAACTTGACAATGTCACATCAAGCCAAAACAGATGGGTGAGAAAACGAATTATGGACAAGACTTGCAGATGGAGCCACTTAAATTATCCTCACTTTTCTTGACAGAGTTTTGGCTAGTGTGTGACAGAAAGTGCTGGATCCTGCCAACTCTTGCGGCTGTAATGAGATTTCTTCATAATGGGATGAACACACAGCGGCTGGTTAACACCCCTCAGTCACCTTGTTTAGAGACTTGTACAGTCTTTAATCAGGATGAACAGTGATTATGAGGCTGATATGATCACTGGGCTTTAAAACTGTGGCTCTTTCCACCATAAATCCTTTTTCCTTTCTTTCTGTCCCCAAGAGATTATACACCATGCTCACTCTCAACCATTTCTTGAATATGATATTTCATTTTAAACACAGTTTTGTATTTATGACATGGTGCTTGACTAGATGGGGCACAAAGACTTTGGATATTAATAATACTATGGTACTAGCTTCTGATGTAGATATTAATTCATTAAATAATTTCTAACTCCTCTCATGTCACTACAGCTAAGGCACACCTCCAGAGGAGGGGGAACTCCCTGTGGTTAAAAGATGGCTGTAAGTTGGCTGGCATTTTGGTTTGGAGGATAAAATTGAAGAGGCTGCATCTGTAAGCAAGTGATAAAGGAAAAAAAAAAAAAGTCCTCAAGGGTTAAAAATACATGGGAATTAGAAATAGAAACCCTGTCATTTCATTGATGGAACAAATTAGTAGATATAATTGGATGCTATTGTATTTGTAACACAAGGCAATCCTAAATGAATCAGAAAATTAAAGAAATGTAATCCCTAAATACTCTGATTACTGCAAAACTATCCATATACTATGTAAGCTGCATGGGTGAACTCAAACAGAAAGGTTTTCCACCTCGACCTTAACCTGAATCTTCTCCACTGGCTTAAAAGAACAGAGTTAACTTCAGTTATCAAAATTTAATATTGAATATTCAATTATATTAAATTCATTTGTACTGCTAGACATACCATAAGGTTGCCAAAGTCTATAGTGCATCTTGCCAATGTTCTGAGTAATTATTTAATGTTTAAGTCATACCCTCTTGAGAATTATTTGTTTGTAAATTAATACAAAGTTTGCCCCACCAACTCTATTACACTAAAAATAAAGTCTTATATATTTTAGAGAGAGGGAGATTACACTTTAAAACAAACAAAGTTGGCATGCTAATTACACCACAAGTGATGGTCAGTGTTAAGGGCCTAATAAAAGGTAACTATTACTTTTAATCTTGGACAGGACAAGGTCTTGGGACCTGGAAGCTGAAAGGACCAGTCTAGTACCTTCATTCTTTATCTCCAAAGCCATCCTGTTGTAATATGTGCAGAAAGCATCTTGGCATAATCTTTCTAAAATAAGCAGGGGTGACCATGAAAAAGATGTTGCATGTACATTTCAGCATTAATGGTGTCCTCACAGATTTTAGATGCCCATGCCATGAGCACTAACACACCCCCAGAGTATCACTGATGCTGGCTTTTGAATTTTGTGCTTATAACGATCCTCTCTAGCCCAGAGGACACAATGTTCATGACTTCCATAAACAATCTGAAATGTGGACTCAGTCAGAGCACAGCACACTTTTCCACTTTAATGTATATCAGTCCGTCTCAGATGAGCTTGGCCCCAAAAGAAGCCAGCAGGGTATTTGGGTGTTGTTGATATATAGGTTTGCCCTTGCATGGTACAGGTTAACTTAAACTTGTAGATGCAGCAACATACTTTGTGAACTGATATGGTTTTCTGAAGTGTTCCTGAGCCCACGTGGTTATATCCTTTACAGAATTATGTCACTTTTTAATGTAGTGCTGCTGAGCCATTGAAGGTCACGGCATTCAATGTTAGTTTTCTAGCTTGCAGCAGGATTCCCTGTATTCTCTGAAACTTTTGATGACATAATAGATTGATGAAATCCCTAAATTCCAATGCAACTGTATGTTCTTGGACAAGCTGCTAATACAGTTGTGGTGGATAACTTAAACCCATCCTTGATGTGATCGCCTGAGCCGTTTAGGGATGCTCCGTTTACACTCAGTCATAACACTCATCTGTTTCTAATAACGTGTTCGCCTGTAGGATGTTCCAAACGTGTTTTCTGAGCATTTCTTAACTTTCCTAGTCTTTTGTCCCAGATATTTTGAAATGTGTTGCTGTGAATATCTGTTTTTATTTACGTCTACACAACGTCCCTACTTTATTGGAATCGGGGTCTTCTCCGCCCCTCAAACGTAGCAGCTTCATCCACTGTCACTGTTCGATAGCGACGTTTACGACAGTCCCTGAAGGCAGCATCCTCTCCATCCATGCCAGCATCTGTAGTAACGGCACAGTTGTTCATCGGGGAGGAGGGCCCACTCGCTCAGTGACAGCCGGGAGACGCGGTCGATGCTCGTTGTCAAAAGTCGGTTTGTGCTGCTCCGGACTCTGGAATATTCGTGACCAACAATAACAGGTATGCTAACATGGAGCTGACATCGCTATGGTGGTCTCCTTTGGGGCACAAACGCATCTCTCTGAGAGCGCTGAGTCTGGATGAGCGGCCGTTAGTGCCCAACAGCTAACGACGGGCAGGGCGCGAGGCTAGCAAACAGCAGCAGCTAGCGTTTATTTGATTCACCTGCTTTAGTTGAAACGTCGGATGTTTAGGTTCAGTGACGACAAACAGGCTTTCAGCTGTACTAGCACCATAGCTAATATTAGCCACTAGCTCACAGATATAATGAAATACGTTTAATGCGTTAATATAAGTGATATATGTATAGAAGTATTGCTGTATCAAATGTTAATGTTGCATTCAGGAGCGGAGTTGGAAGGGGAAACTTCCTGGCTTAGTGAATTCAGGGTACGCAATTGACGTCACATTCGGAGCAAGTGAGCGGAATTCCA
The DNA here is from genome assembly GCA_036419115.1 of Scarus forsteni. Lineage (NCBI taxonomy): Eukaryota > Metazoa > Chordata > Actinopteri > Labriformes > Labridae > Scarus > Scarus forsteni. Next base: position 12,358,228 of record JAZDUH010000043.1, read on the forward strand.
GGAACTGAGTGGCAATAAGAAAAATATGGTAACAGTAATTAGGGGGCAGTAAGTAGTCAAATACTTAGGGGTCATCCCATATGAGCTCAGCCAGAGGTCCCACGGTGACCAACTCAGATTTGGCTAAAAAAAAGTGTGCTGGTACCTCTTCTTATATAATGACCATGTGCAAAAGTGGGGGTCAGTTTTCTTATTATCTGTGGTTTTCACACTGTTTTAAACTTCTGAAATGTCATGCAAATTATTAAATATCAGGAATGTACAATATTTTTTGAACCAATGCTGGTATCGGCAGATATTGAACTAAAAAGTTGGTCATTGACACCAGCAGATATTGCCATTTTTGAAGATATTTACTGCTGACATTTTACCTGAGATTTTGGGTGAATAGTCCAATATATTGCCTTTTATTCTGGCAAAATGTACCATACTGGTTTACCTCATCATCACTTATGTCCACCTTTGTGAGTCAAAAGTGTAATTTCTTCAGCGTTAAAATGTTGTTTTCTTGCCCAGCATTTGTTTCCAACACATCTGTTTCAGTCCCATCTTATTAAACACCGACAAATTAATTCAGGGGCTAAGAGTTAGGCTACTACAAACCAGGAGATGGTTTTGACAAAGGTGCAGGTCTTTCAAGGATAACTAACAAAAACTAGTAAAGCACTGGGACTGTGGAGGACTGTGGCGCAGACCTCTGCCAGCGCCAGAGTCCTCACCTATGTTGTGGTTTTCACCATAAATATTAGCCCTACCTTTATTTCATCTAAATATTTAGATTTTTGACCATGAAAACATACCATTAGCAATTAGATTCGTAATGATATCTATTTTAGTTCAGCAGTTATTCACGAAAATGGCTTTGTTTGTTCATGGTGATCTGGATCAGTCCTAATCATTAGTTCCTTCTCCCAATCTGGACATTAGCTGAAAATTTCATCGAAATCTGTTAGTAACTTTTTGAGTTATGTTGCTAACAGAGGAAACAAACACACAAACTAAAAACAAAAAAAAAAACACAAACAGATGCCAACAATAACATAACCTCCTGGCGGAGGTAATAAGAAATCACAAGAAAAACAAGCAAGTAAACAATTGATAGAACACCATTAAAAACAGTTGCATTCAAAGTTATAGTAGTTGATAGTCATAGTTTTAAACTGACCAATAGTAACCATTTTGTTGAGTTTCAGTGTGCGTTGCACACAGTATATATTGGCAAAATCCAATATTGTGCATCATCACTGACGATCAGTATTTCTTGCTTTCCTTCCAATAAATAGACAGACATTTTCTGATGTTCCTGTCGTTTAAGTAAATTAATAAGTTTGGTTAGGAAAGTGGTGTAGTAACACTTATTTGCAGCCTGAACAGAATGTGTTCGTGAAAGGTTTTGATTCTGTTGTTCATCTTTGCATTGCATTTGCCAGTTTAGTAGTCTGTCATACTGTTTGTTGTCTTTTTCCTTAAAAGTTTGATGTTTTTGCATTTGTCAAATTTTCATTGATTTGCTAGTATTCAGTTGGGAAAAGCCTGTCTGGAATTTGCACATGGTTATAATTTTTGACAACCTGAAAGATTCAGAGTTTTGAAGCTCTGTTTTCAATCTCTCACTCTGATGATGGTGGTAGTCACAGCCGAGGAGGCCGCCGCTTATACTAATGCTTCACAGGGCTCCTCACTGTTTTCACATGTTTGCTAACTTTGCCTCAGTATATGCTTAAATTTCAATTATAATTTACCTGCGTTTGCCTTTGATTCTTTTTTTAGAGTACATGCCTCATTTTGCCTGCCACTAATGGAGACATATACATTTTTGATCAGTTCAATCTTATTAAACACTGCTAATTATTTTAGAGTTTCAGAATTAAGCTACTACAAAGCCAGGAGATGTTTTTGAAAAGGGTGAAGGTCTTTGAAGGAAAATTAGCAAAAATATATAATTTCAACAGCAATGGAAATATATAGCTCAGAAATTATTACATAAGCTTTAAATCGCTATTTTATCTACTTTTACGATATATCAGATTAAAAGAATGACTCACTTAGGGATGTAACGATATGAAAATTCTGTATCGCGATTATTGTGACCAAAATTATCACAGTTATCATTATTATCATGGTATTGTAGCAGTGAGCTCAAAATGTTCAAAAAGTACTTTAATCCACAATTGAAATCATTTGACCCCTTTAATATTATAATTTTAACAGTTCTTTTTTGTCAACATATGTCAAGAAGGCCCTTTGAGTACATTTTTTTTACCCTTCTTTCATGAGAAATAAAAGTGAAGCAATTCTAGCAAGTATTTGTCATTATTATGTAATAAACGCTTAAACAGTGTGTTTACAAGAAAAGAAAAAAACAGATTTGAACTTTAAACAGGATTCTCTTCATCAACAATTGAAAATGAACAACAAATAACCTTCTTTACAAACACTCACACACTTTTAGTTTGCCTGCAGCATAGTGTCCATGTCACAGCTGGTTATTTTAGACCATATGCGGGACGTTTTTTTTGTTTGTTTTACTGACAACAGTCCCTGAAGCAGTTAGCCCCCTTCATGACTCTCCTCTGGTTTCCGCTCTCCCTGGCAGATATCCTTGATATTTCCAAATTACAATCGATTAAATCCACAAAATACGGACTTTGACGGAAAAAGACGATAAATTTCAAAATTACCGCAAATACACGGCAAAAGAATGGCAAGAACACACTCTAGATTAATACTAATGCTATTATTTACAAGATTTATACATTATTTAGACAGAGAATACTGACAAACCATCTGTAATTCTCTCGGATATGGTTCACTGAATCTTCTCTCGCACTCTCTCTCTCTCTACCTCTACGGCTCGGTCAGTTCATTTACTCGGGGAGTTAGAGCAGTTTTAAACGGGCACGTCTTTTTCTTTTGCCGCAGCTTCATGTTTGGGCAGGGTGACTGTCTTCTATCAGTTTCCCCTCAGCATCCTTGTAAAATCCAACATTCAACCAGACTCCAGAGTCCGTCTTGTGAGGGAAACCCACGCTGTGTCTATCTTTTGGTCTGAGGCCAAACAGTGCGAACTGCGCATGTGCGTCCCCATGAGGCTGCTTCATCGAGTAGTTCAGGCCTTTCTAGTCAAAGAGCAGCATCACTGAGCGTTACTGACGCTGTGTGGTAACCAAACAGGGTAAAACGGTAATTTTAATAGGACACGGTAATGATTACCGTGGGAAATTTTACCGCGGTTTACCATTTTACCGGTATCCGTTTCATCCCTAGACTCACGCTAGCTTTTATTTTGTCATTCAATTCATTTTGAGCTGGCTCATTTGTCTTGTACAGGGAAACAGGCTTCTTTGTGAGAGGTTGCAACAATCCATTTTATGTTTTGATTTTTTTTGTCCTGTAGTGCATTTTACACGTCTCTTACATGTGACAGAGTACTTCTATGTGCAAGACAAAAAGTCCTCCCTCTCTTCCTCTGTTTACAGTACCAGTACCTGCCTGAAACACAGAGTATTGCACTGGGTTTTCCCATCAGAGTATAGACTGTTAAAAACGGGCAGAGAACAGAGACAGTGGTGTCTTCTGGTACCTAATTTTCCATGAGCCTTGGGCAATGACGGCCCCTCATCACATCAGAAAACAGTTACCCTTAAAATGCCCTCAGTTAGGAAGACAGAGAGCAGAATCATTGCACACCTTTACACTGGAATATTTGTAGAAATTTAATGGAAATTATGAATGTATGCCAGTATTAATTATTCTTAAGCAAATCTGAATTTTACTGCTTTTCTCTTTTTTGTTTGATTATTATGATTAGTATGTCTAATGTTTGGGTGTGTCAAATGGGCAAAGCCTTTCGGTTCATGACGGGAGAGTGCTGAAAGGCGTTAGTGGTTAGTGTTTTTTGTTTGTTTGTTTGTTAGTTATTGTTTTTGTTTCTCTGTTTGCAACATAGCTCAAAAAATTTTGGAGAAATTTCAATGAAATTTTCAGGAAATGTCCGGATTAGAACAAGGAACAAATTATTAGATTTTGGGAGTAATCCGGATCACCGGATCCGCTATAATGAAAAATGGGATTTTAAAGTCCCATAACTACTAAACTAAAATAGATATTATTGTGAGTCCAATTGCTAATGGTATATTTTCATGGTCAAAGAATCTAAATATTTAGATGAAATAAAGGTAGGACTAATATTTATGGTGAAAATCACAATATGGGTGAGGACTGTGGCACTGGCAGAGGTCTGCCGTCTCTGAGTGCTTTTCTAGTTTTATTCATTATCACATCCATCCAATGTAATTATTAAAAGCCATTTATCCAAACCACGTGTCCAAAGCCTGGTATGTTCGATGATATTTCTCATTTCAATTTTACCTCTTTATTTCCATTGTTATTTCTATTGTTTCCAAGGTGAACACATATTTGTCTAGTCTTTATGTTTTGGGTTGAATTAATTTAGACTAAGGCCCCGTTTACACGACAACGTTGTCACCAAAAAGCTTTGCGTTTGCGTCCTTTGCGTTTTCAAAAGCCTGAAAACGCTGTAGCATACATGCCAGGCCAGTAGATGGGGATGAAGGTTTGTAGTGGAAAAGCAGCTTCACAACAGGTGAATGCTTTCCGGTGTAGACAAGCTTTTCAGAAACAACAATGGCAAGTGGACGCACAAAGACACAGGAGTTTCTTGCCCGGACGACAAATCTGTCTGAGTATTTTTGTCTGGATAACAAACCGAGCACAGTAAGCAGCACACATGTTGCCTGAAGCTGTTGTTGTTGTTCCTGGGATGCCCGCACAATCTTCAGCTGAAAAAGCACGGCGCATGGGCCGCACATCAGCGTTTTATAAAAACACATTCAAAGAGGCTAAAAGATTGCAGGAAATTGTTTTAAGAGGTAAAGCTAATTTTAAGTCCAAATGTCAAGCATTAAAAATGCAGAGCAGTGTCAGGTGTGGTCAGATTTTACTCTTCTTAGCACATATAAAAAGTAATTAATTTCTAATCTCTCTGTAGCTGTATTAATTATACCTGCCAAGCTCTTTAATTGTTTGGAAGCAACATGGGCTTTGAGTGAATTAGGCATCATAGTTGTAGTCTGATATTTCTAATCATGCTATCCAGTCAAAAGGAGGGTCATGTTTTTTTATGTGGAAACTGACTTATATTTGTCGTGAGCAGGTGTGTTTTGTCTCTGTTGGCTCTAAATGAAAGAAGCTTTGGTGTTTGTGCAGGCTCAACCTTAAAACAGAATGTGGATGGTGAGGGGATTGTTTTTGTGTGGGCGTTTGCCTTTTTAAACCCACATTAGGAGCAGACGTAGCCTCAGCAGGGTTGCATTCCAGCCGTGTCAGAGTGACTGAACCTCAGGGCATTATCCATAGCCTATTTGTGGAGGAAAATCAATTCCCTTTGTGAAGAGAAGGCAGTTATTGCCTTAAACAGTAAAAAAATATCATCAAATCAACATCCAGTCAGGGCTGTCCCGTCAAACTGAGCTGAGCTTTGGTTTCAGTGAACTCGGAAAGGATTTGCCCTCTTAGTTTCTTTTAAAAGCTTGAATGCTTGAGATTGATGCTTCACAAAGACAGACAGAAAATTATGCAATTCATCATTATTTTGATGAATCATCTACGTCCCTCACAGAGCTCACTGCCACCTTCAGGACTCAGTTTTGATGCAGATCATTTCTACATTCTTTCACAAAGCATAATGGATTTGCTGTTGGCTGTTTCAATGATTCCTTACTGTTTATTAATCATGTAACAGTGTGCGTGCACCCCTCAGAGTCCTGTGATTAAATGGGTCATTTGCTGCATAAAAACAGCTGTTTAGATGTTCATCCACATGCGTCCAGAGTAAATCTCTGCCCCCTGGGTGTAGACATGTCTGTTGGGTCAGTTTAGCCCCAGTTTCAGCCAATATTTGCCCAATTTACAAGACAGTGTAATCTTGTGAAGATACTGGATTAGACAACACATTTTCAGCTTTTGGTCGTTATCTGAGTCATTGGATGGATGAGGGGTGGAAACTGCAGGCAAGGTTTAGTTGTGTTGAAAATAAAGGGTGTCTGCAACCCCCTGACTGACCCATGATGAATGAGACAGGCAGAGCATTGCTCAGTTTTTTTCAAGTTTTCTGCCCTTCCCAGCCACGGTCTATGGGATGTTGTCTTGATGTGGAAGAAACAAATTCCATGGACAAATAAGACAGTTTATCATATATTTCAGATTCTAGCTGTCAGCCATCTGTAAAAAGAGTGGGATAAGCAGATGTCGGATGCAGATGTTTGTCTGTTGTGTCACACTGACTGGATGCTGGTATCAAGCACACCAAACTGCAGATTCAGAGATGTGGTTTTCTTAACAGTCAGTAAATTGCTTATCAAATTTTGATCCTGTTTCATGACCACGCATTTAGGGTTGTCCAGATCAGATATTGATATCGGATATCAGACCGATATCGGCAAAAAAACAAATATTGGATTATGTTGGCCTGCATCTAAATTCTCCTTTTACTTAATTCAGTTGTAGAATATGCAATATGTAAGTTAATTTTAAATTAAAATTTAAACACAATTTTAAAATGTGTGTTTTGTTTTTATTAAATTTATTCAGGTTACTTCTCAGGGGCTTCTAATTTCTTTGTTATTTATTTAAAGGAGACATATCATGCTTGTTTCTCCTTTTCACTATGCCAGACTAGGATGCCTGTAAAGCATTTCTGCCCTCAGTACAAGTCATTAAGTTCCTTCATTGCCCCACAATTGCATTCTCAAAATCCTCATTTTAGGCCATTATCAAGCTCTCGTTGAAACACGAGGATCACAGGCTGACCTAAAGTTACCTTGCAACGTCACAGCCCTTTGTGCTCTGATTGGTCAGTTCTATCGGGGGTAGAGCCAGCCTGTCCTTCTTCTTCTACTGTATTTTCCGGCAGGCTCAAAGCAGTGACCGCGTATTGAGTCCCCCTACAGGCCAGAGCTGGTAATGAGTGAGCGTGAGCTAGGGATCTATATACTGCTGCTGGACGAATGTGTTCCTCAGTGACAGTTTTGTGGCTAACGGACATCACAGGGGAGGAAGTGTTTTATCAGATTACTCCAATAAAAAGAAAGGTACCTCGTGTCGTCACGACGATTTAAATCTCGCGGACATCTTGCAATGACCTATTTTCAGAGGCATCAAATCTCGTTCTAGGATATCAGAAAAAATACAATATCTCATTTTTTGAAAATTAAGGGGGTGTAAGGTCTTGTTTTCAAATTTATTATATTATATGTAAGTATTAAATCATGCATCAGCATGATATGTCTCCTTTAATTTATTCATGGTATATTCTTATGTTTAAGGTTCAAGTTTATTGAACCCATTGGTTAATAACAACAACATGGGTCAGATTTTCTCACACCTACTCTTGCTGACTTCTGTTCTCTGTTTGAGTAATCTGAACCGGATCAAGCCTTTTCTTACAGTCCATACTACAAAATAAGTAATAAAAGTATGTGTGATTCCTGCTGATATCGTATCAGATCGATATCAGTATCGGCCAATACTCAAGGCTACAATATCGATATCGTGTATTGGGACACCCCTAGAGAATAAGACCCAGTGAGATCATAAAAAGGAGTGCACTCATCAGAAATTGCAATTGAAAGAGTCCAGGCAAGACAAAACAGCGCAGTGTCAGATATTTGCTTCAATGGTATTGACAGATTTGAACATTTTTGCCAGTATTTACAGCAGCTATTTTGACCATTGAATTCATCCCGTATGTACTGACTTAAATATTGGCAAATGTACAATGCACCATTAGTGGTTGCCTCTTGCGTGATCATTACTGAATGGCCACTTTTTATAGCAAAATTCTAATTTACTAAAGATTTAAATGTGTTTTTCACATCTATTTATAGCACTAACAGATTGAAACCATAAAAGCGAAAGGACAGTTTCAGTAAAGTGGAGGTTTTCTGCTCTTGATTTGAATTTCGGTACTGATAGTGGTGAAGAGTTTGGAAATACCAGTGTGTTGGATATTGGCAAGAATTCATATTGTGCATCTCTGTTTGTAAAAGTTGATGCTGTTCTGTTACGTAAGACTTTAAAATGAGGCTTACCTGGTGCACATATTTAGATCGTTTACTCTCATGTTAATCTGAGTGACGGTTTGGCTGTAGGCTAATCCTGTTTGTTTAGCCCAGATAAAGTACACCAAAGATTCAAACAGCCTTGTTTGTTCATGTTAACATGGCTTTTTCCAGCTGTGAGCAAATGGAAGTCTCTGAAGACTGTCAGTATTTGTGCAGGTTTATACTTACACCTGAGGTAATAATATTACGACATGTTCATCCTGTTTGAGGTTTGACTCTTGCCTTTAGCTTGTTTGCTGACTCTATAAAGTGACACTTTACTATCCGTCTCCTTTGCTCTGTCTCCCATTCCTCCTCCTTCTCTGATCGTGCACAGTCGTCATGGCTGAAGCCCATCAGGCTGTGGCCTTCCAGTTCACGGTCACGCCGGAGGGTATCGATGTGCGGCTGTCCCACCAGGCCCTCGCTGAGGTCTACCTCTCAGGTGTACGCTCCTGGAAGAAACGCCTCATCCGACTCAAGGTAAATCCTCTCTGGCTGTCAGGCCTGTTTGGATGCTGAGTTTGTTTGTGCTTAGCCTTTGTCTCTGTCCCCAAACTGTCTATAATAATCTCCATCATACCCACAGCGTGCCTCTTTCTCAGAGTTATTACTGCTTTTTCTTCTCCTTCCTGCGCGTCAGCACTCAGATCTGAGTGGGAGCTGCAGAGGAGGGTTTGAAGTATTTTGTGTAGTCAGCCTGTCAGTGTTACAGTTGTTTGATAAAGATTTTTTTCATTCTCCTCTGTGAAGGTTCATAGCAGGTGATTTTCTCCTGTGTGACTTTATGTACAGGCTCTCATGAAACAAAAAGCTCACTGCCATCGATATCCTCCCTATTGTTGTGTTAGAAATAGATCAATAATGGGTGCCACACATCACAGTGAACTCTTTGGATGTGGGAATCCTCATGAATTACTCACTCAGCTGCAGGAGTTAGTGGAAGTAGAACATAATGTGTGTTTTTGTTTTTTAAGAGTATTTTTGGGCCTTTTTTTGCCTTTATTAATAGGAGAGACAGTGGATAGGCTTGTGAAAGTGGGTGAGAGAGAGTCGGGGAGGACATTTGGCAAACTGGCCACAGGCTGGATTTAAACGAGCCGGCAGGAGCATGTACAGTATATGGGTCGTGCCTGGTTGCTTAACAAACTCTGTCCAGTATTTTGCAGCTTAATCAAGTAATCTGCAATTTTTTACACTGACTCACTAATTTCCTTTTTGAACCTTTTGAGCGTAGACGGGATTCTAAAATCAAAATCCATATTTTCTAATGGTAAGAAGTAGTTCCTACATGAAACTGCTCACAAGGTCTGCAGATAATTTTGAGCAACTAGGTCTTGATTTTCAAAATGAGACACTAGTTTTGATTTGTCCAGTGTAATTTTTGTGCTTTGAGCATCACAGGACTTTTGCAAATTAGTCCAGTTATACCAGAGAGAAGGCCAAAGGTCTCTACAGCTGATATCTCATCAATGTACAACTCATACATACAGCAGAACCTTAATGGATAAACAGACAGACCCTTTATTTATAATAATTGTCTCTGCAGTGAGTCCTAAACCAGTTCATCAAATGACATTGATGTGCAATGGTGTAAATATTTTTAACTTTTAAACATTTTTTGTTTATATAATTACATTGCTCTTGCAGTTTAATTTTTTTCTCTGGGTCATATCTTGCTATTTTAGTACTTTTTTTTTGTTTCGCTTTTTTATTTTATTTGTTTTTATTCATGCTTATCTCTTTTTGCTATATTATTGCCTTTACTGCTGTGACAATGCTAGTTGTCATATTGAGGATCTTAGATAATAGTCCGATATAACATCATAATTAGAAAAAGATAATTCAACCAGCTAAAGTACATTTATGTAAGTTATGAAAGGATGTCCTACACCTGCTTCCTTTACTCACTGTTAAAGAAAGTTATTAGATGTGAAAGTATATGAACAAAATACACATAATACATCACAGTGATTTACCTTCTGAAACAGCCTTTACACAGAGCCATAATTACAGTATGCTATCCACTAGATTTAATCTCAACTATTTATCTTCTTCTACTGGTGTATCGTGAGCATTATCTTGTGTCCAGTCTGTGGTCTTGATGCACAGACTGAATAATTATAGTTGACATGCTGCAGCATTGACGACATGCTATTATGCAAAGCTAATTCCAATTGAAAACAGACAAACTTCCCTGTCTTTTCTTTTGTTTTAACTTTTAGTGATCACACACTTTGGATACTTTCTGCTGTTTCATCTGCGGACTCTGTTCTTTCTGTCGCTCCCTTTCCTCTTCCTGCATGATTTTACAATCCACTCTGCATGTCTACGTTTCAGTCGCGCAGCAACGGAAGCAGCATGTCCATTGGACCACAGAAATGTCAAAAAAAAATGTCTGTCAAACACATTGTATAGTGGTCTGGATTTATATGAATCCTTGAGGCACATCATTTGACCTGAGGATTTTTTGTATTCGAATTACCTGGAGTATCAGAGGAATCATTTCAGCCCTAAATTTATTTGTTCTTTCTCATGTCACATGTTATGTATTACCATTATAAAGGTCCTGAATTGATTGAAGAAGTATTATTACTTCAACTAATTATGTATTCCTTTAACAACTGGATGAGATGATGACATTTAATCATGTAGTCCTCTTATCACTCAAATTAGGACAACAAAACAGACGTGAAACAATTGAAGTTTAAGAGTAGGTTCTTTGCCTTGCCTGCTGCTGTCTTTGTAAACGTAAGGGTTTTTATCGAAAAAAACTTTTCTTCTCTCATATTTACAGAACAGTGTGATAACAGGAGTGTATCCTGCCAGTCCCTCATCCTGGCTTTTTGTGGTCATAGCAATCCTGGCTACCATGTACACTCGCTCCGACCCCTCCATGGGCCTCATAGCAAAGATACAGGAGCACCTGCCCGTAAGGTAACACTGCATGTAATTGAGCAAAGTTAATTAGGTTAAAACTCAGTTATATCTCTCCCAACTGTATTTTGTGTCACAAAGATTTTATTTCTTTAACTGTGGTTCATACAGAGCTTATGCTTTCATATTATTTCTATATTCCACTGGATCTTGTTTTGTTGCATTTCTTCTCACAAATGCATTTTTTTGTGGTTTTGGAAAGTAGAAATTGGAAAAACCTTCCCTGATCTCCATGATGAAGCAATAATGTGAATCAATATTATTAGATAGATACAAGGGCTGTCACTTCTTGCCAAAAATCAAAGTTGAACAGTTTTCCAGCATACACACTTATGACCAAACATATTTGGCCACCAGCCTGGCTGCAACACCTACTCCATTACATCCGCATGTAAGGGTGGGCTGCATGTCCTTATATAATAAATCAAAGCCTCTGGGAGGGGGGTATGCCAAGAAGGACACAGTAACAGGACTGAGTTCCTTGAAGAGGCTCCACTGGACTGCGGAGGGTGAATGGTCGACAAAGGGGTCGACAGATTTGTTGTAGATGAAGATCACTGCATGATCCTTATTTTTTGTTTTCTATTGGCAGTGTGGAGCCCAAAGGGCTTCCGCAGAGTTGCTTTGTCTGTCGTCCATTTTTTTCAAGGTGTATATTCAGTTGTTGAGGTTCTCTGTTGGATGGGGCGGTGCACTGCTCCAGGCACCCTTGTGTTCAGCTGCACTGTGTATGTTCAGTTTGAATGTACCATACAGCTCCAGTGTCTATTTTTACCCAATACTCATATTAGAATATTGAGTTGAGGTAACAGCCCTAATAGATAGCAATGTCATGATTGATTCTGCTTATCAATTTGATTCATCACCAAATCTCATAAATTCCTGTGGATTTTCTGTGTTAAAAAATAGACTACCCATGCCTCCAGAAGCAGTAAAGTCAAACATATGGCACTTCAGTACAATGTTGGTGTTTTCATCCTTAGGGATGGGAATTGATAAGATTTTATCAATGCCGATGCTGTTAACGATCCTGCTAATCGATCCAATTCTTTAATGATTCCCTTATCGATTCCTGCAGATTTTCCATGTGGGCAAATGTTGTTCTGATTTTCAGTGGCAACAATGTCAAACAAGTCACAGCATAGATATCTGCTTCTGCAAGTTGCTGGTGTTTCCACTCACTTAAGGTTGTTTAGTAGGTGCAATGAAAATCAAGCTACAATTCTGATACTACTGAACCCTGTCAGTGGAAGGAATTGATAAGGAAATTGATAAGCAAAAAGATTAAAGATATCGATTCTTTGATGGAGCTGTTAACGATTCTCAACTGGAATTGGTTTTCGATTCCCATCCCTATTCATCCTTGCCTGATATCACACAGACACTGGATGTTGGCAGTTTGGGTAATACTAGGGGTGCAGCGGTTCAGTTAGCCCATGGTTCGGTTTGTATCTCGGTTTTGGGATCACGGTTTTGGTTCGGTTTCGGTTTGTGTTTTGCATTAAAAAAGCTATAAGAAAACTATATTTTGACAATGCCTCTTAGTCTTAACTATTACTTGGCTTAAATAAGGTATTACGACATTTATATAAAACACTTCAAATGTAAACATTTTAAACGGTTAGAGTGCCTCTTAGCTCCCTGGCTAATGTAGTGACTGACTACTGAAATACAATTTACTATGTATTGTACATGATATACACTATACATGAACAGAACATAATCAGAGGTTAATATAGACATGATTATTAAAAAGCTTATGCATTTTTTGTCCTACATTAAAGAGTTTTAGTTGTTTTTCCAGCTACAAGCTTGATTAAACAATGCATAAAAGGAGGAGTGATGAGAAAAAGTGAGAGAGTGCTGAGGCGATCGACTGGCGTCTCCATTACACGCATAATAAACAATGAACATGAATGAATCAAACGTTTGTATTATGATATCTGATAAACTTAGCTTATTAACACTGCACCGACTTTTTGAATGGATTAATCAGACTAAAATAAGTTTACAGGACGTGGAGACTCTGATGATACCGCTGTTCATCTCATCCGTGCGTATTTGCGCGCTGCTGTATGTTCCTATGAGACAGCGTCAGTCCGAGAACAGTCTGCTCCTGTCTGATCTGCTCTCAGACAAACTGAGAAACATCAGAACAGATGACAAAACTAAGCTTTTGCCTTTTTTGTCACCTGTTCAGCGCTATGGCTATGAGGTGTTTTTCTCTCCTGCAGCGATCTGTCATCAGCGGGGTCGGCGGGAGAGACCCCGGTGCGGAAGAGAGCGTCCGCCTTCAGGTTCATAAGAAATAAAATATAGCCATAATTACTTTAATAAGAGCTCACTCAAGGTGAGCTGCTGTAACATCAGGTTCTACGTTATGGGAACAAACTTCTCCAGCACTGTCAAGCTCACTTTTGCTCTGTGTTTGTTGCCCCTCATCACACTGTGCTGTGTGTGATGTCGTTAATGTTAAACGGAGCATGCGCGTCACTTCTGCAGTCTGAGCTGTTCACATCACAGTCTGCAGTCAGGCCACATTTACAGGAGGAATCTGAACAAACAAACAAAACATCGGAATTGAGCAGTAAGGACTGCAGTGTGATGGTAGCCTGAGAAAGCTAAACCTCTGGGTGATGAGAGCGTGTTTTTTTCTCCTGCAGCGATTTGTCATCATCAGCAGGTCGGCGGAGACCTCGTGCGGAAGAGAGAGTTAGCCCCGTTCCCTGTACGTCAGGTTCATAAGAAATAAAATATAGCCATAATTGCCATTTCTGCCATAACTTTTATTTGAGTTTTTCTCCTTCTTAAGTCTCAATTTTTGTGAGGCCGAGCGCTGCCCACTCGGCCATGTGCTCGGCTCCTATTACACAGTAGCGATTGGATAGCGGGGCGGGGTTTTGTACAGAGCTGTGCGAGGAGGATGACGAGGGGTTGTCTGCAGAGCCGAAGAACAGGCGCTGGCGCGAGAAATCCATCTCACAGCTATTAGAAATGAGTTAATTGCAAAACCGAAAAAGCGCGCTTCATAAAGGCGAATTGAGCCGTGCAGGGCAAACCGTACGGTTCGGTTTTAAACCGTAAACCGTTGCACCCCTAGGTAATACTGTGTAAAATTAAGCCGTATTTTCAACCACCTCTGTCTCATGTCTGCCATGATCACATTTCTTATTTTTTTGTTGTCGTTTTTGCCTACTGGCTTTGATAAGAGCATAAAGTTCTTGATTTTAAGGCATGCAAAGCTAAGCTGAAGTAGTTTGCAAGGGAACTGTTGAGCATTAAGACTAATGATATTGATTCCTTGAGCAAATTGTTACTGATTCTCAACTGAACAACTACTTCTATTTATTTAAACAAAACAAATCCTGTACCTTTGTCTGCATCTTTCTTATATTTTTTTAAGCTTGTTCATCTTCTCAGAGATTCATTTTTTAAGCTTTAATATCTGTTTTCCCCCCCAATCCTTTTGTTTAACTCTGTTTGCAGTCAGTCCATGAGTAGCCAGTGCCAGGCGTTGGTGTCAGCAGTGGTGTTCAGCACTATGCTCTGGCTCCTCCTTATCTTCACCATGCGCCTGTGCCTTAAGCAGCTCCTCTCCTACCATGGCTGGATGTTCGAGCAGCATGGAAGGATGTCCAACACCACCAAAGTCTGGGTGGTCAGTGTCATTTCACTCTTTCTTACCCTGTCATTGTAAACTAACCATTGAATTTCCCCCTTGCTTTGCAATCTTCAATCATGAACTTCCTATCATTAAAATAGGAAGAAGAAAGTCTTATTGGCTGACAGAGTTAACACTTTGAGCACTAAATATTTAAAAATGCATCAAGCGAGCGGTGAAAGATTGTTTCTGCTCATTCAAAAGTCTCATTCGACTTTAAAAACAACCCCTTGTCAGCTCAGTGGGTTCTGCACCTTGTGATATACATCAGTTCACTCCTTACTTCCTCTTTGAGTTATTTTCATTTTCTTAAGTAAAGCTATGGTCTACGATTTGGAAGCTTTGTACATATTAATAACACCGTTTATAAGGCTGTTATGGTCCTATGGTCCTATCTACACAGTATAAAGACCAAAAAGAATGAAAAAAATCCATTCAGTATATCCGCTGAAAAGCTGCATACTAGCTGACCAATCAAGCCTAAGAACCTGCAACTATTAATTGGTCCGTGAGTTAGTCCATGAGTCCATCCAATCCTCGTCTCCCTCACTACGCAGTACGCAGCATCTTGCCCATGGTCCCGCCTCCTCCCCTCTACCTCCGGTGAGCAGCTAGCAGCGTTAGCTACTGAACTATCATGGAGCCGGAAAAGCCTAGCGCCCGAACCGGGAATCCGCCTCCCTCTCCCAAGACAGTCTGGCTGCAGACCACCCTTCTCCTCTCCTCTCCCTCGTCTCCCTCACTCGCAGCACGCAGCATCTTGCCCATGGTCCCGCCTCCTCCCTCTACCTCCGGTGAGCAGCTAGCAGCGTTAGCTACTGAACTATCATGGAGCAGGAAAGCCTAGCGCCCGAACTCCGAATCCGCCTCCCTCTCCTGGGCCCAACGGAGCTCTGCCCATGGTGGAGGCCTGTTAGCGGGCTAACGGCTAACGAATAGCCTCAGGCGGCCGTCAGACCTTCATCATCGGCCGTTTCGCCCCTGGTTGATCAGGTAATGGCTTTGTTTACTACAGTGGGAGATGTCTGCTGAATAACTCTGGTTAGTTTGTGCCTGTACGGGCTAATAACTTGTAGGGGAGCGGGTTAGCCTGTTAGCCGCTAATCGTTTGCACTGTAAGCTGAGCTGGGAGGACAGGCTGAGAAAGATAAATCCTCCCCCACACTCGGCTCCGCTCTGGCGGCGCCAAACCCGCATTGCCGCCGGTCCAGTTGAAATGGCTACTGCTGTGTGTTATAAGGGAGATGTCTGTCGTGTTTGATACTTTCAGTTGAGCTGAGCTGTTTTTGATTGAGTTTGCTGCTGATATACGAGCTGGGGGCGGGATCTTGGGACACGGAGGGGAGAGGTGAGGGAAGGAGGGGCAGGCTGCGGTTTCAAATCGTAGACCACAGCTTTAAGTAAAATGAACATTTTAAGCAAGTGGTTAATGTAGCTGTGTTTCCACTGAGTGGTCTGGTTTTGTTTGGTACAGTTTGGGGCTGTTCGGAGCAGCAAGCCTGTGATCTTACTTGCATTTCCACTTCAAGCTGTTTTCTCACTTGGGGTGAAGTGTGCAAGCCAGAAGATGAGGGTTCAGCCAGGTATGTTCAGCTCTCTCTGCACTACCTCCTCTGCAACAATAGCAAGGAAGGTTTGCACCTCAAGTGTGCTCCATGGTGCATTGTTCCGTGCAGACATGCTTTGTAGCAATAGAAGTAGAAAAGCTGCTCACTGAGATCCAATGGGGATTTTTTTAGCTGCTGTCACACAGGGAGTGACGATTCTTGTGACCAATCAACACACAGCAGCAGTTATTAGCCAATCAACACCACAACATATGGGTGCTAAAAAGGTGGGATGGCCCAGATCAGTTTTTTGAGAAGCCTCCCCCAATATTTGACTCCTATAGTTGCACATTGTGCCGAGCTGAACCGAGCCAGACTGCCTGGTGGAAACACAGTTTATTTGGATAGAAAGTAAAGTACCCTTAGTTCAGGATAGTATTTAAAGAGAGATTTGTAAGGAAGTGCAATCTTAGAGAAAATGATGCAGCTCAAACACCAACTCTGTCAGTTAAACAGAGAAAGCAAAAACATAGACTCCTCAAAGCCCAGGTGACATAAAGCTTTCTGCAGTAATTAAGAAAGAAGACCATAAATGGAGCTCTATGTTTGTCCTCACTGTAGTAATTTGATTGTGCTTCTCCAGGCACTGGTGCGGATCTTTTCTGGCAGAAAGCCTCTGCTCTACAGCTACCAGGGGTCGCTGCCAAATCTGCCTTTGCCGGCCATCAAGGACACTGTGAAGAGGGTGAGACGTCACCGGAAACTAAAGAAAAGAGCGCATGCTGATTTCTGACCATGAAACAGATGGATCGCTTTCTCACATTCATCTTTTTTCTGCCTGTTAAACCAGAATTGCCTTCTCATTGTCTAAATTCTGTTAAATAATGTATATAATAACTTCTTTTTTTTTTTTTTTACAAAAGCCTGTAATATTTTTGATCCCATATTGACCAAAATCTAAGAAATACATTTGGATGTAATGGAAAAAAGTATTTTCTATAAGATTGTGGCAGGATCAGACATGGTTTTACTGTTAGGAGACACTTCCACAACTCTAACTGTGGGTGTTAATTTATGCTAATTTAGTGGTTGAGAATCTTTGTCTTGTTGTTTGTTTTCAGTATGCACATAATTTGTGTTGCTTCCTACAATTTGGGCAATTGTTTGAGATTTTGTTCATTTCTTTTAGTACCTGGAGTCTGTGCGTCCACAGATGGACGATGAAAAGTATGAACGCATGACCCAGCTGGCATCAGAGTTTGAGAGTGGCCTTGGTAACCGCCTGCAGTGGTATCTCAAACTCAAAGCTCTGTGGTCTTCCAACTATGTAAGTGACCACAATGTCACAAAGTTCATTGTGACAACATGATTGTTTCAAAGTCCAGAAGCAGGGTGGTCTTAAGGAAATCAAAAATTCCATTAACAATGTATTGCTTTGTATTGCTGTGTGGTCTGAATAATTTATCTTTTTTGAATGTGTGAGTGGTTTAAGAGCCAGCTGGCAGCAATATTAGCTTTTTCACAAAGTGCTATGTGTGTGTGTTTAATTCTACAGGTCACCGACTGGTGGGAGGAATATGTGTATCTACGTGGGAGAAGTCCAATAATGGTCAACAGTAACTATTATGGCATGGTATGTTTTTCTCTTTTTCTGATCTTATCCTTACTGTAGACTGATTTTGTGAAGGGTTTGACATGTGGACTAAACAAGACTTTATCAATGAATATGCTCCTTTTAATTTATTTTTTACATCATTTGTAAATGTTTTTCACATGGAAACGAAATGATTTTTTTTTCAGTATGGCTTGGTTGTAAAGGAGGTATTAGTGGTTTATTATATTATCTTTCACAGATAGATAACATAGTAAATAATAATAATATTATAATGATAAACTTTATTGGTATAACACTTTGAAAAACATTGGTTTACAAAGAGCTTTGACAGCAGGCAGGAACATAAGACAACAAAGCACAAGAGTTTAATCCCAAGGAAAAAAGAGCAACCGAAAAAGGTTAATAAAAATCAAAGAACATTTACATACACAAATGGCAAAATGAAATTGAGAAAATTCCACGACACGTAAATGACTTCAACCCCAAATGCAGGCACAACAGAACATGCCCAGTCAATATAACCAATAATAACCAATTATTTATGTTATTTGCCAACAATTCCAGCTAAATATTTACTTTAAAGGTTGAAAGTGGTTGAAAGCAGTACCTCCCACACTAAGAAACCTTAAGTCATTGTTGGTATAGCACCATAAAAGCTGAACTATTCTTTGAAAATTAGAAATAGAAGAACTGAGTAATATTAAATAAGATCATCAACGTTGTAAAACCAACAAAAGCAGAATCAGCAAAGCCTTTTTAATGCATTTGTGCAAAAGCACCGCAACCAACCCCAATCACTCTTACACCTTGACATTCACATTAGTTCCATGATGTTTCGATATTTGTGTCATTTCACCATGAGGTACTACTACAGAGGCACTGGAGGGTGCCATGATGCAAACTAACATACACTGAAAGGCAGACACACACACTCACAGTGCTACTGTTCTGTGCCCCCCTTATACCAAGATTTCACCTCAGAAACTACCCCTGGAGATGGAACAGAAGGAGGGTTACCTTGTTTCCCTCAATTTCCATCCCAGCAACATTCCCAATGAAACATCAAGAGGCATAAATATCACAGCTTGACACAGCAGTGTGAATGGGGCTCGCAACTCATGTTAATGTTTACATTTAATTTCATTATTGTTAGGAGTAGTTTACTGCAGCAGATGGTGACATCAAATATGTATGACATTTTTCATATCTGATGAGGAGGCTCAAACTCAATCAGGAGTTGTAAGTATCCTACCAACACTTGGTAACAGTATCAGGCCCTTAAATCATCTCATGTGTAGCCAACTTTAGGGCACAAGAATGATACTTTTCTATTCACCTCGTATACTTAGACATATAAATGCCTAAAATAGAATTCATATTCTGGTGACCTTTCTTAAGTCTTGTATGTGCAAATATTCTTTGACAATAAATTGCATAAAATGTACATCCCATAAGTGAGAGAGGTTGAACTGAAACAATGACCCCTGCCCTGCAAGTCATGTTACAGAAGCCCAATTAAACCTGTGATTTTATGCCATAATATTTACACTCCTGTGATGTTGAACTTCCACTGTGACTGTCGTGAAGATGGAAGGGGGACGTGATGACCCCCTATTTGCTCTGTCTCCAGAAGTGTAATATTAGTGAGGGAGGACCGCACAGACTCAGTGGGGGAGAGTGGTGCTGTGAGACTGTGGGAGAATTACAAGCTGCATTACAGTAAAGTGACTCAAATACCATGCACGATTAATTTGAATGTCTCAAATTGTCATGATGGGGAAGTTTTTGTTTTGGTTCTTTTGTCAAAGTGCAGGGCTAGCAGTCTGCTCTTCAAGGAGAAATTAATTCCACAGCAAAGCTAGCCTAAAAGTAATTTAAACTACAAATGACTGGGAAAGTCATTTGGGGTGATGCAGTTGAAAATAGTGCAGAACTCTGTTTGAAAAATAAACTTATAGAAGAAATAAATATTTCACACTCTTATTAAAACAAAATTAAACGACAGACAGCATGTTTGAGAAAAGAAGTATTTTGATGTGTGTTTGATTTTGATTGTTTGACCTTGCCCAGTTTATTGATAGGAAAAAAGAGAAGCTATCACTCATGATGCAGTACTACTAAAGGAAGAACCCCATATGTTTTGACTTCACTTTAGGAGCTTTCATGTTGTCCATCTTTGTAATCAGATTTATATGTACATGCATTCAACAACATTGAAAGCTAATGTACATTTCTCATTGTGGTCTTGTCTTTCTTTATGTCCTCTTTCCAGGATTTCCTACATGTGACTCCAACACCCATCCAGGCAGCCCGAGCTGGAAACACTATTCATGGTTTCTTTCTATACCGGCGTAAACTCAACAGAGAAGAGATCCAGCCGGTGAGTTAGGACGACGGTCAGCTGGAGGCAGTCATTATTCATGTCTGTTTGCTATGGCAACAGGAGTCTTGCTCAACAGAAATGTCGGATTCAGACAGTGTTTCATCCTTGAAATTTTATGATAATGAATGATAGTGTTAAGGTTGTGTTTGGACTTGTGAGCACCATTCATCCATCAGTGTCTGCATCCTAAATTTTTAAACAGATTGCATGTTTATCACCATTTTTTTTCTGCCATCAACTATGTTCTCAACTTCTTATCCCTTCTTTTTGTACCCCTTGCATTTGCTTGCTTCTTCATCTTACTTTCCGTTTCTTGCCTGACTTCATCCTTCACCGCTCTCCTCTTCGCCCTCACCTACGCCTACCCCTCTCCGTTTCCCAGATTCAAATCCCTGGTACAAACATTCCTCTGTGCTCAGCTCAGTTTGAGCGGCTGTTCAACACAACACGCACCCCCGGAGAGGAGACTGGTAAAGAGACTGACCCAACACACTGGACAGAAAATAGTGTGAAAGACAGTGTGTGTGTGTTTTGTCTGAGTCATAATCTGCCTGCTGTACAGCACATCCTGTTTTTCTCATCTGTCTCCACTCACAGTCTGTTTTCATCTCAGGGCTGTCTGGGTTTCTAGAAAGTGTCTGTCTCTTAATAATGCCTATTTTCTTCTGCCCACACTTTTCTCATTTTTTTCTCTCCTCTTCTCTCGTCTCTGTTGTTTCATCCCAACATTCTCCTGTGTTTCTTTTTATCATCCCTGTCCCTCATGTTTTTCTCTCTGGCTACTTTTCGGACCATCCTTCTCAGTGGTTGTTGAGGTCTGCAGTTCCTTGCTGTTCTTATCAGTTTGAGAGGATGTTTAACACTTGTCGAATCCCTGGAACTATCACAG
Organism: Scarus forsteni; assembly: GCA_036419115.1. NCBI lineage: Eukaryota > Metazoa > Chordata > Actinopteri > Labriformes > Labridae > Scarus > Scarus forsteni. The sequence goes on from JAZDUH010000043.1 coordinate 12,379,383, forward strand.
GTACAATTCTTATCTGTCTTTGTCTTTCCCTTCTTTGATTTACAAAGCTGCTCCATTCAAAATTTACACCCGTAGGAGGATGTGATAGGGCCTGATCACAGAGACGTGTCGCTTTAAAAGCTCACCAGCACCAAAAATGCAGAGCACATGTAAAGAGAATCTGCATCAACACACATGCGGCCAAATGAAATGAGTAGAAATGAGTTTGAACAAACTTGCATGAAGTGAATTGTCACTCAGCCATTTAAGTAAAGTACTCTTTTCTGTCCTTTATTTTTTGCCATAAAGATATAGACAAAAAAATCCTGCAGAAAGCTCATAGAAGACATCAGTAATCACCCACACCTGTCTCTCCTCTCTAGAGAAAATAACCTGGTAGTCTCACTGTTATATTGAAAAGTAATGCTTTTAGTGACAACCCTGAATGAACAATGCATATCTGATATAAAAGTAAAATACATTAATAAGCAAAGAGGTTTATGCCTGGTTCTGGACCAGAATTAGAGCCACAGAAGCTAACAAACCCCACACACATGGACACACGCTGGTATCTAAATTCAAAGCTGTCCATAAAAAGGCCTAACTGCCCATATGCAGAACCTGCAAGCATGTCAGAACTGATCTTAGTGAGAGATGAACTAACTGGCCATTTTAAAGTCTCCAGATAATTTCCCCAGTCTTTCTCTAGATATTTTATTTCATGCTTCAGAAGAACGTCTCATGCTTACAGTGTCTATGTGATCTGCCTCTTGGACTTTCTTTATATTGTATGTTGATGCTCAGAGTTATTAAAGTTGACAAAATCTAGGGCTCCATCTTTGAATTAAACATGCATCTACAGGAAAAAATGAAATGCTTTTTAGTAAGTGAACGTGTTTGGATGCTGGTTAGCTGAAAATATGTTGAGATTACAGATTGTCTCTGGAAATACAAATAAAATGACAAAACAACAGTCATTAAGTCCTGCAGACCCTACCCCCAAAGTTCTGTCCACTGAACAAATGCATTCAGGGGGTTAATCAAGTACTTCAAAATAGAATCTGGACCCTGATCCTTTCTTTTGAAACCCTACAGAGCTCAAAGCTCAAAGCTGCATGATAAGCTACATTTAGCTTCTGTGTGCTTTTTCTGTTGAGCCCACAAGGGGGCAGTATAAATAGGGCTCAGTAAGCTCTGTGGAGCAATGTCCTCACACTATTAAAGCACAGAGAGAGTTTCTTATCGAAATATTGGCATAAGAATGCAGCATACGGCACTGTATACAACTCATCACGGCCACACATTTTATCAGTCAGAGTGCTCAAGCTAGTTTGTTTAACCACCAAGACTGAGCCTTTGCCCTGACAGATGAATTTTTTGGGAGTTGAGGTCCCTATCCCCTTTAGATCTGTATGTCTGTATCATATGTAGCTGGTCTGGGGGAAAATGGCAGCCAGTATTCATTTATATAGAGCATTGTAGTCACCCTCAAGACAGGTTAGGTCATCTTAGAGGCATCTGTTGTTGTGTCTGGAAATATTAATATGATTGTCATCCAGTTTTGCTCTATTTTTTGAATAATACTGAAAAAGATTTGTAGCTCAAACAGCTTGCCATACAATGGTGTCGTTTTAGTCTTGCAACAGGAAGTTTTGATAATTTTGAGTATAAGGTGCAGTATTTTTCTGTGGGTGTTTCTTTATCTAGCATGTTTTTGTGCTTTCATGGGTCTTTTCTACTCGATGAGCAGAACATTTTTACTTCAGCCTTTTCCAAATAAAGTTTTTTTCTACATTTTTACCAAAGACACTGTGCAGCATTGGCAGGACAGTGACCACATCGCAGTTTACCACAGAGGCCGCTTCTTCCGCCTAAAGGTGTACCAGGCAGGTAGACTGCTGTGCCCCAGAGAGATTGAATTTCAGATTCAGAGGATCCTGGATGACCCAACACCTCCCTGCAAAGGAGAGGTCCATCTGGGGGCCTTGACAGCTGGTGACAGGTCAGTGTGGCAGGTCTCATACAGTGGTGTTGAACTGACTCTGAACACTGCGCCCCAAATGTAACATTTTCTTGAAAATATGTCCCAGAATTCCATGGGCTAAGGCCAGAGCGGAGTATTTCAGCAGTGGGGTGAATAAGCACTCTCTGGACAGCATAGAGAAAGCTGCCTTCTTTGTGTGCCTGGACGATGAGGAACAGGGGGTGATGGAGGAGGACCCAGTGGCTAGCTTAGACCGCTACGCCAAGTCTTTGCTCCATGGGAAATGTTATGACAGGTACAAGACTGAACACATTTATTCATACATGTAACTGACCTACTCTTTTTACATTATTGATTGGTGGTATAATGTCCTGCAGGTGGTTTGACAAGTCCTTCTCTGTAGTTTACTTCAAAAACGGTAAGACTGGAGTTAATGCAGAGCACTCGTATGCAGATGCACCCGTGCTGGCACATGTGTGGGAGGTAAGGAGTCTGAAAAAAGAATGAATGAATGTCTTTGGTTTTTGATGAAAGGTTCTAACTCAGAATAACCACATCTTTCCAGACCACGTTGGCGACAGATTGTTTCCAGCTTGGCTATAACTCAGAGGGTCACTGCAAAGGGGAAGTAGAGGCATCCTTACCCCGGCCCCAGAAGCTAAACTGGGAAATTCCCCCCGAGGTATGTTATGTATGACTCAGATATGTCAGTTATTACACCTTATGCTGTATCAACTCCTTCCATACTTTATCACATCATTTTCCTGAAATAAATTAAGCACAATTTGTTGTGTTGGATTTTAACATTCACATAAAAAATATTGTGGACAGGTAAACAGCTTTATTTGAGGAAACTCAGAGCTGACCCCTGCCCATTACAGGAAGTGATCCATTATCAAGCCCCTTAGCAACTGTTCCAGGTTAGACACAGTCTGTTGTTGCTGTCTTCTCTCTCACTTAAAACAATTCAAATGAACTCACTTTTAATCAACTTTAATTCAAAATTAGTCGATGTGAATAATTTTCAAATATAAACATAAGTGAGAGAATTGAGACCAAACTACGGTTAAGTGTATAAAAGGTTAAAATAACTAAGAATCTGTTGAACTAAAACAACTAAAATATAACTGATGTTAGTGACGTCATCTGACATCAACTGAAGTTATCGAAATGCTTTTTTAAATTTTCTTTGTGCTGAACATTCCTCGACCATCCAGTATCATCAGTATTAGAATACTTTCTCTTACCTGTGAGTGTAGGGGGCTTTTCTTTATTTTAAATTGTCAGTGTTGAAGTTCCACATCCATGATTCAACAAATTTACAAGCAATTCCTTTAAATTGACTCTGTAAGCACAGGAGGTGTATGACTGGGTAACCAGGCACATGCTGCTTTGAGAAGGGTTTCTCTGATTCTGATTGGTTCAGCAATAAACCAATCAGAGAACCAGTAAGAGCCAGTTATGAACCCAGTATAAATTATTTCAAAATTTGTGACCCATGTGCTGGATATGACATTATTCTATTAAACATTACAGTGAAAAACAGGCCTATCGCTCAAAACTGAACATCAAACACAAGGAAACAAGAACAGATCACTGTGATGCTGTTAAACAGCCAGTGGAGCCTGGAGCAACATTAATAATAACAATTTTGATTGAGGATTCTGTTTGGGGGATCTGTTTTGTCTGACAGTTTCTCTCGATGGAAGACATGAGACAAACCCGACAGTAGAAGATGATTCAGTATCTTTAAGTTTGATGCTAAAAACAAAAACCTTTCCATCTGCATGAATTCATATTGAGTGTCCACACAGAGTCTAATAATGGTTACTGCAGTAAAATGTACATCTTAATAATATTTGTGAAAGTGTTATGCTACCTTTTGAGTTCCAGCTGTGTTAGGATCCATGCTCAAAGCTGACTGGGTACAAAAACCATTACGAAGCCTCTCACTGCAGTGAGAAGGTACCTCAGTCCTGTTTGAGTAATCTGTTTTTTGTGTCCGTCTCAGTGTGAGGAGCAGATCTCCAAATCTTTGGAGGTTGCCCAGGCCCTGGCAGACGACATCGACTTCCATGTGTTCGTCTTCAGAGACTTTGGCAAAGGAAAGATCAAGAAATGTAAAGTCAGTCCAGATGCCTTCATTCAGATTGCACTGCAGCTAGCTTACTACAGGGTGAGTCTTCTTGTCAAACGCTCGTTCGTTAAACTAAAATACATGTCTGAAGGATCAAAGGGGGACAGGCCAGCTGATGATCTGGCTCTGCGTGTGTATGTGAGCAGATAGAATTATCATTTATTCATTTGTGTGTATGTTCCAGCACCGGGGGACGTTTTGTTTGACGTATGAAGCCTCCATGACTCGTCTGTTCAGGGAGGGCAGGACTGAGACCGTTCGCTCCTGCACCAATGAGAGCAGTGCCTTTGTCCGGGCTCTGGAGGGTGGAGAGGTACGTCTATGAAACCATGTCCCAAATTTCATCTTGTTTTTTTGCAGTGTTAGACAGTGTTGTAGAGAAATCTATATTGTTGTGATAACATATATAATAATATATAATAATTTTATTTTTAACAATTGAAGTATTTATTAAAACGCCGAAGGATATACCAATGTCAGTGAACAAATGCACATGGAATCATTTTATGTCACTGCGGTCTGTGTGGACTGTATTTGCCATTGTCTTGTACTGTAAATGCTTTTAATCGAAACAAAAGAAAAGGAAGGTTGCACCCTGTCCACTTTGATCAGCTTAATTTATTTATTTCATCAACCTTTGGTAAACTTAATATGTATTAAGTAAAAAAATTAAAATCATGTTTGTCTTTTTTTGATAAAACACTTGTTGTTTAAGTCAAGTGTACATTCATGAAAAAGTAACCTCAAGAGACAAACACTGAAGTATTTATCAAATATTATGTTAATAAATAGAAATATCAGGTTTGTGTCTTTGTTGAGAAGGTGCTTCTCTAATTTATTTTGGTCTGTAACTTTAATGACTAGAGTTTTGAGGTTCCTCACTGTTGATCGTATGGAAAAGAGCAGTAATAAGTCCTAAAAGCCAGAAGTGCATGGACCCTTTGTCTCACCCTGCTCTTAACAGGTAGTGATCCTTTATAAAGCCCTTTGATTCTTTTGAGATTTTTGGCCTAGAGAAAAAGCCAAGACTACAGCATGGTGTTATTATAATCCACAATTTTACTGGTGCATGACCGTGAATCACATAAGCGTAACACTATTATCACTTAGGCTTTTTCTTATTTTTTTTTTTAGATGTTGCAGTAACAAATTTAAAATACCTTATTCTCCATTAAGCATTAAATTAGAGTCTGTCAGCAAAGAAATTATTGGACTGAGTAAGCCAACAACGGCTGTTCTGGTAAGAGGCTCTTTAAGTCTGATCTGTTGGATCAAACAAAGAGTTAAAGGTGTAGTCAGCGATGTGGGAGAAAACGTGTGGAGAGGTTGTTTTAAAACAAATTTAGACCCGCCTCTCCCTTCATACCTCACCCCTGGCTCCACCCCCGAAAGCTGATGGACGTGCATTGTCATGGAAACGGCCGTAGAAACTGCGTAGCTGACCAACGTAGCTAAGGTAACCCCGACTCGTCAGACAACTCGACTGACAATATTGATAACATCACAACAACAGTACATTCTGGCAGATCAGACAATAAGATGAATGCCTGATGGCTGTTACTGTTATGTGAAGCACCACAAAGCTAATGTTGCTTACCTATCCAACAGAAAGATGGTGACATCCGCGTCTGTTTTCAGGTCTTTCAATTGGCGGAGTTCCCTCCACCGTCAGAAGGCAACACCAATGTTGACCCTGGTCTTCGTTCTTTCATGGTCATAGCCCTTCTTTATCACTTTTGACCCCTCTGACCTTTTTCTTTTGGGCTGTTTTTCAGCTATTGCTACTGCACATATTGTATCTCTCTCTTACACTAACTGCGCACGCTATGCAACCTACGACTCCCCCTCCCCCCTCTGTCTGATCTGCGCATGAGTATGATGCGCAGACCTGGATGTGGGGGAGAGTACCCTGTTTTGGTAACTTGGTCCGAGCCACAGTATATACCTGCTGAAATTCAGAGCCAAGGCTGTGATTTGAAACCGGACTTTTTTTCAACACGCTGTCAGTGGGGACATCTTGTGGATGGAGAGGAGAAATACGGTGAATTTGACAAATCCTGCATTAGATTATAAGATTAGAAGATCGCTGACTACACCTTTAAGAATTAACACGGCCAAAGCTTAACTAGATCTCACAAAAAAACTCCTTATAGAGGTATTAACCTTCCATTTTCCTGAAAAGATTACATTTACTCTGAAAGATTGTGAGATCAATTTTCATTTGTAAAGATTATCATAAAGAACAAACACTGTATAAGTCATATATAAATAATTTCCCTCAGATGTAATTTCTACCAGTTCTTAAAAAATCAGTCAGTGTAGCACCACTCTGTTTTCCTATCAGAGGACCACACACATGCCTCTCCTCTGTCACAGTATCAGTGTCCTCCCTCCTGTCTTACAGCTTTGTCCTCTGTCAACCTCTCTGTGTTCAACAGCACAATAAAGATGCTCAGGATTTTTTCATGACTTTCTCAAACCACATCAGGTGCAACTGATCCTCATATGAGGTGCTTACTTTTGATGACACCTATCACAACAATTGTAATCTTCAAGTGAAGGACGGCAGCAGCTCATAAAAATAAGAAAACAGTCAAAAGAAGCTTCAGCCTTGACCTGAGACATCACAAACCAGTTTGTGTTTGCGCTCATAACGGGGATGCATGTCGATAGAAACATTAAAAGACTGAGCAGAGTGTGATGATGTGAGGGCAATGCTGATAAATATTCTGTGTAAAAAAACTAACATGAAAACAACTCTCATAACCCTTTAAAAGCTTAAAGAACAGACGTGAAGAGGATTTCAGACTGTTTCCAGTGCGTCATCTGTGTGGAGATTTAACTTTTACATCTGCTAATTTTAGTCTCTTCACAGTCAGAGCCCTTTGCTGCCACTCGACTTTAACAGGAGGTTGAATATCATGAATGTTTGAGGCTTTCAGAGCACGCAAGCTACAAATCAGCTTTGGCTGAAGAAACTTTGTCACAGTTTTTTGTTTTTCTCCTCCAAGGAGGTGACGTTCTTGTAGGGGTGGGCGATATGGCAAAAATATCATATCACGTTTTTTAAATATAAAATCACAATCACGATTTTAGCATGATTCTTTTTTACTTTCATTTTTCTAGACTAATTTGCATGTGAGACCATTTGTTCCCTATGTTTAACATATAAAACATGTAAAACCCTAAAAGAAAAAAAAGGACAATTAAAGCCAAAGAAACTTTCTGAACAGGTTTTAATTTAAATAGTGCAGTTTTTATAAAAATGTGCAATAAATGTAAACATAAAAGGTAATGAACAACAATAACAACATTATCTCTTAAAGTGCAACAATTCAAAACAAATGTTATCAAACTGCAACGTCTATAACCTGAGTGAATAATACAGCTGCTTAAGAACAGATTTTTTTTTCAGACATCTTCAAGCTTTTATCTCCTTTTCTCTTTCCACCATGGCTTTATGCTACATAACCAAACAGGAGATCCCACCATGCACTGCGCTTAATGTGCTACAATTGGCTAGTCGGGTGCGCATCAAAGTCTCTGCGCCCACACAGACGATCTGACGATCTTTCTGCTTTATGACGATATTAAATCGTTACAATCCTTAACGATTTAATATAATCATATCGCACAACCCTACGTTCTTTTCAGTGCTTGTTTATTAGCAAGATTACGCAAAAGCTAATGGACAGACTTAGCTCAAATTTTCAGATGTTGGTAATAGCCCAACTTAAAAATTCGGTTTTGGTGGTGATTTATAGAGGTGTCCTGATCCGATATCAAACAACAAAACAAATGTCGTGTTATATTGACCTACATGTAAGATATCCAATATAAGCACTCTAATACAAGTAATCCATTCTAATTTATTTTTTATTTATTTTATTTAGTTGTAGAATATGCTTATGTTCAAGTTAAGCACAGTGGTTATTTTGCAATTTTTATGTACTTTTTTGTTTTTCCTGGATTTCTTGAGGTTACTTTTCAGGATTTTCTAATTTATATTTCATTTATTTAATTTAATTGTGCTATATTCTTATGTTTAAGGTATTGAACCCAGTGGTTAATATTATGATGGTAACTTTATCATAGAAGTATTTGCTCATAGATGTAACAGCAACATGTGAGCTACCTTGATGGAGATTTGCGCTCTCATAGTGCCTTCTAGTTGTCGATTTATGTGCCAGACATCGATCCCTTTGGCATTATTTTGAGAAATATAAATCAACAGACTTGAATACTTGCACAAAATCAAGGTTCAGGGAGCTGATTTGTTGGACTCCCCGTGTCATCAGTGAAGTGCTGTTGCTTTCATCCCTTAAATCAAAACAGATTTCTTGGCTTAATCCACAGACCTTTACACTTACACAGCTATATTTGTCCTGTTTATGTGTAACATACTCAGTATTTATACCCTCCACTTTCCTCCACCAGGCAGCAGATGTGTGCAGGCGTTTGTTCCGCACGGCATCAGAGAAGCACCAGCATCTGTACCGCATGGCGATGACCGGAGGAGGCATTGACAGACACTTCTTCTGCCTCTACATAGTGTCAAAATATCTCGGGGTGGACTCTCCTTTCTTAAAGGAGGTAAAGCTGAAAAACTCTGTTTAGCACACGACTCTGTCTCTTTAATGAGGTTGATTCATAAATCAGTGCAGTAAACTCACGCTATCCGTGTGTGTGTGTGTGTGTGTGTGTGTGTGTGTCTCAGGTGCTGTCGGAGCCGTGGCGACTGTCCACCAGTCAGACTCCAATGCAGGTTCAGCTGTTTGACTTGGTGAACCATCCAGAGTACATCACGTGTGGAGGGGGCTTTGGACCGGTCAGTGGTCTCCCTCTGCTGTCGTCTTAGTGTTTTCTGAATATCATGATGCAGCCGTGTTTAAGAGTTCTGTCGCTCCTCTTTCAGGTGGCTGATGATGGCTACGGCGTGTCGTACAGCATTTGTGGAGAGAACAGGATTAACTTCCACATCTCCTGCAAGCACTCATGCTCAGACACTGTGAGTTTCTTGTTTTAACTTTATTATCATGAGGGGGAACTGCAAGAGAAGTTGTCTGCTAAAGAAGGTGATCAGTCAGGCAGAGGATATGCTATTTTTTTAGCTTAGCACTGAGTTACCTCTAGAATACATGCAGCACGCACAGAAGCAGCCAAAAACATTTGGAGATGAGGAATAGCTGAAAAATCCTTTAAAATTGACTATCCAGTAAAAATACTTCATGATTTGAACTTACTTCAGCCCCAAATATTTACACACCTTTGACCCTTTCTGTGCTCCTTTGTAATATAATACATTTTGATTCAGTATATTATGATACATTAACCAATAAACTTAACAAGAAGAGCTGTATATGGAAGGAAAACGTAGTGCCAGTAGAAAGTCAATGCAGGCACAGGAGAGTGTCAACAGACCCTTAAAGTCTCGTATGATTTTTAAGTTTAAATCATCTGCTGTTAATCTGGGATGTCAGCCCTGGCTGCATGTACCAATAACTTTTATTTGCTGATATTCTTTATTATATCTCAATATTAGTTCTTGAAATGTAGCATTTCTTGCTTCATAGTTTGGATTTTAAAATGTCTGAAACTGAAACTGCAGGAGCTCGATCCAGGGCAGACAGTTGTTTTTTTTTTTAGTTATTTTTTTTACAAATTGCATTTGGGACTTCATCGGGCGCTGTCATAATAATCTTAATTTCCTGCATTGTCTCTTCCTCACGCCGCTGACAGTCAAAACAGAAGAGTTATGATACTTGATAAAAGTTACACGAAGCTACAACCAGCGTCTGAAGCCGCTAGCGTGCTAATGTTTTGATCAGCTGAGAGGGGAAGGCGCTTCGTGTAACTTTTATCAAGTATCATAACTCTTCTGTTTTGACTGTCAGCGGCGTGAGGAAGAGACAATGCAGGAAATTAAAAAAGGGATTATTATGACAGCGCCGATGAAGTCCCATTCAGTTTGGAGTCAAGAGGACACCTGTCTGGACCGGAGTTTATACAGAGGACGAATGTCTACAAATGGAGATGGACAGATCAAGAGGAAAACAGAGGAAACATCCACGGACACTGGACATGAAGAAAGAGTCGTAAATAAACAGTGGGGTGAATGTTTGACCTGGAAATATGTGACACGGACGGCGGTATTACTCGTCAACAGACTTTCCTTTCCTGTAGTTTTGTGGGCACTTTTCAATTTCCCGAAGATAAACTGGAAAAACGTCCCAAACCTGAAAGACCTAATGACAGTTTCTGCTCAAAGTAAGTAATAATGATCTGTCAGAGACAAATAAGCAGAGTAGAGGAGGCTGTTTGTTGATCATAACAGTGCAGACTACTAGTGAGTGTGTGTGTCTCTCACACACCTAACGATTTCTGTGCAGCTGAGTTCTAGATGATGCACATCTGTTTCTGCATCAAGGGAAGCATCACAAAAACCAATCTCAGAAGTATTTGTCTTATAATGTGCTTTTAATTAGTCTAAAAAGGTGTTCGAAAGGCGCTAGCTCTCCGCGAGCTAACTACGGCGGAGGGATTTAGCGGAGGGACACACGGCGTGAGTTGGCTTAGGTCCGGATAAACTTTAAATTTCCGAAAGGTTTATGCACTTAAAAAATTGTCTATGTAGTGTACTCTTAAACTGTGGTATTACTTTTTGATTTGAGTTCTTGTAGGCGGAGAAAATAGCCTTTAACTCCGGTACGGTACTTTTCCATTAGCGTCTTTTTCTTCGTCACTGACTCTTACAGACTGTGGCTCTCTGGTGGAGAGGAGAGAATTTTCTACAGTATCTAATGTCCTTAGTGACTACATGGAGCTCATACAACCCCACTTCAAAAATACTGAACTGTCCCTTTAAGTTGCTCTTGCACACTCCCCATTTGAGAACCATTTATTTGGTTTAATGGTTCCAAAAAGTAAACCGCCTCATAGTTTTCAACTACAACTTTATTATAATCCTTTGGGAAAATTGTTTGAAATTGTTTCTCAGCAGCAGGCATCAGCACACAAGTACATAACACATATGTCATACAGGCATTACAAAAATCTGGAAAAATCCTGAACTCAAGTGAAAATGGACGGCTCTTAAACCACAAAATGCCAAAGACCAAGAATCAGGCAAAACCTATACAGCGCATTCAGTCATCAAAGTGCTGGGCAGTAGATAAATAAACAGTAATGAAGAACACACAAGATAAAGCAGAAAAAAAGAGAGTCAATAAAAAGTCAATAGTCAAGGATTACAGTCTTTCAACAATCAGTTCTATCCACAAGATGCATGGAGCACAAGAACAGAAAAACTGCTCAGGCCAGTGATTGAAGGTTTTCAATAGCAGCTGGAATGAAAGAAGTTCTGGCTCGCCTAGTTTTGCTTCTAGGCATTCTGTAGTTTTTGTAAAATCTTAAAGTATTTTATTACAGAGTTGTTCAGAGAGTAAACAATCATTATACACACGTTTTAAAAGTGAATGCCCTCGCCTCTGAAATTACTAAATAGTGTGTTAATAGATTTTATTATGTCAAAATTTGTACAAGGGGTACCAGATGATTGTTGTGTTGGTAAATAAAAAAAAAAATTTAAACATAATGATGTTGCAAACCCTGCAGTAAAAACTCTGAATAAGCACCTTGGACTGTTTCTCTTTCCCTGTAAGTCATGCAGAAGGGTTAATGAGAGCTGCACAGCAGTGAAGTTATTCAGCATATGAAAATGATGTGACAGATGTGCATCCTCTGTTTCTCCTCCAGGACTCTCATCAGTTTGGCGCAGAGCTCATCAAGGCTCTGCACGACCTGCTGAAGCTGCTCAGCCCCAACCGCAACGACTCCAAGACAGAGGAGAAACCCCCCGAGGTCAAAAAAGACCTGTAGAAATTCACTCAGGGAAAAGGACATGGAAGACAAGAGCAGACAAAGGCATCAATGTGGCACAGGGACATTTGGAGGGGCAGTTTTTAAAGCCAAAGTGACGTGCACTGGACGGCCGAAGACAAACTGAAAAGTGACCGATTGTTCGTCACAGACTGACGTGTGTTTGTGTGTTTTATAAAGGGTGTGTGCGAGGGGAGAGCTCCAATATAATCAAAGCAAGTTATGATTTATATATGGAAGCCTATTTCTACCTATATCATGTTAAAGGGATAGTACACAGAATATTTGAAATTACGATGTCTTTTGGGCCAAGTCATGTCCAACGCCTGTCAGAGCCACACAGATCCTTTTGAATATTGACTGAATTATGCATCAGGAATTTTGCATCAGTTCTGTTTCTGTATCTCGTTTATGTTTTGTGCCGATGTCTTGTGGCAGACGGCCATCATTCTCTCTGTTTCCCAGGCTCCAGATCATCTGGACAGTGGTCCACTTGAGCTGCGTTTCCACTGGGTGGTCCGGTTTAGCTCAGTGCAGTGGCTTTGGTTCCATTTCCACTGGCAGCTGAACCCTCACCCCGGTGTGAGCGTATAGGCCAGAAGGTGAGGGTTGTTCAAGTTTAGTTCAACTCCATGTTCACCTCCTTTTCTCCAGTGGAAGTGAAGTTTTGCAGCACCTTAGTGCACCATGCAGCGTTGTTCCATACACACATTCTTTACAGCAGAAGTACAAAGTTGCGTAGTCTAATCCACGGGTGGTTGGACGTTGCATGTTGTTTTTGTTTTAGCTGCTATCACACAGGAAGTGACGATTCTTTCACCAGTCAAGAAACTGCAGCGTTTTTAGCTCTTTGAGTTCAGCTCAGGACACTTGGTGCAAAAAAGTGGGCGTACTGTCCTAATCCAACTGAATCACTCTTATGACCCTCTGCTACCGTTCACATCAGAACTTAATGGTGTTTAATTCTAAGCCTCATCATACATATATAATATACATACAACCCACAAATGTATCCATGATGCTTATTTCACAAATTCACAACCCTTACAAGTTGTTCTCATCGTAAAGGTGAACAATATGGATTTCCAACAATATAAAATACAATACTAAAAGTTTTAACTACAACGGAGAAATGACTGACAGAATTAACACTTCCGAAGTTTAAGTTAACCCACATTTTTAAAAAGTCAAAGTTAAATATCAGATTGATTCACTGATACAAACGGTACAATATTATGTACAAATATGAGGTGTTTATTCTGATATATAATTTTGAGAAATGTCATTGTTACTCACAGCACGTGTAGAAATGGTCTTCCATAAAATCTTTGAAATATGGTGTATTTGTCTTTAGTGGGAAGCTGTTCAGAAGGATTTCATGCTGAATAACTTTTGGCTTTGTTTGGGTTTGAAGGGGGTCAGTGTAACGTGCACCACCACAAAGGCTGGAGAAGTGATCCTGCAGAATTTTACGGAAAATGAAGTGTTTGGATAACACAATATTTTACACTTCACGTGCCACACTTGTCTATTTATTGTTTATTTTAAGTTCATTTGAAAGCGGTTGGTTCTTGCTGAGTTTGGGAAAGCAGCATCTCTGCAGCAGAGACTTTGGGTTACTTACAAAACGAAGTCTGGGACTTCTGAGTGTTCACATTTAGACCTGCTGTCCTCTAAAACATGATTGTAATGCTGTTTGTACTCGTAGTGACATGACTGTGCTCTATTATGTTTGACTGCTGTTATACTCAGTGCCAACTCAGCCAGGAAATAGCTTCTGATTTATTTTTTCAAACATATTTAAACTGTAAATAACAAATGAGTTTAGCTTCTCTTTCAGTGGTCAGTAGGTATTTTACTGCCTTCTTTTACTCTATATTATTTAATCACTGTGTTACTAACAAGCACCCTAACAATGCAAGTCTTATGTATGAAAAATGAATTTATGTTTCCAGTCTGAGGCAGAGCTGTGAGTCGGATGTTCATTTGAATTTCTGATTTCAGGATGGTGTGTGAACAGTGGCACAGACTGCTGTTACTCTCTGTTTTATTTGTTGCCTTTGATTTTACTCCACATAAGTTAAGCTTGTCTTGTTATGTTGCCTTTTTTATGCAATATTACAGAGGAAGTATTAAAACATTCTTAAAAAATCTGTTTCTGTTTTGAGTTTTAAAGTGTTACGCCGCTTCAAAACGTCTAAAGTCCTTGTGTGAACTCACTGATTGTGGACAAAGTGTTCTAAGATGTAATGCTCAAGGGCAAAGGAGGTCAATAGAGTTTGGTCCTAAAAGGCATAAATGAGCTTCATGTTCATCCCGTTCTCCTGATCAAATGGCCAAGCTGACAAGGAAGAGGGGGTTAAAGTCTGGTCTTAGGTCTTAGAGCCTCAGGATCATCCCTTGCTTGTAAGTGTGATATCTGTAAAGGTCTTTTTGTACAAACATCTCTGATTCAAGAAGGTGACAGTCGATGGGCTTCATAATCACCTCTTACCAAAAAGATCTCTGCCAATCGCACACAAAAATGACCCGACCCTCCCGTAGATAGATAGACATAGATACAGAGATAGATGGACAGACTTTTCCTCATCTCCTCTGTCTCTGTTCGTTGTCTGCCACCTGTCTTTTTGTCCCTTGTTTCCACAGTGAGGTCAACACCAAACCCTTCACTAATCACCCTGCTGCTCAGACTTCAGCTTATGCTTCCAAAAGCTACAAACAATGCTCATAGCCTCTGTCCTCCAAATCACAACCCCCGTTCACACACACACACACACATTTTATTTCAAGTAACCTCTCCGTCACTCGATAGGACCCCTTATATAAGCTGTGTCCCCCTCCTGTCGTTACTCCTCTTTGCTTTCTTCATCATTGATCGTCCCTCTCTGAGGCTGTTCAGGTATGTGCTTTAGCTTCACAGCGTTGATCAATTTAAAAACTTTGTTTCAGTCTGTCATGAATTTAAGCTGTCGTAAAAATCTTTAACATATTTGGTCATAGTTACTGTTCTGTGATTTTGATGGGTTTTGGTACTTTTCATGATCATATTCATAGTTTGTCAACTTTTTAAAATAATTTATACTTTTCATCAAAATCACTTAATCTTAAATAACCTAGAATAATAAACCAAGAATATTTAAATCATTTTAGAGCTTCTGTGTTGAGTTAATGTTTGGTTATGAAACAGACTAAAATGATGTTGCATCTATTTAAAATATTTTTTTTCTGTAACGGTTTTTGTGGCTGTTTACAGCTCTGTGGGCTGTATGTCACCGTATGGAGCAGGGAGCATTTTTAAATATTTCTCAGCTCAAGTTTATCATTTTAAAAATATTTCTAAGCTAAGATTCATCATTCTTTCTTTTTTACCAATAAGTATAGACAATAGGTATATGTGGACAAATAGATATGTGTGTAGCAAGTTGTAATGTTGATTAACAAAATTGCATACTAAAATCAAAATTAATTAGACAAATTGACAAAGAAGAAGAAAACAAGGGAGTAAAGGGAGGAGAGAGCAACAAAATAAAGAGTTAAGGACAGAAAGACATGAAAAGAGAAACAAGGCAAAACTGTAGCAACCAGATCATCCTGAATGAAACAGACTGGTATGTTTGGCAGGTGTTTCATGTTGTGTTCGTTATAATCAGTTTCCTTAGAGATCCAATACATTTTCATTTTCAAAATCCCAATTTGTCTTTTTTCCCATCTCCTCCCTCTAAATTAGCCTTTGTATTTTTTATGCTATGGCATCAACTCTGTTGTTTTCAGCATGCAAAGAAGGAGAGCTGAGACTTTTTGTTGGATTTTTTTTATCTATCCAAATGTGATCACAGGACTTTTAAAATGAGATGTGATAAATTTGAAATAGGAGGAGACAGTGGCAAAGAAATTGACAAAACCTCACTGTAACCTCTCCAGAGTCTCTCCCACTAATACAAACTGAAACTCTGATCTTGAAAATGAATTAAAGGCATTTCACACAAAATGTAAAGACAAAATGTATTCAACAAACAAGATGACAAAACCTTGACCTAACGTCCACCAAACCCATCATGTCAGTGATATGTTTGCAGGGTTTTGTTTCTATTATTAATCATTTTTCTTAAAAAAACAAAAACAAAATACAGAGGTGCTCAGAGAGAGTTATAATCCATAATGTTAAAAACTGCCTATTCTCACACCTTTAACAAATCCTTTTAAATCCCATCCCTGAATCCAAATCCAGATTCAGATCGCCAAAATCTTATCTTATCTTTTTGTGCCATGACCGACATTCCTTAAAATCCCACATAATCTACTGAAAACTTTGAGTTATGTTGCATGAGGACAAACCAACAAACAATAATTAGAAAAACACGGCAAAAACATAACCTCCTCAATGGAGGTCAGAAACATCGCCTATAACAAATCGATAACCTTGTACTAAGCTGTTTCACTCATGCATTTTTTTTTAATAGTAAGGTCATCTTGCCCCTTTTCAGTCTTACATATAGTTGTATATATTCACGCTATCAACACAAGAGAAAAATAAAGCAAAAAACAAATGATTGTTTAAAAATCCACAAATGCATGTTTTTTTTGGGGTTTTTTTGTAGGAAAATGAAAAATTCTGGATTAAATCAAGGTTACAGATTTGATTGTTTGCATTGAGACCTACAGCTGTCCCCATGAAAGTTTTTAAGCTTTCATTAATAGGAGTATATTAAAAAAATAAACAACTTATTTTCAGATGGAGGAGTTTCACAAAATGTAAACCGTATGCTTGATGTCAGACGATATGATTTTAATACTCAGAGAAATCCATTAAGAAATTATTGAGTCATAATAAAATTGGAAAAGTGCCTGACCATTCACTATTAATAAATCCTCAAAAAAAAAAAAAAAACTCTTGCATCATAATGCTGATTTGGATCACCACCAACTCTAATCTCTTCCCTGTGCCATGACCAACATTTCCTGGAAATTAAATTAATTTCAATCCCAAACTTTTTGAGGTATCCTGTTCACAAAGTAACAGACAAACAAGCGTCAGCAACAACATCACTTCGCTTTTGGGAAGAGTCTCTTATCTCCAAAATTGCTTTGTTACAGAAAAAGAAAAACAATCTCTACTACTGATTATACGAATGTTGTATCGCCCAGATTAGAAATGGTTGGACTTTGACCTACCAACATGTAAGGTGACCAACATCACAAGAAAAAAAATTGAAATACAAGATTTCCATAACCTTCTTGGCTGAGTTACTAACAACCCCTCATGTCAGTGATTCTGCTGGTTCTACTCTCTGTGTCAATCAGAGTCAATCATTGAAGAGTTGTTCTCACTGTGCATGAGTGTGTTTTCTTCCAGAACTCTGGTTCCTTCCATAGACCAAAAACATGCTTGTTAGGTTAACTGGTGGCTCTAAATGGCTCTTGGACTTGAGTGTGAATGGTTGTCTGTTTCTACATGCTGGGCTAGTGATTGGCTGGCAACTGATCACATAGGATGTACATTGCCTCTGGCCTGATACCCCTGGGATGGACCCATGTGACCCCAAAAGGAATGAGCGGTGAAGATACTGGCTAGCTAGATGGATGGATAAATACTCTGATGGTGTTTTAAAAATTCAAACATTTGAAACTAGAAAAGCACTCAGAGAGCACAGACCTCCGCCGAGCAGCTCAGTTACTGCAGTGGCTTTTCCACAACCTCTGTAAAAGATAGTCTGGATCACCAGATCCAGATTAGTACCAGGATCCAGACAAACTCAGCACATACATGGAGGCTGTTATCCTGTATGAATACAACAAGTTTGGAACATCACAATATTTTGATATCTGAATTATTGAATGTCGTCAGTTAGATTTCCAATTAAAAAGTTTGTTTTTTGTGAGGTCAACCTGGATCAGATACTAATGAAATTTACACTGATGATAGAGACATGAACCCAATATTATTCTGTGAAATTGGAAGGGAATCTGGTCAGAAATGGTAGAGCTACGATTTTGTAAAAATCTGCCCAATGTTAATCTTGTGGGGTTTTTTGTTGCCTTTTGTTTTATTGTTTTTTTCTTTTGGGGGATTTTTTTTTTAATCCAGACAAATATTTGTATCACCACCAAAATGTTATGTCTTCCTCCTTGGACTAGGGCTGGGTTAAAAAAAATCAATTTAAATCAATTTTCCTTTAACTGGTCCGTAATCGATCCATAAAATTCAAAGATCGATCTTTAAACTTGGGTAGTTTTTTTTTTTGCCTTTGGATGTGTAGAGAAGCAGTTTAGTGTTGCTTTCTACTGAATAAAATCTAATGAGATATTACTGCAAACAAACATAGTGGAAGCACTATATGGGCACCACTGGCAAGTTTAAAAGCTGATGTTTGGATTTTAGATTTAACAAGTACAAAGGAAAATACGAGTTGGACAAAAAAAAAGTAATATGCAGAATCTGCATTAATGCATATCATTAAAATATGATTAATGTAACTGCTTTGGGTTTAGTTCTTCATGTTAAAGCAATTTTTAATGATGTACCAGGTCAAAAAGTCACTTTATAAATTTACAGCACTATTTTAACTAAGATATCCCAGACTGAATAAATATCAAATTGAATCGTGAATCGAATCGATTTGAGACCTTGTAATATCAAATCGAATCGATACCCAGTCCTACCTTGGACTAAACTGCACCTCAGGTAAAATCTTGTAAATCCATCCAGTATTTTTCCTGTATTCTTGCTCACAAACAGACAAACAAACATACGCTGGCAAAAAACACAATGTTCTTAGCAGAGGCAAACATCATTGAGATATGTGAGGACAGGAAGTATCAGCGTTGAAAAATGTGTCGACAATATGTGTACTGACCTTAAACCAGGTTAAGATCATTTAACATTTGTGGGTTCAGGGGCCTTTTCAGGATTACTGCGAAAACAATTTGATCTAAAGCACAATAAAACCCACACGCCTCCTTTTGATCATTGTTGGCTGTGAGTTATTCTCGGTGTCTGAGGCCTCCCAGTCTTAGCCTGTGACTCTGTCCCTCATTTCAGCCAAAAACACTCAACGGTGAAGTGACATGATGAATTCCTCTCCCAATCCCTCATCTGCCTTTTGTCTGTGTGCCTGTTTGTTCAGACTCACATGCTCATACTGTGAGATCTTGGCTGCAAGATAACCAGGACTGGATCTGAGCGACTCTGTGGGCCTTTGTGCTTTATCCATAACGATTACAGACTCAAAGAGAGGCATTCTGGGAAAACTTCAAACTATTTAAATTGAAGATGTTGTTCTGGAGTGTTTTCTTTTGCTCTTGTTTACTCTTGAACCTGATTACCTTAAATCTGACCTCTCAGCTCTAAAATAATAGCTCTATACCTCCAGTAACAAGTCACTCTGTTATACATCCCCCTGAGGAGGTAATGGCTACTAATGGAGGAGCTTGATGAATTTAAATGTCTCCACAGTTCAGGGAAACCACACAAAGATCAAATAATAATAGAGGACTGACCTGGTGTTAATGGCAGCCAGACAACCAGCTTAATTCCTCCATCCCACATTCTCTGTTTTAATCAAATTAGCATGAAGGAGCGGCCCGCTGATTGCTCGCTCCTATCCTGGGTAACAGGACACGGCTGTGACCCCCTGGCCTCTTCTATTCCTAGATCATTAACAACAAATGGCCTTCTCCTTCATCTTACCCTTTGAACAAAAGCATTCACCTCTGATGAACCTTCACTGCTCTCCAGTTACAGCTGATAGAAATATGTAAATACTGACCATTTATATAAAGAAACAAACTAGTTCACTGATCATTTTATTAGAAGTTTATGAAAACTTTTTAGAAGTGTAAACTGGCTCAGAGGAGCTGTGACACAGAAGTACAGGTGTCAACAACGGGAAAGAAATCTGTTTGACCACCTTGCTCTTGAGTCTCAACCCTTTAAGGCCCAAGGCCATATATTATAGCCAGAAAATTCTAACTTTTTGGAGCAGAAATGTTTGTTTCACTTTCTGCTAAAATCCTAAAAATATCAAAATGTCCATTAAATTCAAGATTTTGATTTTTCTTATCTCATTTGATACATTAGGTGTTTTTGGCAACTGATAATCCATTTGAGGACATTTTTTTTTATCATTTATCTGACTGTATTCAATTTTTTATTTTTTGTAATTTGTTGATCATATTGAGTAGATAGAGGTATTATAAAAGTATGTATCAACTAGAAAGCACTTGGAGAGCGCAGACCTCCGATAGCGCCACAGTCCTCAGCCATATTGTCATTTGACCATAAATATTTCTCCTACCTTGATTTCATCTAAATATTTAGATTCCTTGACCATGAAAACATACCATTAGCAACTGGATTCATGATGATATCTGTTTTAGTTCAGTAGTTATTCACAGAAATCACATTTTTCACCATAGCGGCCAGATGCTGATCCGTATCAACACCAAAATTGAATCAGTTCTTCCTTTTCCCATGCTGAACATTTCCTGAAAATTTCATCCAAATCCATCCATAACTTTTGAGTTATTTTGTTCACAGACGGACTGAAGGACAGACAGACAGACGGACGGACAGACAGACAGACAAACTCTCCCGAAAACATAACCTCCTTGGGGGAGGTAAATATGATACAATTGGCTTTATGGGGTTAAAACAAGGAGTAAGCATTTCAATTTTCTTTGTCTTAAAGTCTGTGGGATTTTGGAAAAAGGTTTATTGTATAATGTCCCTCGTGAACACATGCATACAAGACGTTTTATCCTAAAATATTAAATACATCTTGAATTCTCCAGATTCCATTTCTGTCATCAGGCAGATCCAACTTTCAGAGCTTCAAATTGAGAAGACTGTTTTATTCTGAAAACTAGAAAAGCAGTCAGAAAGCAAAGACCTCTGCCACACAGCTCAGTTATGGCAGTGGCTTTTCCACAACCCCTGTAAAAGACACTATTCTGGATCACCCTGCACTCTGATTGGACGACCAATCTTTGCTCATGTCTTTCCATGTGGAGAAAGTCGGGAATTTCCTACAGGGGAACTCAGGGGAGCCTCAACACCCCGAGTTGACAATTAAAGATGGATGCCCCCAGTGCAAACAGTTATTAAGCTCCTGTAATATTCAATTTATTAGCACTTCTGACTGGGGTGTGTCACACTAAGTTCGCTGTAAACATAGTATTGTTAGACTTATATTTACAAAAATGCTGCCATAGTGATATTCACATTCTTCATGTGGTATTTGTGAACAACTATGCAGGGCGTGCTAGCAACGGCTAACAACAGCCTTGTAGATCAGCATGTTTTTTCCAACTTTGTAACTGGAACGCTGATAAGTTGGAGATGACGTCACTCCCACGTCCCTATTCCCAGTTCCGAGGTTAATGGAACGCAGCATAAATCTTCTGCTGGCATTGCAAGGGAAGCTGGAAAAAATGACATAGACTTGAGAAACGTTTGAGGTCAGTTTGCAAGTAAACTACAACTCCCAAGAGGGCGAAACCCTCACAGCAGCTGAGGAGAAATGAATGTGATCTGCCTTTTAGAAACTTCAATCTTTTTATGATGTCAGTCTGGATGGGATCCAGATGAAATATACCATGATAATACAGTTATATTTTATTTTATTTTATATTATCCTGTAAATTTTGAAGCTAATTCATTAAGTGATGTCAGCGATATGATTTTTTTTTAAATTTGGCCCAATGATAACTTGTGGTATTTTTTTCATTGGGGAATTTTTTTTTTTGCATCCAAATACACATCACCACCAAAATGTATTGGCTTCTCTCTTGGACCAACCACATCTCTGGCAAAATTTCCATGTAAATCCATCACGTAGTTTTTGTGAAATCTTGCTAACAAAAAGACAAACATACAGACCAAAAACATAACCTCCTTGGTGGAGGTAATGACCGGGCCTTTCAGCATCCCTTAAAGTGATATTCCGGGATTGAACAAGTTGGGTCCTATCACAAGGGTTAGGGCAGACTGCCCAATTACTGTGGAGAAGAAACCCACTGACAATGGCGCTGGGACATTGTGTAAAATGTAAATAAAAACAGAACACATTAATATGTCAGTTCTTTGCAACTTTGCAAACAAACAAACAAACGGACTCCCACTGAAAAAATCTGATATCGGTCTGCATTCACGCTTTATTTAGAGAATTTTCAGTGCGTTACTTTCACACAAAAACACAGCTAAATAAGGCTCTATTTCGCATAGCGCCGTGAGCGGCCTAGCGGAAGAAGGCTCTGGCTGTGCAGCGGAGGCTGTGGCTCTTCCGTTTATTTGTGTTTTTGGTCAAGTAAAATATGGCCCCGTGTGAGTACAGCCAAATCAGCAGTCGAGTAGGGCTGGATGAGAAACGGCACGCTTGGTCCTAGTGCTCTGGGTTTCTGTGACACAGAAACACTGCTGTAGGGGTAATTTCTGACTTAAACCTTGTGAAAGGACCCAAGTTGTTCCATCCCGGAATATCACTTTAAAGGACAAAAGAGCAGCAGTAATAAGTGTGTGTTTGTTGTTCTGAGGTGAGGACTGACTGCTCAATTACAAACCCCACTGACAATGGCGCTGGGACATTGTGTAAATGTAAATAAAAACAGAATATTAATATGTCAGTTCTTTGCAACCGAAATTTAATGTAATACACAATCAAGACAAGAAAGTTGATGTTCAAATTGATTTTTTAAGATCATTTTTGGGGATTTGGTGGGTGAGAGAGAGTGGAGGATGACACTGTAAACTGGACACAGGCCGGATTCCCACCAGCCGGCAGAAGCATCTGGGTTGTGCCTCATTGCTTACCGCTCTTAACAACCAGCACCCCTTCATTGTTGTTTTTGGCAAATAATTAGGCTACTCATTCTGAACTTGATTCATGCAATGCGTTCTAAAAAGCTGGCTCAGTGGTATGTTTACCTTTTAACAACACCCAGAGAGCATTTGGAAACTAAAAAGTCAAATGAACTTTAACTAACACTAACAATCAGGATTATTCGACATGCTGAGCTGGACAACTTCTGTGATTTTTTTCAAGATCAAGCAGGAAAATAACAGGCCACTGAATTACTTTATAGAAAAACTGTACTGTTTATATTTAGCTCTCCTGTGATTTTGACTTTGAAGATATTAGTTCAGATTCTAATTAACTCTAGATATCATTATTTATTTATTATTTAAATTTTATTATCAACACTGCGTTTATGAAATGCTTTGGAAACAGTGCCCAACATTTATGCTAACAGAGCTCTGTGGGTTGTGAAAAAAGTGAATTGTGAGTTAGCTGCTTAGCTCAGTGTTGATTTCTCGTCTCTCTCTGCAGTGTCACCATGTCTGAATCTGAAGAACATGGGTGAGTAAAAGCAGCGCTGTCTGTTTAATCCTGGGGACACTTGTGAACATGTGTCATTAATGCACTTCTGGCTACTAACTCCTCTGATGTCTTCTCTGAATTTGTTTCAATTTAGGGCTCATCAGGAGGGTAAGCACATCCTTCTATTTCTTCAGTAGGTCAGCAGATGGATATTTTTCTAGACTCTGTTCCTGTCATTACAGTTCCTCAGGAGGAGGAGGAGGAGCAGGGAGAAGGAGGTAAGCAAAAGACACAAAAAGAAAGCTGTACACCCAGTAAAACACTTCTGGCTATCATAGCAAATAACCACTGTCATCTTCTGAGGGATCCTTAAAGGGTTGAAACAACATCTAGTCATTATGTGTCAAAATGTCATGCAATTTTGTCTGTTGACTGTTTACCAACTCTACTTACAATACTCCTAAAGAAGGGTTTGGAAATTTTGTTTCTGTTGTTTATTTTACCTCATTAATGGTACCCATTGGTATTTTTATATTGTAAAAAGCCTGATTACAATGAGGCAAAACTTGTTGAGATCCTGCATTTTAGGAACGAGCAACTCAGCTAAATGTGTGGGGAGCATCCAAAAAGCATCTGCCAAAATCCCCTGCAGCTGGAATGAGCCTACGGTTCCTCAGTGAAGGGTGACAGACCTGCATCTGGGGTGATTACTTCCCTGGATGCCTACTTCCCAGTCTGTCTTTGACTTCATCAGTCTCACAGAACTTGTCTTAAGTTTGGAAAGTAAACGAGGACAGACACCAAATAATTCTCCCACTTTGTGTACCAGAACAGCAGCGTCCAGTTGGAAGGGGGTTTTGGCAGTTTATTTTGGACCCACGTGTTCAGCTGTGTTGCTCATTCCATAAATGTACAATCCTCAAAAGATGTGCTTGCTGTAAAGGAGACTAATCAGGCTTTCTGTAGCACCAATATGTGTTATCAAAGGGGAGAAATAATCGGCAAAAATAACATTTCCAAATGTTTTTGAGGAATATAATTGTGCTTTAAAATCTTGCTTTAAAAACTGACTTTTCTTTTTGTTGCCACTCTGGATGCCACGCTGGAAGAAGAACGTCCCAAATACAAGTAGCCTCAAATTTTACAATTTCATAAAATCTTTTGTAAAATTTTATCAAACAAAAACTACAGAAACAAAACTAACAAACAATATTCAATGTATCTCTGAGTGTTTTCTTACAGGCCATCATTAGTCACACAGCTTGCTGCCCCGAAAATCCCAGAAGGGGAGAGGGTGGATTTTGATGTAGGTACCTTAAAAACTGTTGCAATGGAACCATTTCACACCAAAAGCAGATAAAATAGTCTTGATCTTTGTGTCTGCTGCTCCCTGTCAGGATATCCACAGGAAGAGGATGGAGAAGGATCTTCTTGAGCTGCAGACTCTGATTGATGTCCACTTTGAGCAGAGGAAAAAAGAGGAGGAGGAGCTGATTGGACTCAAAGAAAGAATTGTACTACTTTGTTTTTACTTATTTTCCATTTTTTTCATACATATCTTTGAAACTTGAAAACAGTTTTTAAAAGCCTGTCTGAATCTTTCTCTGTTCAGGAGAGCCGTCGAGCGGAGCGAGCAGAGCAGCAGCGTGTGAGGGCTGAAAAAGAGCGGGACAGACAGACGCGCATTGCAGTAATTAGCTTAGCATTTCATTCTGTATATTCAGATCACTATTTTGTCTATAAATGAAAATCCTTGTACAGAAAGCAACATCCATCAGCTGAGGTTTTCACAGGAGGAAAGACAGAGGAAAGAGGATGAGGAGGCCAAAAAGAGAGCTGATGATGAGGCCAAGAAGAAGAAAGTTCTCTCCAACATGGGGGCTCATTTCGGAGGGTTTTTGGCCAAGGTCAGAGAACTACACATGTTCTTTCTTTTTTCAATATTCTGACACCATGCTCTAGCTAACTTGATGAATGCTTTCTCTGCTCTGAAAAAAGTGACTATGACTTATATACCAAAATCTTTTTAAATGTCTCAGATTTTCCTTTTTAACATATAAACACTGTCACAGAGTTCCTCAGAAATATTTTTATGTTTCATTCTCCAAAATCCAAAAACATTTTTCATTTATCCTGTCCTACTTCAGCCCTGCTAAGGACAGGGCACTTAAGTGTAAATCCTCCAAAGTTTTGTTTGACAATGCCTTGGTCATAAGGTGGATCTGGCCGGTACTCTCTAGTGCAGTGCTCTAATGTTTACTGTGGCTGCACAGAAAGTCTTGAGATGCTCTTCTCAAAGCAGCCAGTGAAGGAAACAGATGTGCCCATGTTGCCAGCTGTGCTGTGAGCAGTTAACCTGACAAGCCAGATGGACAGCTCCATATATCTGCCACAGAAATATTTCACAAGTCCATCTGGGTAGGAGCCATTTAAATTTGTTTTCAGGGGCGGAACGTTTTAAAAAACACAAGCTTGTGATTGGACAATCGTTTGGCTCGTCATATCCATCACAGACCAATCCACATCAAACAGGGTAGCAATGTTTTCATTGAATTTGTCATTATTTTTTTCTTTTATATATACATTTTATTTTATTATTTTGTTTATATTGGTTGCTGATGCTGCTCAGTGATTTTTAAAGACTGTATGATGCAAAATGTGCCTGTTTGTTACTTGAAATGGCTGAATAAAGAATTGAAAAAAAATGTAGCATACATAGCGGCTAACTTAGCCGCTTACAGCTAACAACAGTTAAAGGATAACTTCGGTTCCTGCAGCTTTTACATTGTTTCTAGAATGAAGAACAACAATATACTCACCCAGAAGGCTTTCCTGATGCAAACGGTGCTTCGGGAGATATTTAGATCCAAAATCGAGCAGCGGACACCGATATAATGGTAGCCTGTAGGGCATAGATCGCCGCTCCTAAAAACTGCATTAATCGTCCAAAAACTCATGTTTTTCACCAATATTCCATCATGATTCGCGCCGAATGGACCGCCATTGCAGTCTGTGTCTCTCCACACAGCGCTGTGTGGCTGAACCAACGAG
This sequence comes from Scarus forsteni, assembly GCA_036419115.1. Lineage (NCBI taxonomy): Eukaryota > Metazoa > Chordata > Actinopteri > Labriformes > Labridae > Scarus > Scarus forsteni. The sequence continues at coordinate 12,405,727 of JAZDUH010000043.1, forward strand.
TTTGTTTACATGCTCTTCGCGCATGCGCAGTGCGGCTCATTGTTTCAGGGCAGCTACAAATCGACTTTCTTCTTCCAGTTTTGTGCAAAATGGACGAATATCTATGGGATGAAGATGTTGTGGAGGAGGACTTTGAATATGATGGACGTCCTTACAGTTTGGAGCCAGATTATACAGATAAGGAGCTGATAGAAATGAGGAAGCGATCTCAACGCTCCAGAGAGTACTGCGCATGCGCGAAGGGCATGCAAACAGACTCGTCTGTTCAGAGGTTAGTTCAGCCACACAGCGCTGTGTGGAGAGACACAGGCTACAATGGCCGTCCATTCGGCGCGAATCATGATGGAATATTGGTGAAAAACATGAGTTTTTGGACGATTAATGCAGTTTTTAGGAGCGGCGATCTATGCCCTACAGGCTACATTATATTGGTGTCCGCTGCTCGATTTTGGATCTAAATATCTCCCGAAGCACCGTTTGCATCAGGAAAGCCTTCTGGGTGAGTATATTGTTGTTCTTCATTCTAGAAACAATGTAAAAGCTGCAGGAACCGAAGTTATCCTTTAATGACTGTTAGCTGTTAGTCGCTAACAGCTAACAACAGTTAATGACCGTTAGCCATTAACTTAGCTGCTAACAGCTAACGGCCTTATACTATTGTCTTACACTAAATTGTACCACACAGATGATTCATTTAACACTTATATGTGACATGAACCTCGTCAAAGACAATCCCTACAAGTAAACTTCTGAGGAGGGCAGATTTCGCCAAGTTTTACTAAGTATCTATGAGGACAACAGGCTAATCGGCATGTCCGTTCTCAACTTCCGGTTGTCATCACTTCCGCATTCTACAGCTCCCGTCTCTCTTCCCTGATTGGGCCGTTAACAATTCAGCTTAGTGAATTTGTTGGACAACAGAGGCTTGCAAGACAGAGCTGCAGGATTTTAGAATCAGGCAGGTCTGTCTGCTCTGCAAGGCTAGTGAGCAGTATGCCTAATAAAAAACAATTGGACCCACTTGACTTTTCAGTGATGACAGCATGATGTGGTCGGCTGTGATTTGGGGATTTAAGACCTGTTTTATTTTTTCCTCTAAACTTTAAGTCAAGTTGCAACCTCAGGGGCAAAGAGAAAAGCCAATGCAGAGGTCCCAAAGCTGTAGTTCCTTGGAAATGTGGGTTTTTTTCTGGCATAAAACACATCTTCACTGATTATTTAAAAAAAATCTCCTTGGTCTAGAACTATTATACATCTACGTGCTCTCACTGTAAGGTGGGGGGATTTTTTTTATTCATATCAATGGTAGGACATCACACTGGTAGGTCTATGCAGGGAGGAAACATGGTGTTTAAGACAGCTGCTGGGGTCACATAAAAAGGGAGAGGGAGAGGTCTTGATACTGTGGACTTTTGAAACACTGCATGTTTGAAATCAAAGTTAATCATATTTATATTATGTTCTCATTCTTTTAAATTATTCATGTTTAAGTGCTTAATCAATGAAAATGCTGTTCAGTGCAGTTTAAAACTATAACATTGAGTTCTTTGTTAATGTATCATTAATGTGTGAGAATTTGTGCAAAGTAGTAAATAGCTTTCTTCTGTGTCAGATTGTAAATTCAGCTGAGAGCAAAACGTGGTTTTCAGAACAAATGTCTTTCTCAAATTTAATGTGTTTGATTTTCCACAGGTGGAGCAGAGACGAGGTAAAAAGCAAACTGCAAGAGAAATCAAGAAGAAGACACTGGCAGAGAGACGCAAACCTCTGGCGA